>WAAF01019602.1:0-23855 GCA_013400475.1 Tricholaema leucomelas
TCAACTGCTTTTCCCAGCACCTTGAAGTCCCCTTTGATAGCTTTTAGCCCTCTGGTAGCAACCTCATCATTTCCTGCCTGTATAACTAACAAGAGATAGTCATCAGAGGGCTTCACTACTGCAGGCAGCCTTCTGATAACATCCCTGACCAAGGCCCCAGGGAGGCAGCTGACTTCCCTGTGGGAGGCATCTGGCCAGCATATGGGGGTCTCTGTTCCCTTCAGAAGGGAATCACCAAAAGCAATTACACTCTTTCTTTTGGGTACAAGTTCTGATGCAAGGGGGCAACTGATTTACTTCAGTCACCCCCCAAGAAGGTGATGCTTCTGCCTCCTCCACAGCCACCTCAACCTCAACCTCTAGTGCCCTGTATCTGTAGTGCCCTATGGGTCATTCTGAGAGAGAAGTGAGCACCTTCTTACTCTTAAAATACAGATTGAAATAGAACAATAAACTGCATGCAAGTATATAAGTTTTACTGACAGTAATCACAGACAAGAGAGAAAGCAACAAAGTCTTAACATAAGCATTTTAGGTAATTTTTCATACTCTGACATAGATTCTTACACATTTGTCACAGCGTTGCCAGAGTAATTTTCTTTAGATAGTCTTCTGGAACAAATTTGCTTAGCTTCAGCACAGACTGAACTGGTTTGTCGCCATGATTCAGGTCTGGATCAACCAATTCTTAATAAGGATAACACATGTAAATGTTCTTTTTACTCTTACAGATCTGCCTTTTTCTCCTTTTTTTTTTTTTAATTTTTTTTTAAGCTTATTTTACTCTAAGAAATCTGGCTTGGAGTTTGGTTTATTCAGCTTCTTTGTTGTTGTTATTTTTGGGTGGTTTTTTTTATCCTGCACTTCACTGTGCTGCTTCTGCAAATAGGCTAAGCTAAGGTAATTACACATTGTATTACTAGATTAATTAGCTAAGGTGATTATGCATTGCAATTATGATATTTCATATTATATTAAGCTTTTATCTCTTTATCTCAACCCTGAGTTTTGTATGTTACTTTTCCCATCACATTTGTATTGGGTGAGCAGGGATCTTAGTCCTCGCACTAAACTAAAGACCTACCATTGACCAGCAAAGAAATTAAGGGAAGTGGAAGAGCAGAGGGAGAACAAAAACTTTTCTGTGTAGGTCCCTTAGTGCCTTCTATGTTTTTTAAATTCTTATTACTATATGCTCAATCTGACTTTCATGATCACAGAATCATAGAATCATCCTCTGAGATCATCAAGTCCAGCTACTTTGTCCACTCCATGAAGTCTGTCATTACACCATGTCCCCAAGCACCAGATCTATATGGCTTTGAAACACATCCAAGGATGGCAATTCAACCACCTCCCTGGGCCTATTCCAGTGCCTGACAACCCTTTCCATGAAGATTTTTTTCCTCATGTCTGGCCTAAACCTCTGCTGGTGCAGACTTGAGGCCACTTCCTCTCATTCTGTCATTAGTTACTTGTGAGGAGATAGCAGTGCCTACTTCTCTCAACCTCTTTTCAAGTAGTTGTAGAGAGCAATACAGTCTTCCCTCCGCCTCCTTTTTTGTAGACTGAACAGCCCGTTTCCATCAGCTTCTCCTCATAGCACTTGCTCTCCAGGCCCTTCACCAGCTTGGTACCTCTTCTCTGTACCTGCTCCAGTTCCTCAATGTCCTTCCTGTACTGCGGTGCTCAAAGCTGAACACAGTACTCAAGGTGTGGCCTCATCAATGTTGACTAGACAGGGACAATCACCTTCCTGGTTCTGCTGGCCACATTATTTCTAATGTCAAAGGAAATACTGTATCTTAGGGTATGACCGGTGAATTCAGGATATATTTATCCTTTTCTCCTCAGTTGGGAATCAAAGGAAGCAATTTTTCTCCAGTCAGACCACTCAGGTTGGCATTCAATTACTTTTGTTTGCCTTCAGCAGACGTTTTCCTCAAAAACTATCTTAATTTCCCCCTAAAGAAAATAAACAGAAAGAAAAAAATACTAAAAAAAAAACATATTAAAAAGAAAAAATAAATCACAAATTAAAGGAAATATTCATTAAATTAAGTAAACCCACTGAAAACATGATCAAGCAGTGCTGCTCTCAGATCACTAGTATTTTTATAACCTTTAATATATTTTCAAGGTTAGCAGTTCCAAGTATGTTTGAAATAATTCCTTCCCTATTCTTCAAATAATTTCAGAATATAGCTGTAATTTACAGATATTGTTAGGGGAGCTGTGCAGATCTAGGATCTAATGACTTACAAAAAGCTCTCCTGTTGTGCTGGGTAACTCTATGATAAAGATTGTAAATATATGTTCAATTTAACTATGACACAGGTTTAGAAAAACACTTTGCAGTTCCAAAATTGCTGTTCTCCTTGGAAATGGGGGGGCGAGGGGGGCGGAAATCCTTCTTTATTTTGGACACCTTTTTAAAGAAACAATTTTGTGGAGATGTTAAATGTAGACACGTTCTCATGCATGTGACCAAAAGCCAACAGTTTGTATCAACAGGTTTATCACTCTTCGACAGCAGAAAACATGTAACAAACAGCAGACCAAGGTGAGTTTTGTGTGTTTTCCTGTACTGTTTTACCCTTCCTGACTTGGCTAGATTCTGTGACAAAAAATTAATGTTACTTCTTACAGACTTCAAATAAATCTTCTGTGTTTTCTACCCACTCCAATCAAGCTTGAAACTGTCAAGAAATCTTTATCCTTTATATACAAAGTTGAGATTTTTTTTTCTTTATTCATATAGGCTGCATACTATACATCTTAACAGGAACTAGTTTCTCTGATTCCTGTTAGACATTTTGGCATACAAGAGGCAATATCTACCTGGATGCCGATGGCATCCTGGCTCATATTAGAAACACAGTGGCCAGCAGGAACAGGGAGGTGGTCAGCCTCCTGTACTCAGAGCTGGTGAGGCCACACCTTTAGTACCACGGTACCACGTTCAGTTCTGGGCCACTCACTACAGGGAGGACATTGAGGGGCTGGAATGTGTTCAGAGAAGGGCAGAGAGGCTCACAAAGGGCCCAGAGCACATGGCCCACGAGGAGCTTCTGAGGGAGCTGAGGTTGTTCAGTCTGGAGAATAGGAGACCCTGTCTTCACTGACAGGGTTGTTGAACATTGGAATGGTCTGCCCAGGACCGTGGTGGAGTCATCATCCCTGGAGGTGTTCAGGTGGCATATGAGTCTGGCATCTAGGGACGTGGTTCAGAGTTGACCCTTCAATGCTGAGTTAAAGGCTGGTCTGGATCATCCTTGACATCTCTTCCAGGAAGATGTATTCTGTGATTATCATGACATATAAAGCCCCAAACTTCTGAATACACAAAAACTGGAAGAGTTGTGGGTATATTGTTTCATATTTATGCATTCTTACATTTTTTCAATTAATATATTTATACATATAATCACATCTACACATAGGTATACAGGTTGCCCAGAGAGGTTGTGTATGCTCCCTCCCTGGAAGTGCTCAAGACTAGGTTGGATAACGCTTTAAGCAACCTGTTCTAGTGGGACATAACCTTGCCTATGTCAAGGAGGTGGAACTAGATGGTCTTTTAGGTCCTTTGCAATGTAAACCATGCTATGATATACTGTAATGGCAGATTTACACACACAATATCTCCAGCATAACAAATTCTTCTTAGCATCTGTCAGTTCCAAAACCAAATACTATTAGGTAAAATTCATCCTATATCTAAACCCAAGTTGTTTAAAAAAAACAACAACAAAAAAAAAAAAACCAAAAAACAACAAAAACCAAAAAAGCAACATCAGGAATTAAATCTGTCAGTAGAATACTTTGGTTAGTAACTGATTTCCCAAGGTATAACAGTGACAAAATTTATACCTTATGGGAATATAACTTTTAAGAAGTTCTGATGAAGAACACACAAAAGTGAGAGTTATGTCAGTCTGAAAAAATGACATTTCGTGCCATATTCAAATATGAGCCCAAAACTTTTTAATTGCCAGAGGCAGAAGGAAAAGTCTCTTAATGTTCTTTTTCCTACCTCCCTTGATTAGCATCAGCTTTTATATAAAGTCAGACAAATTAAATGATCTGTGGCAGTGTTTGTTATTGAACATCCAAAGGGATTAAATTTCATATATTCTGCAATGGATTGAATGTGCCTGAAGAAAAATGTGAAACCAATAAACTACTAGATTATAGTTTATGATACCGTATGTAATGTCATCAAAGCAGACAAATGGCAGCCTCTGAAATACACAGTCTCAGCGCAGCGAAAGTGCTATATTTCTATATCAAAGATCAAATGCTTTGGAATTTAGCATGACTTAAATTAGAATTAGAATCAGAATTTAGCACTTTCTAATCTGAAACCAGCCCTGTAATGCTTTGCTAACTGAATGCAACAAAGATGTAACATAATCTTGCCTAGTCACTTCTTGTACAAGCTAATAAAAACATTATGGCAGCACCTTCAAAAAAATTAAGAGGAAGGTTACATAGCAGATAGAATTTGGATGAAAACAACTTTCCAATATACAAGTAACCCCAAACAATACATTATCTCCTAGAATAGGGTCGTTTCAATCAGTTGGGGGAAGTAGCTCGTCTCTGAAATAATATATGTAACATTTTTCCTTGCTTCGCCACAAATTGTACCTTATGATTTAGACATCAGCCAAACACCTTCACTCTGTCTGCCAAAGGTACATGATTCTTTATTACATGTTCACACAATAATTACGTTTTACAGGCAACATCTTACTTTTGTGATTTTAACTTATCTGTCCCACAGGTAATGCACTTGTGCTCATCCCAAAGCCATTCTGCAATAATGACAGAGAATGAAAATGTCAACAGCAAAAGCTGTTGCTTTAAACTGCATTAAAATTCTCATAGCTTTTGCAACCATGTTGAAATCATTCTTTTACCCCTTGTTTGAATCATGTTTATTAGCTTCTACTGATATTCTGAAATATTTTCTGAAATTCTGATATTCTGAAAGGTTGCTAAAAAAATTAGTTTTAAAAGGATTTAAGTACAACATTGACCCATATACTCCTTTTGTTTGCTAGCTTAGCCAATATCTCTAAATACTGTAGCACAACCACATCAAAGGCAGGATTAGGTTTATCCAACCTAAACCTGAACTTCTCATTCTGATGAATAGAAGGCCAACATATACTCGGGGATTTGACACAGCTACCCTATCTACAATCCATTTAGTCTGTTTTCTTATTTCTTTCCTTTGTAGTTCTGAAATATATTTTTTATTCCCTATGACATTCCATGTCACATTAAAAATTTTAATATCAAGTCTTAATGAAAGAATGTATTTATATCTGGAAAAGCTGGTCCTAATCCTTCCCTTATTCTATCTTTTCACTGTCCTTGCAGTGATGAGCCTACTGCAGCACTTCAGATTATTTCCTTGCCTGTCATTGAGGAATGACAGAAGGCACAGTGTTAATCATGGCATCGACCAGCTCCTGAACTCACTTCTGAAAACTTTGGAGGAGGAATTTAGAAATGAAATGTCAGCCAAGATACTACTTGACATTGAGCTTCTAGTCAAAATGGCTCTTTGCAATACAAATAATAAAAACCTATAGGAAAATATAAAACATTGAATATGTAAAATTCTTGCATTTTGATATTTTTTCAGACTCAGAATTATTGTTATGCAATGATATTTTTCTATTACTTGTTTTATACTGGGACATTTCTTAAATTAACAGATTACCACATATTTTTACTACTACAATTATTTCTTACCTATTAACCAAAAGTGTGGAGAATAAATTCTTGTAGCAAAATGACTGAAATGTGAAATTACATTATTTTCCTGGTTAAGCCATACCATAAATACACAACGTGCCAAGCAGTGCAGTATGAGTCCAACACTTCACAGGATCACAGGATCACAGAATCACAGGATATTAGGGGTTGTAAGGGACCAAAGGAGATCACCGAGTTCAATCCACCTGCCACAGTAGGACAATACTATCTAACACAGATCACAGAGGAACACATCCAGACAGGCCTTGAAATTCTTCGGAGAAGAAGACTCCACAACCTCGGGGAGCCTCTTCCAGTGCTCTGTGACTCTTACAATAAAGAAGTTCCCCCTTGTGTTGAAGTGGAACCTCTTTTGCTGCAACTTACACCCATTGCTCCTTGTCCTATCACAGGAGGCAAGTGAGAAGAGCCTGTCCCCCATGCTTCTGGCCAGCCTTCAGATACTTAGAGACATTTATCAAATCCTCTCTAAGTCTTCTTTTCTCCAGACTAAAAAGCCCCAGGTCTCTCAGCCTCTCCTCATAAGCTATGCTCTTCAGTCCCCTAATCATCCTCATAGCCCTCCACTGGACCTTCTCCAGCAGATCCCTGACCCTCTTAAACTCAAGAGCCCAAAACTGAACACAGTCTTCAAGATGTCTCACCAGGGCACAGTAGAGGGGGAGGAGAACCTCCCTTGATCTTCTGGACACACTCTTCTTAATACACCCCAGGATCCCATTGGCCTTCTTGGCCACAAGGGCACATTGCTGTGCCATGGTTAACTTGCTATCCACCAGGACTCCCAGGTCCCTCTCCACAGGACTGCTCTCCAGCAGATCACCTCCCAGCCTGTACTGGTGCAGTCTATTATTCCTCCCCAGATGCAGGACTTTGCACTTGTCCTTGTTGAACTTTATCTGTTTCCTCTGTGCCCAGCTCTGCAGTCTGTCCAGGTCTCACTAGATGGCCACATAGCCTTCAGCTGTATCAGCCAAGCCTCCCAGTTTGGTGTCATCACCAAATGTGTTGAGCAGACACTCTGTGCCCTCATCAATGTCATTGATGATGTTGAACAGCACCAGACTCAGCACTGATCCCTGTAAGACTCCACTGGTTACAGCTCTCCAGCTGGACCTGGCACCATTGATCACTGCTCTTTGAACTCTGTCTTGTACCCAGTGCCTAACCCACCTCACTGTCTGCTCTTCCACCCCACACTTCCTCAACTTGCTCACTAGAATATGACGGGAGGCAGCATCAAAAGCCTTGCTAAGGTCAGGGTAGACTACATCCACTGGTCTCCCTGAATCTACCCATTCAGTTATGACCTCACAGAATACTATCAGGTTAATTAAGCATGACTTCCCCTTGGTAAATCCATGCTGATTACTCCTGATAACCTTCTTCTCTTCCAAATGCTGCCCTCCAGCAGGAGCTGCCCCATCATTTTTCCAGGGATGGAGGTGAGGCTGACTGGTCTATAGTGTCCTGGAACCTCTCTCTTGCCCTTTTTGAAGACAAGAGTGACATTGGCTCTTCTCTAGTACTCAGGTGCATTTTCTTTGCAATTTCCAGCTCTCTAAAAATCTTTGTCCTTATATTTGCCACTAAATTAGAACAATAAATTTATAACTTAATCTTGTGTGTGTCTGCTTCTGGAAACAAAAAGTCAACACAAAATGAAAAAGTACGATATTAAGTAAAGGTAGATTTGGAAAAAGGAAAGGCAGAGATTAATTTGGGGGAACAGAAAAAAAATGTTTCACTTATATAATGATAGAAGTAAAGTGCAACAAAACTGGAAAGCATCTGGTGAACGAGTCAACAGAAGAAATATACTCCATGGGTTTCTGGCACTGCAGGAACAGATATTTAAATATATTATTTTGTTTTTCAATATAATATAGAAGACTTTCATTCTTTTGAACAAAACTAAGAAATCTGTGAACTAGGCAGCTGAAATGTACTTTTTTTTTACTTTGAGTTGTGTGGGACAAGTCAATACAATTAAGTAGTGTTTCTAATTTTACTGTACATGGCAACTGTGAATGCATTGTGAGAGTAAAAAGAATTCCTTATTTCAGCACTCAAATTATACTACAATCATCTACGTAATTGGGAAGCCTGTCTCTCATAATCACTTTCCCTAACCTGGGTATCTATGATGGATAGGTATTGAGCAACTATTGAATGAAGAGGAAGCAAACATTGAATAAAAAGGTACCTTTTCTCCTCTTATACAAGGCTGAATGGCGTGTCACAGGTACCATCATCAAGTCCAACCCATCAACTAATACCTTCTACTTAACTAAACCATGGCACTAAGTGCCAGTCTCCTTTTTAACACCTCCTGGGATGATGACTCCACTGCCTCCATGGACACCCCATTCCAAAGGGCAATCACTCTTTCTGTGAAAATCTTCTTCCTAATGTCCAGCCTAAACCTGCCCTGGTGCAGTCTAAGACTGTGTCCTCTTGTTCTATCTCTGGTTGCCTGTCGATGCTATATGTTTGATAAACCTCTCTGTGAAGAAGTATTTCCTAACTATTTAAGCTGTAGCCCCACAAATAGTTGGCTTGACAGACATATGGGATTAGTTGCACAGGAACAGTGCCAGAAGTTCCAGGGACTATTTTAACAGCATCACCGCTGAAAACAGTGTTTCGTGATACATGTACTTCCTCTGGGCTACAAGCCCTTATTCCCCAATTATCCTATTAATTCTGATGAGGTTGCTCAGCAAGACCATGGGTTGATAAAAATGGGTTTGATTTATGCTCTTGGTGAAAGGTTATATGTTCCAGCAACATCATTTTTAAAAAGCCAAGCATTCAATATACTTTGCCTTATAAACCTCTCTTGTTGATACGGGTAGTTTCTAGAGGACTGATTGTTTCTATTGATGTAAGTATGTTCACATACAATTTTCTCTGGTTTTGTGAATAGCATTTTATGAATTCTCAGGTGTATGTGAATATTCTGCATAAATATAGGCGTACAGCCCTATCTAAGGATAATATACAAAGAATATATCCTGTGATACCCAGCAGCCCTGCATCTTAGTAACAGTGGCTTTCAGGACTAATTAAAAAAAAAAAAAACCAAAAAAAACCAAAAAAACAAAACAACAGAACCTTGATGTGTCATAATAAAGTCATAATTTCTAGTCCAATACACTTACATTCCAGGAAAGTATACTCAACATACTTAATTTCTGTATAAATTGTGTGATATGTGTATCCACAGCACTACAGAAATGGCAAAGGCCCAGGTTACTGATTCTTTGCTTCACTGCTTTTAATACAAGTCATCTAACAAGTTAATGAGGTAGACGACAGGAAATTTAATAATAATTTTGCATGGTCTATTCAAACCTTTGTTTTATAAGAGTTTTTTTGTGATTTACCTAAACTAATATCATCCAGTCAGAGGCTAGATCCGCTATATGGATCTATTTACAGAGAGCAGTATAACTTAGTGCAATGCAGAATTTACCGTTCCAAACATTATCTCTCGCCTACAGCAAAACAATAAAATCTTGGCTTTCCAAAGCAAGGCTCTTCATGCAGTGCTGCAGCTGATTTCCTCTTCTACAATTGATTTTTATTATATTCTTTAGTCAAGCATTTTCAGCAAATTTAAAAATTATCTGCAATATGTATTCTTGGAATGAACCTACTGTAGTCATTCAAGGACTTCTGCAAACTGTTCCTGTAGATGCATCTTACAGTTTAATACCTTCATATTAAAGAGATCATCATAGCATTTTATGTGCTGAGAGAGGCAAAAAAAATGTACAGCTGGTAAATTGTTGATAAACATTACTTGGAAGTCTGAGAGTCTACTCCACATACAGCACTGCAGGAAATTTTACTGAATCCTTTTTTTTTTTTTTTTCTGGAAACATCTTCATTTGGACCAAGTCTTTCATAAAGAGTGTCTTTCCAGTGACCTTTTTATTCAAGTATTTTAATGCAAAATAAAAAATACGTGAATAAAGATACACAGCTAGTATTCACAGTACATAGTTTCCCATTTCCCAGCATTGCAATCAGTAGTGTGCTAGTTTGAAGCTAGCTAGAATGTTTTGGTGAGAAGGACTAGATCATAGGCTGTGAAATTAAAACAATGGTGATGTCTACTTCCCTCATAGTCTCGCTGAGATGTATTAGAATACAAAGCAAAACATAGATAAAGTCACTTTGCTCTGGGCTTTGCTCTTGGCTCTTCGCCTGCTGGGGAGCTCAGGGCTGCTGGCTGAACTCCATCTTGCTTTCTAACCTCACCCTCCATTTGCTTTGGCTGATTCACCTTTGCTTCTTAACCCCCCTGGCTGAACCTCCATTATTCCTTGGGACTGGGGTAAGGTTGAGAGGGATAGGGGGAAGGTGAGGGAGTGGTTGAGAGCCCCTCCTGGGGACTCAGGTTTCTGGGAGGGGAGTTGTGTGTCTGTATTACCTTTTTACCTTGTTTATTTCTGTATATAACTGTATATATTGTAAATATCTGTTTGTATATTGTGCTAGCTGTAAATATAAGATTCCTTCAAATTTCCAGAGCCAGCTGAGTCTAGTCTGGGTGATTTCTAAAGGTGGGGGGGGGGGCAGGGAACACCCAAACCACCACAAGTAGATAAATAATCACAGCAACTTTTTTGAACAACAGAATATTGACTGAAGATTATTTTATACCTTCATTCAAGCAGTCATTGAAATGACATTTCCAGACAAACATCATTTGATTTGGAATGACTGCTACTTGCACTTGAAAGTGTGTCATGGAGGGCCCATAGGCCCAAAATAGGCTTATACATGTTTACCTGTCAAACAGACACAAACAGACACAAAAGGCCTGGCGCCATAAAGTCTGGCCTGCTCAGGGCCCAAGTTGTGTCATGCAGTTGTGTAAGCCCACACACCTAGCATATGGCCTACCGAGTGCAAGGCCTGTGCTCTTCCCACATTTGGGGGAGCCAGGCCTGTGGACCCTGCCTAATATGGTATGGTTTGGCTAACTGCCATCCTAATTGGCTATTCTTGTGTCCAAGGGGCAGTTAATCTCAGCCCACATTGATAAAAGGAAATACGCAGGTTAACAACATACTTTTGCTTCACTGCTTTGCTTCCCTGCTCTTTGCCTGCTCTCTCTGCTGTGCCCAGCCCTGCTGCTATTGCTCACTGCCTTATTGCTTGCCTGGTAAACTCCACTGCTGTGAGGCACCTGTGTGGCCAGCATGACATCGTGCTGAGTAGCACAACATCTGCCTCTGCACCTGAAGGTCCGCTAGAATTCCTGGACATATACACAGGTCATCCAGAAGAAGCCAGGAGAACAAGGTCAGAGATTGTCTGCATCCTTTCCCCAGAAGCTAGGAAGATTCAAGCTTCAACATCCAACAAGACAGAGTTCCCTGAAAGTGTTTGGGCACTGTCTGGACTGTGGCTAGACCCCACGAGGGTAATAACAATAATCTGTAAGTAAATGGTTAAATGCCTCTTTGTAATTCTCTACTGCCTTCTGCCATAGAGCAGAAAGAGCTTGAGCTCATCTACTGGGCAAACAGCGTATTGACCACAAGCGGCATTTGACTGCAGGAATAGTCTTTTCCAGTTCAATTAATGTTTATGCATTTTGCTGGTTATATTAGATGTAGATATTATCCATAGAATGTTTCCAGGACCGTGTAAGAACCAAAATATTATGAAAATTAGTGGTTGGGGGGTGGTGAGAGTTCTGAATAGCAAAATTAATGAGCAATATTAATTTTGGAAAATATCATCTCACATTAATTAATTTCCTCTCCTCAACAAAGTGCTGCATCATTGACTGAAAAAGAACAAAAAAATTAAAGGAGCTGGACAAAGATACAAAGGGTTTGCTTTGATAACGTAACTACTTTTCAAAATATTGCCTTGTGATGATAGAGACAGGAACGTTATGAGGGGCTGATTTGATTGAAGATTAATTGGCCAAGGCAGGAATTGTAAAAATAGAGTTATTTTTATTTTCCTGAATACCTCACCCCCCAAATATGTACAGAACTACTTAAGGTTTATTTGCAGGCTCCAATTCAATCAGGAAATCTTCACACGGACGCTTGTGGGCAAGTTTAGTGATTCAAGAAAGTCAGAAAATCGAAAGTCTAAAATATAACACAGCTTCACCCCACTCACAAATCAGGCTGAGAATCAGCTTTTACTTACAGAGGTGAGGTAGGAATTTAGCGATGATCCCTTGCTGAATTTCTCTGTTGGCAGCCTCTGAAACTGCAAGTTATGTCCAATAGTGGATTCACGCAGCAAAAGTACAAGTGTCTTCAGACACAGATTCCACAAGGCAAAAGAATCGTGGAGTAGCACTGCCTCAGCAGTACAGGGGAAAGCCAAACTGCTGCTGTGTTCCCCAGTTTGGGGCAGGAAGTCAGGACACCCAGGTCTGGGTTCTGCTGGCAGCTCTCTCCAATGGACCTAAGGGCTTGCTGACCTTGCAGACTTGTGAAGAAGTGTCACAAACTGCAAGAGCCTGACTGCACAGGACAGCACAAAAAACAGGAGCTGTGCAAAAGTGGGAGCTGTCCAAAAGCAGGAACAGTCCAAAAACAGGAACTCTCCAAAATGGGAAATCTGTAAGGTGGGAACTCTGTACAGGTGGGAAATCTGCACCTTTTTCCTCACTCTATTTATGATTTTTCCTAGACAATCTGTCCATTTGCCATACATACTGAGCATGAAGCACCCAGCCATCCACCAATTGATTCCAGCATGGGCTTTCCCATGAGTCAGTACAGGTATGGAAAGGTGCCTTTTGCGGTTTCCCCTTCAAGCCTACAAGAAGGAGTGCCACCTTCTTCCCATTCAAACCTCCATAGACAGTGCTGTGGCAGGGGGAGAAAGAGAGAATTTGGAGTGCCCCACAACAGCGGCCTCTTGAATGCAGGGATGCACCCTCCATTCTCAGGTGGTTTGCTTGGCACAGAAACAACTAAGACTTGTTTTCAGACAAAATATGAGAGATTCTTGTGCTTTTTTGGTCTTTTATTTCCTCATTTTCAGGGCATAGTTCTGTGTGGTAGGTTAGGAATTTCCCTCCCCCCCCATTTAAAATTCACCAGACCAGCTCAGATGACTTGGAAGTAAGATAAAGCTATATTTTTACAGCAAAGCCAAATTTACAAGCATATATACACAATATATTTACATGTATTGACAATTATATACAACTTAGAAATAATAGAGAAATACAATCCTTTCCCCACTTCCCCCAGACAAATACCAGAAGGGACCAACACCAAAAGCTCTCTCTCCAGACAGAAAACAACCAGCAAGGCTTATGTGTTATTTGGTCAGCCAAGGTTAGTGGGTGAGGTTAGAGCAAAGAGAGAGGTGAGCAGATCCAGCACCCAAGAGCTAAGAAGAATAAATTGTTTATACCTTGGCTTTTTACACCTCTTAGCAAACCAATGAATGACATACTTTATCATTGTTTTTCTTTCACAACCAATGATCTCTCTTATTAGAACATTCAAATAAGCCTAAAACCACTACATTCTGTTTCTAGGATTAGCGTCTCTTCAAGATTTGCAAAAAGAACAATGAACCTAGAACTTCTTCAACTGTGTCATCTGGGCTAAGAGAACATACTCTGTCATTCTACAAGTCTCACTGTTCCTGTAGCTGGAGACCATCACTGTTGCAAGTATATCCTTAAGCAGAAAAATGTGGACACTTTCATCAGGCAAAGTTCCTGCTGTTCCACATGGGTAAGACTGACAATACGTTCCCTTACTGTATCTCAGTAACACTTCCTAGTTCGTGATGTCCTTTGGTACTTTAAGCTAACAAATCCTACTTTTGCCCTTGATTGCATTTTTTGCCTTGTTGGAACTTGGCATTTCTGATGTTTGGGGTTTTTTTCTGGGCCAGAAAAGAGTATTGTGCTAGTTTAAAGCTAGCTGGAATGTTTTGGTGAGAAGAATAAGATCACAGGCTGTGAAAAGAAAAACAGGGTGATGTCTATCTCACTCACAGGCTTGCTGAGAGGTATAAGAACAAGAATCGAAACATAGATAAGGCACTACTGCTTCTTCTGATGGGGAGCTCGGAACTGTATTTTTTTCTCTCTCTCTCTAGCCTCCCTGCTGTTTCTCTTATCAATCCACTTTGCTTCCTAACACCCCTGGCCGAACCTCCATTCTTCCATGGGACTGGGGTAAGGTTGAGAAGGGTGGGAGAAGGTGGAAGGGCATTTGGGAGCCCCTCCTGGGGACTCAGGTTTCTGGGAGCAGTGTTGTGTTTCTGCATTACCTTTTACCTTGTATATATTTCTGTATATAACTGTGTGTACTGTAAATATCTGCATGTATATTGTGCTAAGTTGTAAATATAAGCTTCATTCGAATTTCCAGAGCCAGCTGAGTCTAGTCTGGGTGATTTTCAAAGTGTGGGAGGGTGGGTAACACCCAAGCCATCGCAGGTATCCACTGAATGTACTCATAAAGGTAAAGTAAGATGTATTTTAAGTACATGCCTTCTGTCTTCTGTACACAGAGAAAAATGTTGCATTATTTTTTCTTGTACTGTTTAGCAGAGATGATTCCTTCTTTGCTGGACTGACTTGCTTAGAAAATATATTTTTTTTAGGAAATTTGCTTAGGTATAACATAAATAATTTAGGAATTTTCCCTCACTGTTCTCTCCTTTTGCCAGGAAACCAAGCTTTTGCATTTAAATCAATTGCAGAGGTGCTATTTCCTCAGTTACTCAGTTCATTAACAGTGCAAAAGACCTGGAGCTCTGGTGGTACACATTTTTTAGAGAGGTTCACCTTTTTCAAGGAGCAATGAAAAGGGCAGAATCATAACGTAATTTCTCATTTTATAATGGGGAATTTATTCAAGCATATTTTTGTTACTATTTATCATGGAGGACATCTTGCAGTTAAATACCATCATTTGCACGTAAGTAGCCCAGAAACCTTTCAAATTCCCATGGAACTTAGGCTGGATTTTCTTTCTTTATTTTTGTTTTTCCTTCATTTTCTTTTACTCTATTTACTCACTGTTGCAAACAGAAATACGCCAAAACAGTTAACATCTTCGTGCTTACGTGTTTGAAGACTCAGTCTTTAATCAGTAGCGAGGACCTTGACAAAAGTGCACATTACTAACAGTTTATTTTAAAGACCAAAGCCAGTTTGCATGTTGGAAAACATCTGCGCATTTTTAAAATGGAATTTTCAACATATTAATTAATTGGAACAATTATTTTACCTTGTGTGACAGACAAAAGATCAGACATTGCTTACAGTCGTGAACAAAGTTTGTTAATAAATAATATAGAACATTTTCAGGTGAACATGACAAGGTAATTCCCAGAAAGCCAAACAGACTCCATAGCCCAAATACTTTGATCATTCCCATGTTTTACAAACTCATCCTCACATCACTTGCTGTCTTTAAAAACCCCTCTCACAGAGCTGTTTTTTTGCATCACTTTCATTAGAATCGTATCATTAAAGTGTTTTTCATTGTTTTGTGTATTATTTGTCTGCTTAAACATATATTTTATGTAACTGGGTTAAAAAAAAAACCAACAAAACAAAACCCAGCAACAAACATAGGGAGTAAAGAGAGAGAAAGAAACTGAAATTTGTTCCTGTAGATACTATTTTCTTTCTGCAATGGTTTGTCTGTGCACAGGTGTCCATAATGAGAGCTGAACTATTGGCATATTAATTATAACATGAAAAGCAATATGTTTTCTCTGACTTACTGGGAAAATTTATAGACTCACCATACGGAAACACCTCACCTGGGACCACAGTGAAAATGTGACCTTGCCTCCCTGTCATCTACAGACACCTACTTCTTAGGCAGGAGTTAATCTGAATTACAGTTCAGCAAAAAAAGTGCTGCAATTTCTTCTTTCCATAATCATCCTTACTGCGCACAACCGCTATTATAAATCATTCTGCCCTGTTTCAACTCTTGAATTGCTTTTCTCCACCCCAACCCCTCCATATCATATTCCAGTCCTTATTTTTGCACCTATTTCTATCACCTCCTATCTGCCTTCATTTTGAAATGTATGTTTCATGTTACACATTTATGTCATCCTCCAGTTTTTTACCTGATGAATTAAGAAAATGGTATTCCTTTGTGCTCTCTGGAAACATCAGGAGTTCCCACAACCTGTAATGACCCTGAACCACACTGGGGCAAGTACTTTCACAAGTACAGACAGCACTGTGCCCACCAGGCCACTGGTGATATATTCCTTCACAGAAATCTGTAATTTTGAAACTTGTACGTGTTATTCTTTTTACAGTAAGCAAACTTTAAAGGTGTATGCTATCTGTACACATAATTTGAAACTCTTTGAAACAACAGGTGGCTTAGCAATATGAGAAAAAAGAGATTAAGTCTCTCCTCAACTCTGAAATTAGTAAAAATAGATTATTTGTAAGAATGATACTAAAATAAGCACCAAATCATCTACTTCAGGAGCCTGGATACCATAGTTTACAACATAGAAAGCAGAATTCATCTATTTGTACTGACCTACCACAATTATCAATATATAATATACTTTTTAAAATTCAGATTTATGTCTTACTTCACATAAGCGTCTCATATGCATTGGTAAATTCTGTAGTATAAATCATAATAATATTTATTCTACATTGGTAGTAAGCTGGCATACCTGATGAATGAAAATGAGATATGAGTATGACTAACAAGAAGATGATTTACTGTAAGAAAACTGAGCCAAATGAGCTGTCAGAACCATGAGAAAATGGTGTCTTTGTACCACAACAAGCAGCAGAGGCACTGGGGGGTTAACCCCATAAATAAGAAAGCTTCTTGTGGGAAACTGGAAGGGCTTTTGTAATGAAATTTCCTGGCCATCTGCATGTTATTCTGCATACCCAAGTCCCTCTTGCTTCCCAGCTGCTGCCCTGGAGGAGTTGGATGCTGCACACCCTGCTTGGGTGGCTGCAGGAAGCAAATAAACCCACTGTCACCCACCCAAAACCAGAGTTACATGGGGGGGCTCAGTCCAGATGCTTCTCCTTGGGAAACCAAAGAGAAAAAAAATAAAAAGTCACCTCTGCTTGCCCTCCTGCTTCCTTTGTGTTGTTCTCCCACAACTGTGTTTCCTGACTCTCTCCCACACTGTCACCCTAAGAGGAATGGCATTTCCACTCTTCTAATACAATACCAATTTCTTACTAAGGCTTAGTATGCCTCATCCACTTCTTTCAGGCCATTTATAGAAGGAAAACATTTCTATTCACAAAAGTCTGCAGAGCATAGCATTTTTGGCAAACTGCAGCAGCATGTTGTTTGTGGCATATGTATAAGGTGCAACCCTTAAGAGATCCTATAATGCTTATTTTTCTGATACCTGAAGATGCCTTCCTTAAGTTTCATTTATGATTCTGTTGATTGCATACTGCTTGCAAAAATGGACCTTCCCTTCTACATATATATGGGTTAAAAATACCACATAGAAACAGCAGTATCCTTTGTCTCCAGTGAGATACAAATTGAACCATTATCTTTTAACATAAAATTATTTTCTCATATCAACTGACACAAGTGAGTTTTGTGTTTGGTTGGTTGGGTTTTGGTTCTTTGGTTTTTTTTGGGTGGAGTTTGCACTTAGAATGTACAAGTCTAAACATTCATTTCAGTGTGATCAACAGCCTTATTTCTGTCCTTGTATTTTGTGGTTCGTTTTAGTATTTGTAGGGTTATGATGGCTCGATAGAGAGTTGTCCTTCATCGTTGGCTTCTAGAGAGTTGAAGTGAATAATTTCTTTTCCTTTTCTTGTGCACTTTGCTTTGGGAAAGTATCTAGAGTATCCCACAGCTCTCTAAAAGTTACACTGAAATCACACCACTTTGTCTTACCAGTTTATGTGAAGTTTATTACATTGTTTGTCTGAAAAATGCTGCAGGTTATCCTGATAAATAAAGTTAAACATTTTAATATATTCTTCCCTGAGTTAAGATAGCAGGTTTTGCAGCTGTGAAAGAGAAAGCAGAAAGTCAGAAGAAAACATCACCAAGAAGAGTAAATTTCAATGAGAGGCACAAAGTTTCCAGCTGTGGACATTAATGTAATAATTTAATTCAAACAAAAGAAAAGGGATTTCCATGTAGGTGTAGGTAAACAGTAGCAATGTCATGACCTTGTCTTTTTTTGTTTCACATCGGAAAGGAATATCAGTAGAGCATATACAGGCATCTGAATCTACTTACTAACATAAATAAACACCAGCTATAAAGAAAGAAGACTCTTCACTGGATTACTTTTCAAACAAAATAAAATCTGCTCTGTTAATGTTATCTTTTAAAACGCTGGTTTGCTCTCTATATTTTAAGAACAAGTAAAGTATTATACTCATTAACAACACTGGAAAGGGGACAGTTCTGGGTTGACACTTGCTTGAATGTGATGATTCAAATTGGAGCAATCTTTATATGTGAACCATTTGTAATCCTTTCCTAGCAGAGAGATAGCTGGATATAAATGTGCTTTATGTCACACCTGGCCAAAACTGTAGGTGCCCTAAACCAGGAATTGTCTTAAAAGACAATTTACAAAAGAGAAAATTCAGTTCCAAAACATATTTGGAAAACAAACAAACAAAAAAAAACCAAAACCCACACACAAAAAAAAGAAACAAACCCCAAATCAAACAAAAACAACACATAAATAAACCCCCTCAAACACAAAACTCAAAACCAACCCCTTAAACCCAAGATAAAATAAAGCAAATCAAACAACACCAAATAAAGGCAAAAAAACCTCAGCTAACTCAAGATATCTAGATTGAAATTTTAATTTTTAAAAAAGAGGGTGGAAAAAAAAAAGAAAAAAAAAGTGTTGCTAGGTCTCATTTCAGGTCTCCATGTGCTAAAATCTTCTTTTTAAATATGGTTTCTTTTGAAGAATAAAAAAAAAAAAAGTGATTTCAAACTAGTGGTGTGTTTGCTACTGAGTTGTTGTTGGGTTTTTTTTGTTGGTTCTGTTTGATTTTTTAGAAATGGCATTTGCTTCTCTCTGGTTTTGTTTCCCTTCTTTCAATTAGACAACAACAATTTATAAGGAAATGTAATGCTTTCTTTAAAAATAAAAAAATTAATTGAAATTAATAATTTTGAAATCATTTTCATATATTTTCCTTTTTTTCTGTCAGGAAAATATTAAATATTCTATAATGGTGGAGGTTTATTTTGATATTTATTATATTTTTTCCTACATTTATTATATTTTATTCCTTTGTTCCCACTATTTTTCTAAGATCAAGAAACAATATAATGAAATAAGAAAAAAAATTAAAATCTGATGCTATAAAAAACAGCTTAAAGATCTTTTTAAAGCAAGATATTCAATATATTTGTTGAGAAATGTAATAAGACACAGAAAAAAAAGTTTCATGTTTTTCTAAATTATATTGTAATGACAGAAAACAGATAACTTGTGGAGAACCTCCTTATCACAACACTATGCTGAAAAGAAATGTGGGGCTTCCCTGAAAGGAAAATTCAATCCTTCTTATTAAATACCTGCTTTTGCTGTTGTCCCTTAATGAGGAAATTTTATTTCCCTTAATGAGGAATTTACAAGTTTACCTATGAAGTTACTGTGCAGTTTGTTACGTTGAAGGGTCTGGCAATGCAAATGTTGCACTAACTCACCATAACAAAGAAACAGGACAGTAATGCTTAAGGTGGAAACAGTTTGAACACTAAGGCTATAAGCAGTACAGACAAATTGGTATCTCATCTCTTTTCCCATGACTCTTTAATTCTATGATTTTTTAAAAAATTACTTTGTATTACTTCTTGTGGTTATGTAAATCTGAGAAGTATACTGTCCCCCATCTAAGGAACTTAATGCCTAAGCTAAAATACCGTATTTGCTAAAAAAAAAAGTGATGCTTATGTCTCTAGGTCTGGGACACCCAAGAAAAAAATTAAAAACCACAGGTAGAATCTGTCACCAGAGGACCACACCTCTTGCCTCATTAAGCATTTCAGATCCAACATCATGTTTCCTTAACACAGACTTGTATTCTAATCCAATGCCTTCTACTGCTCTGAAGCCTTAATGAAATGTAAAGCACATAGAATCATAGAATCATAGATACAACCAGGTTGGAAGAGACCTCCAAGATCATCCAGTCCAACCTAGCACACAGCCCTATCCAGTCATCTAGTCCATCGCACTAAATGCCTCATCCAGTCTTTTCTTCAACACCTCCAGGGATGGCGACTCCACCACCTCCCTGGGCAGCCCATTCCAATGGCAAATCACTCTCTCTGGGAAGAACTTCCTCCTAACATCCAGCCTATACTTCCTCTGGCACAACTTGAGACTGTGTCCACTTGTTCTGTTGCTGGTTACCTGGGAGAAGAGACCAACCCCCACCTCGCTACAGCCTCCCTTCAGGTAGTTGTAGACAGCAATGAGGTCCCCCTTGAGCCTCCTCTTCTCCAGGCTAAACAACCCCAGCTCCCTCAGCATCTCCTCATAGGGTTTGTGTTCCAGGCCTCACACCAGCTTCATCACCCTTCTCTACATGTTGAGTCTTAGCTCAGGATAAAAATATTCAATTACCAAAAAGTTAGTTGCAATCCAGGTGGTTCTGATTCCTTCAATCTGTTCTCTTGAGTATTGGAGGCTCCCCTTGAATCTCCTTTTATGACTAGATGAAAGACTTTCTGATTTTCTATTTCTCCTCCCTGTTAAGGAGATTGTCCAAAGTATGACACCATACCTACTCTTTGTTTCAAGCTGATAACTAGCCTCTCCAGTGACAGAGGGAAATGTTTCTTTCTTTTCACATGAAGCTGTTCCTTCCCTCTGAAAGTCAGTTGATTGAGTGACTTCCAGACATTGTCCCTCAAAGTCTAATACAGCCCATACATCCTCACAGCAAAGCGAAAAGAGCACTAGGACATTCCTATCTCCATCTCTACTGAGCCTCTGTTTGTGGAGTATAATTTATAGCATCTCAGTCATGTAATAACCACATAGTCTGATAATCAAGTACAGTAGATAATTACTCATGCAAAATAATCCACACACAAAATCTCACTTTCGTCGTTGTTTCACTTCCAGTTGTTTTAAACAGACTTCTTGATACATACACACACACCCCTACCTTTACCAATTTAACACTTCAACAAAATGCCCCAACATAAAAGCAATACTCTATAATGGAAGCATCACCGTATTGTTCAGTGACGGAATCACAGGTAAGGTCACCTGTAGCAAGGACTAAATCTGACATTTCTGAAATGGCACTGAATGAAGAAATAAACAGAAAAGACAGATTGGAAGGAGAGAGAGGGGTTAGCAAAGGAATCTAAGAAAAGTGAAGTAAATTAAAAAGGATACAGATGTTATTAATATCTGGGGGAGATTTGCTTGATCATTTGGATTCAAGCTTCCCATGCACAGATCTCTTTCACGTGGGCTGTACTTACCTGTCAAAGCATGTTTCTGCCAAAGTAAGACAACTAGGAAAATTTTTGCTTTTATCTTAATGGTATCCCTTTCAGTTCCCATCAGTGTTTCACTAGCATTCATAAGACATTAATGTTGTGGTTGCTTTGGTTCATGGCTCAGAATTCAGTCACCACCAATTATTGGAATGATTACAGATCTTTTTATGTCTGACAGGACATTTAGAATCAACAATTGTTTGTGATACAACATTTTATTTATCTTTATACTTCAATAAGAAAAAAAAATATTGTTTGGCCTTTACTCTCAAGGTAGAGCCTGCAGCTTAATTGAGACTTAATTTTAAAACTCAAATGAAAGAAAATTATTTCCATGACAGGTAATGTTATATGTCACCTGCTGGCAAAGTCTATGACCTTCATCTCCTCAAACAGTGAAGAGCTGTAAAGTTTTGCTGAAACATTTACTAAGTTGTAGCAATGTAAAAACTCTATTTCTTGTAGAGAGTGTTTGAATCATTGTTGATGACCTGTAATCATGCAAGATGCATTCAGAACTGACATTTAGGACACAAGTGTATCCTGAAGAATGACATGATTACATACCTGTGACACACTTTCTACTTATTATTTACTTATAGGTTTGTTATGGTTTTGTTTTAGGGTTTTATTTTGTTGTTGTTAATTTGTTCTTTTTTTTTTTTTTCCCACCAAAATAGTCTTCTGGCGATGTTCTCAGGTGATGCTGAGCGACATCACATGCCACAAATAACAGTCTTACAGCTTTGAATATAGTGATTTGTGCAGATATTGGCACGTTCACAGCTCTTTTTTTAGGTTTTGTGAGTCAAAGAATGTGTACAAAGGCACATAAATTGTTACCTGAATGGGCTAGCATACCTGTTACACCTTTTCTGAACACCAAGTATGTCAGTAGGCACTTATGGCTCAAAACCAACACTCCAACTCCTTTTTTTTGTTTCTCCATTTCTTCATGAAATTTGGAAGAACTTGCTCAAATATCTTTCTCCACTTGGTTTAAACTGGCCTATGAGAAAATAAGTTTTTGGAAGATAAACAAAAAGAAAGTTTGAATCATCTTTGGTTACTTAGGAAACTAAGATCACTTGAGTCCTGTTTGTACAGCACACATATGTGTGATCTCTGGTTCTCTATTGGTTTTCAGCATAAGGAGTCATAATCCTTGTAATTTATTTTTATTTACTACTAGTAGTGTAAAAGAGTACAGGACCACTACTGTTATGCAAGAGATATTAACTAAACTTTAAATAACCTTTAAGGAACCACTATTACGATATGCTTAGTGCTATGTCTTAAAGATACTGTTCAGTCCTGTTACAGTTTTTATTTCCTATAGAAGATGAGAGACAATATCTTAGGTTGTCCATATTTCTTTTCAAATGTACAAAAATATAGTAGCTTAGGTTTTCTATGAATCTTTTCTGCACAAAGCTTCAACTTTGCTGTGTAAAGTATAATGTAGGTTATAATTCAGGGAAGGGGAAAGAGATGGATGTGAGTAGATTAAAAGGCTAGAGGAACAAAAGTCACTTTCATATTTTTTTAACACTGTTTACAGAGTGACAT
The DNA here is from genome assembly GCA_013400475.1 of Tricholaema leucomelas. Classification (NCBI taxonomy): domain Eukaryota; kingdom Metazoa; phylum Chordata; class Aves; order Piciformes; family Lybiidae; genus Tricholaema lacrymosa; species Tricholaema leucomelas. The sequence continues at coordinate 22,866 of WAAF01019602.1, forward strand.
GAAATATTGGAGCCTATCCTGAGAAAGTGGAACATTACTGCTAGGAAACAGTATATCTATACAGCTGTCAAGCATGTTTTTGAACAGATGTGAGGTCTGTGTGTGAAGAGAAAGAGAAAAAGAAAGATTAAGCACTTTCCATGCTCCTGCGTCCTAAGTTTTCTCTTGGGAGACAGAGACATATAGCATGGCTGCTGCCCATTTAAATTTTTCTGAGCTGTGCTAACAGTAATAGAGAACAGGAGCCTCATCAAGTTATTTCATTTGCACTAACTAACGAAGCATTATGGAAAGCTATCAATTTACCAATAAAGTTGACTCTGAGGTGGCAGGAATCCTCTGATGTCACCATTTCCTTTCCGCTCTCAGAACTCTCTAAAAATATGGTATTCCTGTACAATGTATCCATATACTGTGGCGACTTGGCCACTTTTCCATTGCAACAACACTTCATCAGTCCTCGCTTACACGACATATGTCTTATAGTGCACAAAAGGTTGTCCTAACACACTTGGAGAAGTTGCTCATATGAGTGAAGCCACGACATCAAGTTATTACTATACAAGGTTCAGAGCTTTTAACATTCATGCTGTGAGATGCTCTGGATGCACTAAACCATAGGGAAGTAAAATACCTCTCTCTAATAGCCAAAATAAAAGCTGCCTTTCTGAAGGAAAACTTTTTTTTTCTTTTTTTTTTTTTTTTTTCACCAAACTGCTATCTTACATGCTCAGCATGTGTTAAAGACCTAAAGGGATAAGGTTGATGATAAGAGCACATCTTCATCAAGAAAAGAGGAGTGAAACTACAGAATGGAAAATAATGTAACTGAATTCTTCGTTCAAGGAGCATTGCATGTGATTTGTTTTTAGTGATTTTAGACATACATGCACTTAGAGAGAGATTTTTAAGGTAATCTGAATACTTAAACACTTGCACTGTTATTTAACTGGGTTGTCAGTGTTGCGGAGGGGAATTCTGCCCTTATCG
>WAAF01019607.1:0-20454 GCA_013400475.1 Tricholaema leucomelas
TTTTCACTGTCCTCAACTTCCTTAACTCTTTGAAATTTCTCTTCATATCCCTCTTTGTCCTCCTCTCTCTATAGTCACTGATTCAATTTCACCCCCTTCAGCAGAAAGGGATCCATCCAGCAGGTGTCCAGATCCTGGTGGTGTGTGCTGTGGACAGACAGGGCTGTGTGATCAGAAACTGTGAATGGCACCAAACACAGAGTTGACCAAAGGTAGAACTTACTGATTTTGCATGCAAGGATGATGGGACCATAAGAGGAAGAGGCTCATAATCGTCCTCCCAGTTTTTCCTCCAGGAAATAGAAACTTGCTCAAGAAGCTGCTTCCCGCTCTGTGCAGGAGCTCATCAAGCAGCTTTCCCCCCCTTTCTTTGTTTTCTCTTGAGCTGCTGATAATGTTTGCCCATGAAAGCTTCTCCATAGTGCCCCTTAGCCCTGGCAGTTCTGTAGCCACGAGCTCCAGCAAATCAGTGGTGTCTCAGTGGTGTTCCTGTTTAAGGGCCAGCTAGGCCACTGAGGAAGAGCACAGGAGCACAGACACACAGCAGGCAAGTTTGCTGCTGTCTCTGGTAAGAGCCTCTCCTTACTTGCTATCAGCCCTGTCACTAGCCAGGGCTTGTGCAGCAAACAACAAAAAGCGTTGGCACACTCCAAGAGGAAGCCAGCACCAGCAAGGAATCATGCTGCCATCTCTGTGGCACCAACAGCAACTGCCCAGGCAGCTACTCGAGAGGATCTTCCTGGGAAGAGCAGATGTGGGAGACTGCTCCGTGCACCAGGGAGACCGCTCTGCACGCCGAGGTCTCAGGCCCTGTATGCTGCAGCCTAGCAGGGCTGTAACATTACAGCGGAGTGCTGCTAGGTGTGCTTGTGACACCAGCACAGCCGCCCAGGCTGCTCTGCAGCTATCCACAGGTGGCCTGACAGCCTCCCTCTTTCACAAAGGGTCACCACAAGTCCTCATGCTCCATAAGCTCTTGCTGAACGGATTTGTGGATTCATGGAATGGGTTGGGTTGGAAGGGATCTTAAAGATTGTCCAGTCCCAACCTCTATGTGCAGAGACACATTCCACTGGACCACACTGCTTGAGGTCTCATCTAAGCTGGCCAGGAACACCTCTAAGGGTGGAGAATCCACAACCTGCTTGGACAACCTATTGCAGTTTCTGACCACCACACTATAAAGAACTTTTTCCTATCTTCAGTCTAAATCTCTGTTCTTCCAGTCCAGTCCATACACCCTCATCATGGCACAACAAGCCCTTGTCAGAAGTCCTTGCCCAGCTTTCTTGTAGCCCTCTTTGGGTACTGGAAGACTGCTCTAAGGTTTCCCTGGAGCCTTCTCTTCTCCAGACTCAACAGCCCCAGCTCTTTCAGCCTGTCCACAAAGGCAGAGTGCTGCAGCCCTCTGATTGTCTTCTTGGCCCTCCCCTGGACCAGCTGCAGCACTTCTGTGTCCCTCTTGTGCTGTGGCTACCAGATCTGGGCTCTGTGCTCCAGGTGGGGTCTCAGCAGAGCAGAGCAGAGCAGAGCAGAACAGAGCAGAGGGTCAGAATCCCCTCCCTGCCTTGCTGCTCTTGCTGCTTTGGGTGGAGCCCAGCACATGGCTGCCTTCTGCGCTGCCAGTGACCCTTGCTGGCTGCTGTTAAGTTGTCATTAGCTGACACCCTCAAGTCCTTCTCCTCAACATGCCTCTATGTAGCTCCTCACCCAGCCTGTGTTCGTGCCTGGAACTGGCCCGACCCACATGGAGGACCTCTCACCTTCCCCTGTTGAACCTCGTGCAGTTGTCACTGGCCCAGTTCTCCAGTCTGTCACAACCCTTCTGTCTGGATCCCTGTGCTCAAGTGAGTCCAGCACACCACACAGCTTGGTGTCATCAGCAGACTTGCCAAGGATGCCTTCAATGCCAGTGTCTGTGACAAAGTTCAGGAGCAGAGGGATGTGAAAGGAGAACACGAGCACAGCAAGGTCCATGGCTAGAGAGCAGGCTGACTCCCTGCTGTCAAGAAGGTGCTTCTTGACACCTTGAATGTTGACTGTTGCTGTGATTCCTTCTGGGGACGGGCACTTCCCCTTTGGCTGCGAGAGGTGGGCCAGCTTTCCATATGAGCTCTTTTCTTGCTTGTTAACAGTTTCTTTGGAGTCATGACAGTGGAGAACATCTAGAACAGCCTGTGGGCTCTGCTGCTGCAGTATGTTTGAGTTGGAGGAATCTGGTAGGCTGGCCCACTGTCCAGTGCTGGTGGCCATGGGTGGCTCAAGTACACTGAGACCAAGCAGAATGTCTGCACCTCCACGCTGAGTAATTCTGGGAAGCATTTGGAGCAGGCAGGAGTTTCCCATCAGCAGGAGCTGATTGAGCCTGGGAGCATGAGTGGCTGTGCCCATCTGCAGAGGCTTTTGACTTCTGCTCTCAGTCTGTCATATGGGAGATGGGAGCAATCCCAGGAGAGGAGAAGGCAAGAGCAGGTTGAAAGGGGCTTGCAATGCTGTCTGCTCCCTGCAAAAAGCCCACAGCTCTACAGGCTCTTTCTCCTTTTGTGCATCTGGCTGTGCTCTGAGATCAAAGAAACCCAGGCTGGCTGCATTGGGTTTCAGCTTGCAGGGCAGGTAAAGGTCTGTGCTGTATGGAGAGAAGAAGGCTGTCTATTCAGATAGAGACTGGCAGTTAAGTTCAAAGGCACCAGGGCTGGGCAGGGTTTTTGGAAAAGAATGGCAACTGGAGGGAAACTGCAGGGGCTGGCTGGGGACTGTATTTCTGTATGGACTTGGCCACCTTCAGCAGGGACCTTTGGCCCCCCAAGATTAAAAGAGAAGGAAGGAGTTGGAAAATGTTTCTTTTGCTCCTTTCTTTCTGATGGAGTTACAGATTGAATGAGGAAGGGCTGAGCAACTGATGGCATCTAGGTGGGCCTGGGGCTGCCTGCGTGACCCCAAGCCAATGTCATGAAGTTCAAGAAGGCTAAGAGCAAGGTGCTACACGGGCTGGGTGAGGAGTGACTTGACAGCAGTCTTGAGGAGAAGGACTTTGGAGTGTTAGGTGATGACAAATTCCTCATGAGGCAGCAGGGAAGGTCATGGAGCAGGCCATCTCAAGTGCCATTACACACCCTACAGAGAACAACCAGGGGATCAGGCCCAGTCAGCATGGGTTTATGAAAGACAGGTCCTGCCAGACAAAGCTGATTTATGGCAAGATAACTCAGCTGTTGGGTGAGGGAAAGGCTGTGAATCTTGTCTACCTAGAGTTTGGAAAAGCCTTTGACACTGTTCCCCACAGAATTCTCATGGATGAACTGGCTGCCATGGCTTGGACAATCACAGCTCTGCTGAATAAAGCACTGGCTGGAGGAAAGTGCCCAAAGGGTGGTGGTGGTGAATGGGAGTTAAATCCAGCTGCTGGACTTGTCACACAAATGGTGGTCCTTAGGGTTCAGTGTTGGGACCACTTCTGCTTAACATCTTTATTGTTGACCTTGATAAAGACACATAGTGTGTCATCAGTAAGTTTGCAGATGACACCAGTTTAGGTGGCAATGTTAATGTTCAAGAGGGTAGGGTGGCTCTACAGAGGGACTTGGATAGATCGGATTGATGGGCCAATGCTGGGCTTATTTTAATGGTCCTCAGTGATAGTACAAGAGGCTATGGGACCAAAGCAGAGTCCAGGAACATTCACTTGACCATAAGCAGAAAAACTCCCTTACTTGGAGTGTGACAGTGCACTGGCACAGGCTGCCCAGAGAGGTTGTGGAGTCTACTTCCTGGAGACTTTTAAAAGCTACCTGGACGTGGTTGTGTGCAGCCTGACCTAGATGTACCTGCTTTAGTAGGGCACTTGGGCTCTCACATCTCCAGAGGTCCCTTCCACAATCACTGTTATGTGGCTGGTGGAGTGAGTGCATAAAACTGAACCCAGCATTCAAAGAGCAGCCTCACCAGTGCCCAGTACATGCGGACAATCTCGGCTGAAGCCGGCTGTCCACACTCTTGCTCATCCAAGCCAGGATGCTGGTGGTTTCCTCAGTCACCTTGGCACTCCTTGACTTACCTTTAGCAGGCTGTCAGCCAACTGCTGAGGTCCTTTTCTGGGCCTCTCAAAGCACTGCAAGGCCACAAGAAGCTCTTCCTGGATCCTCGTCTTCTGCAGGCTCTCACAGCAGACAGGTCCCAGCCCTGCCATCATTTTTGGATCCCTGAACAGAAAGGCTTCTATTTAACTGCCCAAACCCTGGTGTCTGAGGCCAGCTGAGACATGCAAAGACATCTGCATGTGCACTAGACCAAGGTAGGGGCAATCCTAAGCACAAACACAGGCTGAGTGAGGAGTGGCTTGAGTGCAGTCTTGAGGAGAAGGGCTTGGGGGTGTCAGGTGATGACAAACTCTCCACGAGGCAGCAATGGTCACTGTCAGCCCAGCAGGCAGCTGTGTGCTGGGCTGCATCCAAAGCAGAGAGAGCAGCAGGACAGGGAGAGGAGTCTGCTCCTCTGCCCTGCTCTGTTCTGCTCTGCTCTGCTCTGCTGAGATACCACCTGGGGTACTGTGCCCAGTTTTGGTGTCCCCACAGAAGAAAGACATCAAAGTGTCTGAGTCCAGAGAAGAGTCATGAAGATGATCAGAGGGCTGGAGTATCTCTCCTATGGCAGTTCAGACTGTTCAGCTCAGAGAAGAGAAGGCTGCATGGACAGCTTATGTCAGCCTTGCAGGTAGGATGGGGTCTTGAGAAGCCTGGTCTAGTGGAAGTTGTCCTTGGCCATGGCAGAGAGGTTGGAATATCTCAGGGAATCAGAATGAGGTCATCACAATAAATGAGGCAGTGGTCAGTCATCTGTTACATCAGTTAGACACACATATGTCTTATGGGGCTGGATGGGCTACCCCCATGGGTGCTGAAGGAGCTGGCAGTGTGCTTGCCATGCTGCTCTCCATTATTTACCTGAAATCTTGGCTAACTGAGGAGGTGCCAATGGACTGGAGGGTAGCAAGTGTGACACCTATCTACAAGAAAGAAAGAAAGGGAGGTCCAGGAAGCTCTAGACCTGTCAGTCTAACCTCAGTAGCAGGGAAGGTCATGGAGCAGGCCATCTCAAGTGCCATTACACACCCTACAGAGAACAACCAGGGGATCAGGCCCAGTCAGCATGTATTTGTGAAAGGCAGGTCCTGCCTGACAACCCTGATCTTTTTTTTATGACACGATGACCTGGCTGTTGGTTGAGGGGAAGGCTATGCATATTCTCTACCTAGAGTTTGGAAAAGCCTTTGACACCATTCCCTGCAGTGCACAAATGGTGTTCTCCTCAATCCCTCCAGTGACCAGAAGGAATATTGAAGGAAGGAAAAAAATCCATGTCATTACTACATGGGATAAAAGTTGGTGTCACCAACAGAATTTTGGTTTTTTTTTGATCATGTGGAATAATCTTGGCAACAGATGGAGTTCATCTGTTCTACAAGAAAAACGAAACCTTGCACATGAGTTGGCAGGGCTCACTGACAAGGCTTTCAAACTGGCTTTGAATGGGGAGAAAGATGTAGCTGTCCTTGACACCGAGAACTGTGGTGTAATAGCTCAACACTTGTGGAGCAGTGTGTTGCCATCTTAGATAACCAGAGGGCCAACTCTTCCCTCATGTTTAAAAATTATGCACCTATCTCCATCCTTGATATATTTATACACTAATGCACATGTCATGGGCAATACACTGGAGAAGCTGGAGGCCATCGTGATGTAAGGAAACTATGATTTAGCAACTATCATGGAAACATGGTGGGATGATTCCCACAATTGGAGTGCTGCAATCGATGGGTAGCAACTTTTCAGAAGGGAGAGGAAAGGAAGGAGTCATGGAGTGGCTTTCTGTGTTAGGGACACATACAAAACCTTACAAATTAATGAAGGTGATGACAGAGTTGAGTCCTTATGGCTAAGAATCAGAAGTAAGGCCAGCAAGAGTGATATTGCAGTGGAAATCTGCTATAGACCACCCAATTAGGATAAAGATGTAGAAGAAAATTTTTATAAGCAGTTGATAGGGATCTCACAATTGCTACCCCTTGTTGTCATGGGAGACTTCAACTTCCTATATGTCTGCTGGAAGTACAATACAGCAGGGAGAGAACTGAGAAAACATACTTTTACTGATTTTGTCTTCATTTGTGCCAAGTGCAGGTTTTAGTTAAAACAACTGAGGAACTGTTTGAATTTAAGTTGAACTAAAGATAAAAAAAAAGTTGGGAGAATAACTTAAAAACAGGTATATAGAGATAGTAATATTAGATACACCTCACAAACTTAGACAATCACAACTTCTTTTTTCTCAATATTAAAACTTAGTATCATCACTCTGTTTTAGAATGCAGATGTGTTAAAGATCCACTTATGCAAAAATAGGCTCAAACCCTTTAAATTTCAATATACCCCAGAGATTAATATGATCAGATAATAATACTAATTAATCTTCCCTGGTTTTCAGAAATATATGAGCTAGTATTTTTTCCAGTTAATTTACAGAATGTCTTTTCTGTAATATTTTCTACTTTGCTTAGATGAGTGTTGTCATCAATTATAGTGGAGAAACTGTCACTTTGGGAAGAAGTAAAAACAAAGGTATTGTAGAAATATTTTTGCTACTGTTATGACTGGGTAGTAAATTTGATAATACATTATACAATACAGTTAACAGTTTACCAAAAGTCTTGGTCCCTCTCTAATATAGATTAGATTAAAAAAATGGTTGTGGTGGTTTGGCCCTTGCTAGGGCTGCTTTATCACTCCCCTTCTAAGGTGGACAGGGGGGAGGAAAATATAACTAAAGGCTCATGAGTCAGCACAGAAACAATTTAATAGGAAGAAAAACAAAATCAAAGGCTGTGCAAGGAAGCAAAAGGAAACCAAGATAGTATTATATACTTTCCATCAGCAGCTGTTCCATCACTTCCCATGAAGCAGGGCATCAATATGTGTAGTGATTACTGTGGAGGACAGACACTATTGATCATTATCTGCACACTTCTTTCTATTACCTATTATATTTGAACTGATGTTGTATGGTATGGAATACCTCTTTGGTCAGTTTAGGTAGGCTGGCCCATCTGTGTCCCTTCTCCAGATCTTGCCCACCTCTCAGCATACTCTTGGGGCGAGGGAATGTTGGAAAATCACAGCCTTGGTGCTTGGCTCAGCAGCAGCCAAAGCAGTGGTGTGTTATCACCCAGCTACAGCACTGCAAAACACAGTGCTACAAAAGAGGTGTAGGGGAGAATTAACTCCAGCTCAGCCAAACCCAAGACAATTATGCTGATACAAAAGCCTTTTAATATTTTTTTTAAAGTATTGATAAGTAGGAATGTTGTTTCATTTTAGTTTCTTCTGCCTTTAAAGAAAAAAATCCCCAAAAGAACCAATCAAACAGAAAACCAAACAAAAATTTAAACAGACAAATAAAACCAGCAAACAACCCAAAAAACCACGCAAACCAACCAACAAACCATCTCCCCCCAAAATAGGAAGAACTATTTAGTTGTCCTTTCCTTTGTTTATCTAAATAATATAAACCAGGATGACAGGTATCTTCATGAAAGGTCGGGTCCTCATTCCTCTCTTTATACCATACAGCAATGACTATGCGTCACTACGACTGTGGATTTATTATTTCTCCGTATTACCTCTTGTTTTTTTTTCAGTTACAGGTCATATTGATATGTTATCCTTACCTAATCACAGATTGCCCACATTTATTTTTTCAGAACTGTTCCACATCTGCCTGGCTTGGGGGCAGCCTATCAGGACTCCATGAACTTTCTCTCTCAGCACTTAGTGCAGATTTGAAAGCAGGCAACTGTGTGCATTCCATTTGATGCAAAGAGAAGCTTCTTGAGCAGTACTGTCAGACTTGTCATTGAGTCCTGGGACTGCTCACACTGATTGTACTGGAGAGGCTGAGGTTAATGGGACAAGGAACTGACAAAGATAATTCTTGTGATTGGACTGGCACAACAAATAACAATAAAGTGATATGGTAAAACGGACAGAAAACATAGACTGTAGGAACCTAGTTAAATCATTACCTGTGTGAGCACTGATACAAAGCATCATCAATCAGGTAAACACAAAGGAGGTGGGTTAAGCCTGAGAGGGTCTTGAAACACTCTCATGAAGAAGAATACTGTATTCAAAGATGAGAACATTGGAGACTCCAGCCAAGAATGTGACCCACAACTGATGCCAGATGGACTAAAGGTAGAGAGGTCAGACTGAGGAAGACATTGGCCTTCCTCCCAAAGACCCCAAAAGGTGACCACCAGGTGGCAATGAGCATGCATAAGGAGGTGAGACATTATGGAAATGAGTTTCAGGAATTGATTGTAGTAACTCCACCTATTCCCAGAACTAATTGTAATAAACCTATGTTCTGGGTAAGGGTGGTTCCTTCCCCTCACCACAACACGGATTTTTTTTTTAAGTCAGGGAAAGATAAAATTGTATTTCTTATAGTTTAAATATAACAATATAAGGAGAAATAAACTACTAGAGAAATATGATACCCTTAACAAAGATGGGGAAGGGGTCAAGCGGCAGTGAAGCAGCAAAGCAGCAGCAGCCAAAACAGCAGTGGGGGAAGATAGCAGTGGGCACAGCTCAAGTGGCAGAAAGCAGCAAGGGGAAGGTACAAGCTATGCTTCTAGACATAAAGCTCCTGATGCTCAAATGAAATGATACTAACTTATCCATTGTTGCCATTATATGGCCTATCCCTAGAATGTTCACCTCTCCCCTATGCCCGAGCTAGAATTCTAGCTCAAATGGCCACACCCTACCACCGTATTGAATATGTATGATTTTGTAGCATAAATATTTTACCTGAACAAGGTGAAGGTGAGCAAGGGCTTTGGAGGAGGACCTCCCCTTGTCACCTAGCGCTGATTAAATGTGCCTTACCTAAAAACACTCTGCATGTTGTGAGGTCCCATTTTCTGTAAGTCACAAGCCCAGCATCTCCAAACTGCAAATGTGTGAAAAGGCCTGTGTTTTGGAATTAGTATTGGTGTGGGGAAAGACAATGGTGTTAATTTGCAGTACATGATGTGTCACAGCACACACTGTGTGCAATATACTGGTTTCCTGCACAAGTGATGATGTCTGGAATCTAGACAGGAGAGCAGCAGGTAGTGGTATTGACACTGGCATCCAGATAAACCATGAGGAAGTCCCTGGTCAGTGGGAAATGCGTGGGTTTGCAGAAAAGTCAGCATCATCCTAGAGGTCTGTACAGGGACAGCTTGAGTCATTAGTTAGAGGACACAGTACATCACTACTTTGTTACAAAGAGACATTGTTTCACTGTTTAAAAATCTGAGGCCAGTTTTTCTTCCTGCTGAAAACTTCGGTACTACTTTTTAATATTTTTTTTCAGATTAATTACTGTAACAGCTGAAACAAATGTTCACAAATCCTAACCAATTTGAAAGTTTCACTGAGAATTAATTTTCAAACTCTGTAAATCAGGCATTAATGTGTGAGAAGAAGCCCTAACTAGCTTTTATCTTCTTAGTACATCTAAAGAGAAGTTGCTTGCTAGTGGTAAAGAAGTTATTTTTCTCTAAATCTAGAATGTTTTTTTTTTTTTTTTTTTTTTTTTTTTTTGTTGCTGTTACTTATTTCAAGGATTTCAGTTTCTACATATAAATTCCTATTCTGCATATTCTGATGTGTATATCCTCTTTAACAAGTTATATTTGTGAAACTGTTGATTTTCCTCTGTTCAGGTAAATACATTAAGGGGTTACTGTGTTTGCCATGGAATACAAGTATTAACAAATTAAAAATTCTCTCTTGTAATTTCAGTTCTATCTTACATTTTTACCTGAGTGTTAGCTGCTCAGCTACTGCTTCTTAAATGCAGAAAAGCATGCATAATTATTTTATTTTAACTAGCCTAAACATTTAAAAAAACAAAATCTTATTATCAGAGTGTTACTGTTGAGTGGGGGAAGGGTTTGAAGTAACATTTGCTGAACATTAGGGGACAAGATACTTGTGTGACTTAAACTGGTGAGATCAATCTACAGAAATGCCAAGAAATGCCAGCTGATGAGCAGGCATAGAAAGATCTCATGCTGAGTGCTAAACCCAGGAAAATAAATGCGTCTTGATTAAGGAAGGCTGATAGAATATGAAGAGAATTACTTATTTAGAATACAAATGTAGTTTTGAGAGTATGAATAACATTAATAAAAGCCATTCTTCTCAAGCTTGCAGTACAAATTTTCATAATTTCTAAAACTAGATATTAATAATCCTATCCATTTTCACTCATTTTTATCATGCATAAATGCCACAATCTTTACTTATGGAGTCCTTGCACTTGGGAAAAGCTTATATGCTGAAACTTGTCTTTTAAAAAATACATTACTTGTCAGAGTTGAGATAAATCTAAAGCTGTTCTAGACAGTTGAAAGTCTCACATTTTATTATCTATTTTTCCATAACAATCAAGAATCCTATTAAAATAATTCATTTTCTCTTTAATGTGGCATATACAAATTCTTTCTGATCCCTTCTAGTAGGAAGGAGTTCTTGTTTTGGAAACTTGTTTTTTTAAGAGTTGATGTTTCTATCTAAACTGAAAAATAGATGGTATATTTGTAATTAAATTGTTAATAAAATGAATATGTTTACTTCTTTAAGTCTTCGCGGCTTATTGTGATCTATAATAAATCTGCTTATATAATAAATCAGATATATGCAGAGAAAAGGCTTTTGCTGAAAGATGTTATGTTCTACTGAAGTGATAGAACACCCTTGATTTACAAAATCAGAACTCTGTTCACCGCAGTTAAAATATCAATGAAAACTCACTTTATTTTAGTAAAGGATATGCTCAGAAAAGCTCTGTAAAGCCTTTGCGTCTGTAAGAAACATTTTTCAACAAAGTGTGTAATTCTACTCGCTGACTATTTCTGTAGTGGACCTTTGTGGAGTCACACTTGTACATCCTATCCATGAAGAGAAAAACAGGAAATGCCCAATACTGCCTATATTTCATATTATCCTTTGTTTCATAAATTATAAATAAGGTCTGAATAAGACAAGAGGGGGACCCTATTTGTCTGACAGAGTAAAGGAAAGAGAGAAAATTGCATCACTTAGAACTGTCATTAGTGACAGGCTAAAAGACAACATGCTGTAGGCAGTAGCCATTCTGCTATACCATTGTAGCAGACTTATGCAGACATTAGAAACAGTGGAATTAGATTATGAACACATACAAAATTTAAAACTCCCAAATTAAAAACATAAAGACATTGTATTAATAGTGGGCTACTAAACCTGCTTCAGTAAATTATTTCCCATTTTCTTGGTTGCATTAAAATTTAATGTGTTAACATTACCTTGTTTCTCAGAGTGGCACCTTTTTTTTTTTTTAATTAAAAGTAGTTAAATGCCAGCATTCTTCAACCTGCATTAAAATTTAATGGAATTGCTTTTTTTCTTTCTTTCTTTCTTTTTTTTTTTTTCAAAATTATACGACTAATATCCAAAGCTGCACAATGCAGCTGAATTATCAGAAGTTAAGGAGGAATTCTAGCAGTCATTTTAATAATAATGGCTTGTCTCTAACTTCTCATAGATGAAATAATGGCTATGAAAGAATGAGGAAAATGACTGCCATATAAAGTATCAACTCTAAACTTTCCCTGCCTACGAATCTAAAGGGATCTGTTAAGCAACTGATCCAACTGCCTAACTCCTCAGGAATCAAACAAATGCATTATAACACAGGTTTTAACATGTCAGCAAAGATAGAATCAGTAGCATAAATTCTTACATGCTTTTGCTACTTCAGATGACAAAGTGTCATGTCCTTAGGCTCAGCCACAGCTCATGAAACTATCCCTTTCTCACTTCCCTCTGCTAGGGTTGGAAGAAGAAACTCGGAGCAAAATGCAATTTACTTTTATTTTATATTCTTTCTCTTTTTCCCCCCTTTCTTTTGTTTTTGTGAATTATCCCTTCTAATTGATGTTTTTTTCCCATCGATATATGTTCCATAGTTAATTCCTGCTTCAAGATATCCCTTTATACAGAAAAGATGCAAGACCTTTCACAAACAACTGGCACATAGTCTGTACACAAACATGGAAGAAAAAATTACAAATACACAGTTCTATGGTGTCTTTTTTACAGTGATGTTGTATAAGAGACTAAAACTAGAGGATTCATCCAGAGCAGAGGCCAAGTCAAAAGACCTGAGATCACTACCAAGGTTACTTAAGCCCAGAATCAGGGAATTATGAAAAAAAACCATCAATTTACTTTGGGTAATTGATTAGGTCCTGTGCCCAGGAAGGATTGGAGGAATCATGTTTCAACAGTTTGGTTGTATCTCAGCATCCAGTAGCTGAGCTGATGAAGAGCCTGATAATGGGCAAATGAAAAAGAATACCAACTTGAATTATTTTGGGATATAATTCCCTAACAGGTGCAAGAAAATCATTCTTGTGTTACTTTACCTCCCAGTTTTCCTAGTTAAGAAGTGGTTAGAGAGTCCCTTGGTGATACTGTACAAAATCAGGTCTTTATTTTGCAAGTTATTGCTGATAAAGCCAAACACAGCTACCACCAGAAACACAGCTACCACCAGAAACACAACTACTACATAAAGAATGCGGAAAACAGGACTTCTTTTTGTACAAAAGAATCAAATGGGAACAATCAGTTAACAGCCTTACAGTGAATGGCTCAGAGAATCACAGAATGTTAGTGGTTGGAAGGGACCTCAAAAGATCATCCGGTTCAAGCCCTCTACCAGAGCAAGATCACCTGGAATAGGTCACACAAGAATGTGTCCAGGAGAAGAAGACTACACAACATCCCTTGGCAGCCTGTTCCAGTGTTTCATCACTCTCACAGTGAAAAAAGTTTTTCCTTACGCTCACATGGAACCTCCCATGCTCCATTTTGCACCCAGTGCCCCATGCCCTTTCTTTTGACGGCACTGAGAAAAGCCTGGTTCCATCCTTGTGACACTCGCCCTTCACATATTTGTAAACATTCTTGAGGTCACCTCTCGGTCTCCTTTTCTCCAAGCTAAAGAGCTCCAGCTCCCTCAACCTTTCCTCATAAGGGAAATGATCCACTTCCTTAATCATCTTTGTGGCTCTGCGCTGGGCTCTTTGAAGCAGTTCTGTGTCTTTCTTGAACTGAAGTCCTGGAACTGGACACAATATTCCACCTTTCAACTGAAATAGTAAATGTACATGGAAACAAGAACCACAATTAAATGTGTATGGACATAAAGCCTACCCTAGCCATAATATCTGACAAGAGAAGCAGACCCACACTGCTCCACAATCTGGCCTTAATTGTCTTTTCAATGCTTGTCTATAATAAAAGCAGGATATGTATAGATAGATAGATAGATAGATAGATAGATAGATAGATAGATAGATAAATAGATAGATATTTGGGAGTGACATTTTACTGGATCTTTGGTATAAATTAGATCTCTCATTAATTATATTTTATCCTACTGCTGATTAGTTTTAAAATTCTGATCTGTATAATTTATCCACTGTTGCCCCCTTATTCTTTCACCTGGTCTTCTCTTGCCAGCTTCACCTTCAATGCTTTTGCTCTTCTGTATTGAAGATGAGTGCAGGTCACAATCTGGTCTTTACTAAAGAAGCCATATAAAATCACCACTTGCAGAATCACAGAAATAATCTTTCTGTGTTTGTAAGTATGATTTCTATTCAAATACATCCCATTTCTTTTCAAACACTCATTCACTAATATCTGAGATCATCTCTTTTCAGAAGTAAATTATTCATATGGTTTGGGTTTTACATAGGAGGGACACATTACTTACGCACATTTGCCACAACATAAAATAAAACATTTATATTCCTTTTGCATGTTTAATGTGCAGAGTAAGTTATCACCTAAATCATCTCTAGAATTCTACAACATGACTTAAGGCCTAATATCCAGCAGTACTGGCAAACTTTAAGCAAGGAACTAAACCCTTAGTCAATCCTACAAAACAAAAGGGTTCTGAATAAACTGATATTTTATTTCACCACTTATTCTCTGGAGTTACCTACTTTGTAGAGTTTTAAGGGAGCAATGGACAAGGCACAGATCTTGTGCCTAGTGGTGCAACAACCCAGTCAGGATTCCTGCAGACTGTTCTATATTTTGTCTTGATAAGAACCTCTCAGTACCTAGAAGCCTAAACAAAGCCAAAAAATGAAATAATACTGCCTGCAAATGTGTTTGTAATGCCTTCCGCAGTGTTCCTTAAGAACTTGCATGTACACAAAACTGTAAGTCTCGGTAAGACTAAATTACAGAAAGAGAACATGCTCTGCCTCTACAGAGATTATTTGAAGCAGTGAAGTTCATGTGAACTTAACATGCCATGACGTGGTGTTTTTGGCTGGTATAGTTAATTTTCATCACAGTAGCTCATATGGGGTGATTTTTGTATTTGCTCTGAAAACTTGCTAACACAGGAATGTATAAGCATGCTGAGCAGTGCTTATACAGTGTCAAGGCCTTTTCACATCACCTCACCACTAAGTAGGCTGAGGGTGCACAAGAAGATGAGATGGGACACAGTCAGGACAACTGACTGCAATTGATAAAAGGGATATTCTATATTGTATGTCATCATGGTCAGCATATAAAACTGGAATCAGAAGGAAAGGATACGCACACACAAGGTTATGGCCTAGAAATTACTCATGCAAGAATCACTGCAAATGTTAAGGAGAAGACAAATGGAAAAAAACCCTTTCTTTACAAAATGGAAAAAAATGCTTGAATTTGATTAAAGTAGCTTTTATGTCTTTGATGCAGAATATATGGAAGATCTCCTTTCACACCTATCTAATGCATTGTACCCAAGAGTTTCCTCTTACAGACTTTCTGCCAACTAATTTTAGTAATACCTTTCACTGAAAACAACGGACATAATTAGGCATCATCACCAAAACCACCAACAGCTGGGGTTGGAATCAATCACCTTCTTTTCCAATGGCAATTGGAGTACCTTTTACAAAACAAAACCAAAAACAAACAACAGCAAAATCAACATAGAGAAGCAAGCAATTGATTTTCAAAGGAGGACAAAGTATAGCTGTTATTCCTTTAGCTCTAGCAGATCAAAATAGTTAGAACTGTTTTGATGCTGAATTCTGTTCCATGCCAAGCCTCCTACGTGTCTGTGCCAGCAGTGTATTGTTATCTGAAAGCTTCAGAGAGACCTGTGTGCTCACGAAAGAGGGAGGATCTCTCAATAGCTCTTGAGCGGTTGTTGACCTGGGAATTGGTGTGAATTCCAGTGGCGAAATCCTTGAGGCAATGGTTTATATGTTTGTTCTTCACTATTTACACAGGTTTGAGGTTTATTTCATTGGTTGTGGTGTGTATAGCTGTTTGTGTTTGTATTTTGCTTGTTTGTTGTTTTTGTGGTTTCTTGTTTGGTTGTTTGGGTTGTGTTGTTTTTCTTTCCAAGATTGCTACTAAGAACAGCAGGAAGAAATTAGAAATGCAGATGTTTCCACTTCTAGCTATGTTAAATGCTTGTTGCTTATAAGTTACATTGCAAATTTGTCTATCAGTTTTTCCTTCATATTGCATTCTGTGGTAAATTCCTTCACTGCTGCTGGTGTGTGATGTAGAGCAGCTTGTCTGCTCTAAAGGTGTCAGTCTGAACTCAGCTCTCTGTCAGCATTTGGAGGGACAGAGGTTTATGCATTCTTACATTTCCTTTTAAAATAGATAAACATATAAAAAATTAACTGATTAAAGTAAGTTTGTTCTAAAAAGATAAGTTCTTAAATAGAAATCTCCAAGTATCAAGTTAACTTTTTACAGTTTTGAAAACTGAATATGAGAAAACTGACAACAATATTTACTTTCTGGCTTCCAAATTAAACCTATAGTTTGAAACACTCGTGCATCTCTGCGGGATTTTATCATCCTGGCTACAGTGCTAGCAAGCAATTAGTCAAGTAAACACAGTACTGTCTGCTGCCATACAGGATGTAAGATGACAGTAAAGTTGTCATGATTAGTTAGCATATTGTGGGTTTTAGGGTTTGTTTTTGTGTTGTGGTATTTTAGTTGGTTTCTTTTTAGTTTGCTTGCTTGTTTGATTGCTTTGGGGTTTTTTTGCTACTTGCTTTTACAAAGGACTAAAATTGTTGCTTATTTTTATAGGTCAAATCTGGTTTTGAATTATTCAGGCAAAACTGTGCAAAGGAGCTGTGAATACTTCATAATGAAAAAAAAAAATGTTTACTATGTGTTAGGTATTAAACTGGTTAACTCGCAGTCTCTGGCAATCTGTAAATACACACTTTGGAAATTGAAGCTGTAAGAAGGTTTGATAATGGCCACTTCTCTACATAGTTAATGTTTTCCTCACAACTACTTGTTGATACCTACTGATTATGTTAACAGTGTAGCTCTCGAATAATTTGCTGTGGTCAGTCATTTACAGATGCTGTTGGAAACAGAGATTGAAAAGTTAATTAGCTTCCAAGACGCAATAGTTTCTTCATGCCAAAAATTAAAACAGATTACCTATGAATATTCAACAGAGCTCAATTCAGCAATCTGGAAGGTGAGGGCAATTCTATATTTTAGTATACCTATGGCAGAAACGGTGGTAAGGATTAAGATGAAAATATTGACCGAAACAAAATACTAAGTTAAAATGCAATTAAGTTACAGGAGTTCTCGGGAAGAAAGCAATGGGGAAACAATAATTCTGTTTAACATTGCGTGCCAGATGTTTATGGATGTAGTCATAAGAATGTAAGCACAGCAATGATTGTATTTGGAGTGACTGTATCTCCCATTAGAGTTGTCTTCCTAGTATTAGGTGACATACCTGGAATAATTAGATTATGTTTCCCGGACCCAAAAAAGCTCCTTCAAGTTTGAACTAATCACTCTGAAAATCAGATGGAGTTCACTGAATATTATCTGTGCTCTATCTGTCTGCATTGCCATCTGATAGTTTCTTGCAGCTCACGACAGAGTTAAGGCTGAGCTGAAGGCATGATGGTTCATGCCAACAATTGTGCCATAGCCTAGTTGCACAAATGCTAACTCAGACACTTCAAAATTTATGTCTCTATAGCATCTTAAAGGCTAGCTAATTTGACAGGTGCCACATCTTTATTGGTGTATGTATTTATTTGTGTAAGATGGTAGCTGAGCCTGGAGCAGAGTAGAATCCCTACTTCAGTAGAGATTAATGGCTTTGCATCTATGCCTAGGTTGCTAATTCAACATTCCCAAGGTGGTAACTTCTGAAATGAGTATTCTCAGTGTAGTAGACTCTGAATTCAGACAAGCACTCCAAGTCTGATTGTATGTTTAGGCAGATAACGTTTCTAGCATAACTGTAACTTAAAAGGCAATTGTATTTCTGTATCTCTATGCCTATTCTCTCTGTCTCACAACTCTAACTGACCCTGAATAAACAAGGGAATTGGACTAGGTAGATGAACCCAAAGTGCTCTTCCTATCCTCATCCCTTCTGTGGATCTGTATTCACACTTAAGTGAACCACATATGTACAAAATCAAGCTCCTCCAATATACCAGCACTGCTGATAATGTCTTTCCATCCTACTAACTTCATCCTATGTATAAGATACATCTTAGTGGTGAATAGTTTTTAACAAAATATTAGAACAAGAAAAACCTAGAAGTCTTTCATTTTTGAAATAAACAGAGGCATGTTTTACAGGTTTTCAGGGAGCAGCCAATTTTGTACTTCAGGAACATAGATTCTGTTTAGGTTCTTACGGTTTTAGGATCATAATTAAATGTTTAGTTAATATTTTGGGTTACAAACTTCTCAGAGCCTGAAAAACTTCTTTAAATAAGCACATTGACCACTTGTTTCAAGGATATTATAGATTTATCTATCGCTAAGAGATTTCTTTCCAAGCAAGGCAGGCTTGACATACCTTGAAGTAGACTGGCAGAACCTGGAGTGATTATCATAGAATCATAGAATCAGTCAGAGTTGGAAGGAACCACAAGGATCATCCAGTTCCAATCCCTCTGCCATAGGCAGAGACACCCTACCCTGGATCAGGCTGGCCAGAACCTCATTCAGCCTAGCCTTAAATACCTCCAGGGATGGGTCCTCAACCACCTCCCTGGGCAACCCACTCCAGGGTCTCAACACTCTCATGCTGAAGAACTTCCTCCTCACATCCAGTCTGAATCTCCCCACCTTCAGCTTTACTCCATTCCCCCTAGTCCTGTCACTACCTCATAGCCTAAAAAGTCCCTCCCCAACTTTTTTGTAGGCCCCCTTCAGATACTGAAAGGCCACAATAAGGTCACCTTAGAGCGTCCTCTTCTCCAGACTAAACAGTCCAAACTCTTTCAGTCTGTCCTCATAGGAGAGGTGCTCCAGCCTTCTGATCATCCTTGTGGCTCTCCTCTGGACATGCTCCAGCACATCCACATCCTTCTTGTAATGGTGGCTCCAGAACTGGATGCAGTACTCCAGATGGGGTCTTACCAGAGCGGAGTAGAGTGGGAGGATCACCTCCTTTGACCTGCTGGCCACACTTCTCCTGATGCAGCCCAAGATCTGGTTGGCTTTCTGGGCCACAAGTGCACACTGCTGGCTCATGCTGAGCTTCTCCTCCACCAGCACCCCCAAGTCCCTCTCCTCAGGGCTGTTCTACAGCCACTCACTGCCCAGCCTGTATTTGTGCTTGGGATTGCCTCGACCCAGATGCACTCGACCTTGCACTTGGTCTTGTTGAACCTCATGAGGTTAGATTGTGCCCACCTCTCCAGCCTGTCCAGATCCATCTGGATGACATCCCTTCCCTCCAGCATGTCTGCTGCATGACACAGCTTGGCATTGTCAGCAAACTTGCTGAGGCTGCACTCAGTGTCTCGGTCCATGGCACCAACAAAGATGCTGAACAAGACTGGTCTCAGGACTGATCCCTGAGGGACTCCGCTTGTCACTGGCCTGCACTTGTACATGGACCCATTGACAGCCACTCTCTGGGTGCGGCCATCAAGCCAGTTCTTTATCCATCGAGGGGTCCACCCATCAAACCCATGTTTCGCCAGCTTGGAAACCAGGATGTGGTGCGGGACAGTGTCAGAGGCCTTGCTCAGGTCCAGGTGAATTATATCAGTTGCTCACCCCTCATCTATTAATGTTGTGACCTGTTCATAGAAGACCAGCAGGTTTATCAGGCAGGATTTTCCCTCGGTGAAGCCATGCTGATTGCACCCAATCACCTCTTCACTATTCTTCTGTCTCAGTAGCGCCTCCAGGAGGATCTGCCCTACGATCTTACTGGGCACAGAGGTGAGACTGATTTGCCTGTAATATTTCATAACAACTAACTGTTTCTGCAGTTGTGACAGGTAGTGATTCTTTTGCCAGCAATGTGCTGAGTATGTAACTGGAAATGACTGTTTGTTTAAATGACAAGATTTACCTGTGTCAAATGACAAAGCAAAGCAAATGATAGAGCAGAAGTTTCAAGTGTGAAGTTCTTGTTATTAAGAACACTAGAAAGCCTGAAATATGTGAAATCAATAAAACCAAAACCACTCAGCAATTACTTTGACATACAATATAAGGCATCTGCAGGGAATATTACAGCATTAACATGTATTAGCTGCTTCATCATTGACAATAAGCACTTGAAAAACCAGTGAAGAATACTTAATAATTTGTTATGGTTAAAGAGGTGTCAAATTAGCTATTTTTTTACTTTCTGCATCCCTAATATTGTATAAATGAACCTTGAGATTTATTAATGCTGTGTTCACTCAAGTGCTTTTTATTGTTAAATACATCTTAGTTCACAGTTTTTGTGAGTCTTGTACAGATGCAGTGAAACACAGAAGCATAAAACATAAGAAAACAAAATGCTGCAACATAATGAATGATGTATTCAGCATCAGACTCACTCTGCAACAATCTCATAAGATTTATTTGTAATTGATTTTAAGTAGGTGTAAGGTTAAGATAAATCTCAGAAACTTAGGCTAATTCTTAGCCTTAGATTTCTCATCAGATAATGACAGAAAAGGATCCATCCTAGGGTGCTGAGAGAGCTGGCAGATGAGCTGGCCAAGCCACTTTCCATCATTTATCAACAGTCCTGGCTCACTGAAGAGGTCCCAGAGACTGGAAGCCGGCCAGTGTGATGCCCATCCACAAGAAGGGCTGGAGGGAGAAACCAAGAAATAACAGACCTGTCAGCCTGACCTCAGTTCCAGGCAAGGTCATGGAACAGGTCATCTTGAGTGCCATCACAAAGCACCTACAGGATGGCCAAGGGATCAGGCCCAGCCAGCATGGGTTTAGGAAGGGCAGGTCCTGTCTCACCAACCTGATCTCCTTTTATGATCAGGTTACCTGCCTGGTGAGT
>WAAF01019608.1:8003-22220 GCA_013400475.1 Tricholaema leucomelas
AGAGAAATGATTTTCATAAATGCATTACAAATAAGCATCCTTATCTGTAAGATAAATCTGGAGCTCACTGTATTGCTGTGATAGTTAACAACACTCTTTCAAATGACATCCAAGGACAGATTGTCTTTCCCATATAGCAATTTATTGAAACTGAAAGTACCTGGGTGAAGCTTATATGAGCTTATTGTCTCCCATCTCCTTGAGTCCCACTTAACAGCACTGCTGTACATGACTCCACTAACCAAGAATAACCTCTGCCATGATATGGAATCATAGACTGGTTTGGGCTGGAAAGGATCTTTAAATGTCATCTAGTCCAAACTGCCTGCAATGAGAAGGGACATCAACTAGATCAGGTTGCTCAGAGCCTTGTCAAGCCTCATCTTGAATACCTCTGACATCAACTAGATCAGGTTGATCAGAGCCTTGTCAAGCCTCACCTTGAATATTTCTGGGATGGGGCTTCAACAACCTCCCTGGACAACTCAATCCAGTGTTCCAATACTCTCATGGTAAAGAACTTGTTCCTAACATCCAATCTAAATTTACACTTCTCTGCTTTGAAACCACTGCCCCTCATTCTCAAAGCCCAAGATAACATATTCTGGAATGCTTCCAGGGATGGGGCATCTACCACCACTCTGGGCAACTGTAATACACATTAAAGGCTTGACCATTTTGTACTTCTGTTTCTACAAGCCTTTTGATTTTATGCATGCACCTCAGAGTATAGCACAATATAGATGTGTCACATTCTATATCAGCCTCCAGTATTTGACGTCATCCATTCTTTCTTTGTCAAAAAGGTCAAAAAATAGTGGCTTGGTTAAAAATAGTGCTAAGAGAAATGCTCTCCTAAGGCAAGAAATGAAGCATTTACAAATATTGTTTTCACAGTAAAATGCAGTGATTCTACTGGAGGCAATTTTCACAGTTCAATAAATTATGTTTTCAACATGGTTTAAGTGAATTCATTTCGTTTTGGCAGTGTGGCAGACTGAAAGAACAGATAGAGCTGATTACTACTATTCAGCTAATAGGTGACGACTTTCTGCTGTGCTCTTAACACCACAGAAGAAAACGAAGAGCATATAATAGCATATTGCTAAGCATTCAAACGATTAACAATTTAGATGGATCCACAGCTGGTGGGTATAAGAGCAGAGAACAGAAAGCAGTGACATTTCAGAACCAATGTCATGAAAGTAACTCTTGTTCAAGGATATAAACACCTACAGAAGTCCCTAAATCTGAAGACAGGTGGTGTATTTTTTGCCAGCCTTTCAAAATAACTGGGTTTGATCTATCTGCTGCTTCATTTCCACTTGAACATAGATTACTTCAGAAGCATTTTTCCAGGGAACAAAACAAAAAAGCACAAACCATTTTTCCATGTGAATTCCACCAGCTATTTATATGAAGTCTCACACATAAAGCTGGCAACTAGTAACAGACTTCAGTACAGTATAACTTATTGTAGCATATCTAATAGACATACTGCACTATTGACTACATAACTGAGGTAAACAATTTAATCAAGGGAAACATGCACAAAAAAGAGAGACATTTATCTGTATCATTTACTGGAGCATACTAAGTCACAAACTTAGAGATACTCAACAAACTCCCTGATGTTAAATTCGTACATAGAGTAACTAGCCTGGTCTACATTTGCACAATGTCTTTTCCACTCATTTGCTTTTCCCTGATCTAAATATGGTGTACTTTGAAAGGTGGAGTAAACATATCTTAAATGCTAGTGCTAACTGGAGTTTAAATGAGACTAGGACTCTATCCTTAAGTCCTCCCTCCACCTCACAATTTTCTGTTGGTTTACTTGATCAGAAAGCAAATCTGTTATATAACTTCTGTAACACAATCTGCTGCTCATCTGTCTCACTGTTTGTTCAAACCTTACTCACTATAACGTAGCTTACTGGAGATTTTAAGCAAGCAGAATGCAGAAACCACCAAAAAATAAAAGAAGGCAAACAAACCTTTTAAATTTAGCAGAGGTATCAAAAGGAATATAACTTCTAACTGCAGACTTCATTAAAACACTTTTCTTGCCATAAAGTGGTAATAAGACATAAATACTGGTAAGTTAGAAGGCACCTCACCTGTGTATTTCTGTACACACCTTGCTATCAAATCTATGCTTTTGAATTATTTCATTTCATAGGTTAACAGAATGGGTTGGGTTGGAAGGCACCTTAAAGATCATCCAGTTCCAATCCTCCTGCTATGAGAGGGACGTCTTCCACTAGTCTGGGTTGTTCAAGATCCTGCCCAACTTGGCCTTGGATGTGTCTAGGGCAGAGGTATGCATAACCTCCCAGGGCAACTTCTTCCAGTGTCTCACCACCCTCACTGTAACAAATTTCTTCCTAATACCCAGTCTAAATCTACCCTCTCCCATCTTAAAGCCATTGTTCCTCTCCTATCACTACAAGCCCTTGTAAAAAAGTCTCCCCTCCAGTTTTCTCATGGCTTTTTTCTGATACTGGAAGGTCACTATAAAGTCTCCCCAGATTCACGTGGGATCATATAAGTTCTCCACTCAGCTCTTATCACTTTGTATATACACAAAATGCAAACACTTAAACACATTGGTGAGTTTCCACTGCTCAAAAACTTATTGGAAACAGGACAGTTACCCACTGTGAGAAATGTCCACAGAGAATGGGAAAAAAAGTGATGAAGTTCATCAGTGGAAAAAGGCATCTCAAGAAGAGCTCACAATATCATATACCAAGAATGACTTCAGTATGTTTGGTCCTGCGTGAATGCAGGAGAACGGCCTCAAAGACCTTTCCAGATTCCCTTCTAATCCACACATTTTCATATCCCCAGAGGAATAGAAAGTATTTGTCTTAGTCTCTTAATTTTTCCTGGTGTGTTTCCTTAGTGCTATTTAACCTCCGTCAGTTAACAGATTTGGATCACTGCCCCAGACTTCTCAGATCACCGTATCCCCCAGGGCATGGATATTTAATATACTATCTTCCCCTGTCAACCTGTGGCCAAGATGTACAGTAATTGACCTCAATTCTTCAGTTTAGAGTTCATTTGAGCAAGAAGATAAAAAGTTCTTTTGTCCTGGAAGCCACATATCCAGATGGCCACATACTCTGTTAAATAAAGATCCTGAAGACTGAAAAACCATCTCAAACCTCACTGTTCTCTGCTATATAACACATCTCTTTCCCTTTTTTCTACTTCTCTCCTGCCTTCCCTTCAAACTTCCCATCCTCCAGCTTGAGTTTAAAATACAGCTTTTGTGCAGGTACAATTCAAATATAAACTAGCTGACTCTCCACATCAGTCAGAAAAAAAACACACCAAGAAACATCACCAAAACAAACCATTCACCTGTGCAATTACTCCTTCACCTGAGAGGCCAAAAGGGAAGAATGAAACTCCCTATGAGAGGTACTTGACACATACTGCCCACTGCTGTTCTGAAAAGAACTTTCAAACTCCAGTGATAAGGCCAGCATGAGAATTTCTGTAGAGCAGAACAAAATGTTACAGGCTTTTTGCAATGGAAAAAAAGCTGGGCTGAATTATTCTGAACATGAAATTCAATCTTTTCCTTCTCATCATCAAATCCCTGTCTAATCTTCCTCCCGTCACACCTCACCTCTCTTTTCTCTGCCAAATCATTTCTATTCTGATTTTTGTCCATTTCTCTGCCTCACAACTAACCATCATCACTTGGTTCTGCAGTATTTTTTCCACTGCTTGTCCTTTTTATCACCTCCAAACATCTCCTTAAAATCCATACCCTTTAATCATCATTTCTTGCAAAGATCCTTCAAAACACAGACTTTTTAGAATCACAGAATTGGTCAGGGTTGGAAGGGACCACAAGGATCATCTAGTTCCAACCCCACCCCACCATGGGCAGGGACACCCTACCCTAGATCAGGCTGGCCACAGCCTCATCCAGCCTGGCCTTAAACACCTCCAGCAATGGGGCCTCAACCACCTCCCTGGACAACCCATTCCAGGCTCTCACCACTCTCATGCTGAAGAACTTCCTCCTCACATCCAGTCCGAATCTCCCCAACTCAAGCTTTGCCCCATTCCTCCTAGTCCTGTCACTGCCTGATAGCCTAAAAGCTCCCTCCCCAGCTTTTCTGTAGGCCCCCTTCAGATCCTGGAAGGTCACAAGAAGGTCACCTGGGAGCCTCCTCATCTCCAGACTGAACAGCCCCAACTCTTTCAGTCTGTCCTCACAGCAGAGCTGCTCCAGCCCTCTGATCATCCTTGTGGCCCTTCTCTGGATGTGCTCCAGCATCTCCACATCCCTCCTGTAATAGGGGCTCCAGAACTGGATGCAGTTCACCAGGTGGAGTCTCAGCAGAGCAGAGTAGTGGGGGAGAGTCACCTCCTTCGACCTGCTGGCCACACTTCTGATATAACCCAGGATCTGGTTGGCTTTCTGGGCTGCAAGTGCATGCTGCTGGCTCATGTCTTCTTGGTTAGGTATGAAGTTTCATCACACTCTACCTCCATACACATCCACACAAAGACCATTGAAATATGTCTCAAATTTAGCACTTTGTTACTGTACAGTTACCTGACTACTCAAGAAGGACATGACAGGTGAAGTCTATAAAATAAATTACAAGGAAAATAATTTCATAGCGCAATAAATGATACTTTCTAATGGGACTCTGAATCACTGGGTAGATGTAGCTTACTTAAAAGAGCTACTGTAAACCAGTAATAAAATCACACAAATATCCTAAATGTATGGATCTGTTTGCAGTCATCTTGCTCTGTGCCACAAGACACATTCCACTTGCCATGGCAGAAGTTCTGAACAAAACAATCCAGTCAAGGCACATTGCTACTGCAGAGTCACAGAAGAGTTTGGGTTGTAAAAGACCTTTAAAGATCACCTAATTCCAGCACCCCTGCCATGGGCAGGGACATCTTCTGCTTGACTAGGTTGTTCAGGGCCCTGTCCAATCTGGTCTTGCACACTCCCATGGAGGAGGGATCCACAGCTCCTCTGGATAATCCGTTCCAGTGTCTCACCACCCTCACTTGTAAAGGATTTACGGATAGATTTTTCTACTTCACCAAGTATTACCAAACCAACATCAGGAGAACATCAGCCACAGGGAGTCCCTGATATTCCATCTCCTAAATAAAAATAAACCCAGCTGATCTCACCTGTAAGATTATTATTTATTAGCAAGTGAAAAGTGCTTACAGTGACTTTTGAGACTTTCAGCAACAGCATTTGGATCTCGCACACGAGGCAATGCAAAGGGCAGGTGGGAGGGACTGTAAAATTAATTCAGATTCACAATAATTCCCAAACTAGCTTCATTTGCTGCTGACTTCTAACCCAATTGTTCACAGAAGCATATAATGAACAATGGCAGAACTAAACAATCCCTCCTGATCCAAAGAGGACCTTGCCTTTCTTTGTCACTTACTCTAAGACAAGATCTTTGCGTTTCTTTGGTGGACACTATCAAACTTCTTCTGTCAGGAGACCAAAACAAAATGCTTGGAACTTTTAAAGGCTGCGATTTACAAAGAGCAAATCGATATTAAAATATGCAGTGACATTTGGTTAAGCAAAGTTCCTTCAGGGCATATACCCAGCAAAGGCTGCCAAACAGTTTTTCAGTGTTATCCTCAGACCAAGAAGGAGCTATTCTAAGCTGTTTGCATAAGACTCAGTAATCAAGGACTCATGCATAAAGAGCACTCAATGGACTCAATGAACTTAGAGGTCTTTTCCAACTGAAACAATTCTATGATTCTAAAAGCACCACAGTTAACTCATTTGGATTAAACGGTCCTGTCGGATTTATGCAGTTTTAGTTTGTGTCAGAGAATCAGCCAGGTTGGAAGAGACCTCCAAGATCATCCAGTCCAACCTAGCACCCAGCCCTAGCCAATCACCTAGACTGTGGCACTAAGTGCCTCATCCAGTCTTTTCCTGAACACCTCCAGGGACAGTGACTCCACCACCTCCCTGGGCAGCCCATTCCAATACCAAACCACTCTCTCTGTGAAGAACTTCCTCCTAACATCCAGCCTATACCTCCCTCAGCACAACTTGAGACTGTATGTGGCAATGCAGAGACTAACTATTCCTTTTTCTCTTCTATTAACCACTTGTAATTCTCAGAGTGCTTCACAAATTAGTTCCTTAGAACGAAATGATACTGTTTCCACTTCAGCAATTGAAGGAGCTTGATAATCCATTTTTCTGCATGTCTTGCAGAAAACCTTGTGAACCTGTTGTTCATAACCTAGGATTTACAGCAGCTGGTGGCTGAATATCTGGCAGGGAATATGGATCTGCTTGAGGGTAAGAAGCTCCACAGAAGGACCTTGACAGGCTGAATTGACGGGCCCAGCTCAACTGTTTGAGATTCAATATGGCCAAATCCTGGGTCCTGCTCTTGGGTCACAACAGCCCCATGAACATGCCAGGCTTGGGGCACAGTGTCTGGAAAATGGCCAGCAGAAAAGGACCTGGGAGTGTTAATCAACAGATGTCTGAATATGAGCCAGAGTGTGCCCAGATGGCCAAGAAGGCCAATGGCATCAGCAAAAGCGTGTCCATCAGGAGCAGAGTAGTGATTGGCCCCTGTACTCAGCACTGGTGAGGCCATACCTTGGGTACTGCATTCAGGTGAGCTTTATGGATTGGCATATTTGAGTTTCTTAATTAGTTTAGGGTTAGTTTACTTTATTAGATAAACAAGTAGAAGAAGTGGCAGCTTGTCACTCATCTAAGAATACCAATGTGGCACAATTTAGCCCTCTTGAGGAATATGAGATCTGTTAAGCACTGGGAATCCCCAGAAGAATCTCATGGGATCTACTCAGTAAGTTTCTCAAGAAATCACAGAATCCTAGAATTATTTCATTTGGAAAAGATCTCTAGGATCATGGAGTCCAACTGTCAAATCAACAACACCACATCCATTAAACCATGTTAAGTCCCCATATGTCCAATGCCTGACCACTCTTTCAGAAAAGAAACATTTCCTGATATCTAACCTTTAAAGCTTTTCAAGTGTTGCTCTGAGCTGATTTCGTATTCCTGTGACCACCTCCCTTTAGCTGTTTCAAATAGGTAAAGGAGAACATAATGGCTGAGCTTCAGAACAAACCATAAAATTGATTCTTCGGTGTCTTGTTAATTATTTATTCCTGCTACATTTTACAGCTTGAATTAAACACAGCTCTTGAGATTTTATTGACATCAGCTTCACTTTATAATCCATGTTACACACTTGGAGAAAGTTTCTCTGGTGAGCAGCCCATAGAAGGCAGAAAAGAGTGAGTACTATATTCCATTCTACTGAACAGGAGTGGTCATGCATTGAAAATGTTGAATTTCATAGAATGTTGTTTGAAATGGGTTCACTCCTGAATTTATCTTCTGGGGAATGAAAAATCTGGCAATTAGAAATCTTTATGTTTCTTCCCATAATGTAAAGGATTACTCAGTAATAAAGATGACTATACAACTGATGGATGACTTTGTATTAAAGGCCCCTTGCTGTGTCAATCAACATTGGGCATGAGGTGTGACATTCTGCCTCTCCTTGGTGCACACAGTAATGGGCCTTATCTGTTGCCCTACTTGTTTTGGTCCCTAGTGTCTTCATCAGGCACAACAACAATCTCACATTATCTTCAAAGAGGTGACACAAATCCTGATGCATCATGTGCAAAAAGCACAGTCTATTAAATACATTTTTCATTGCAAATTTCACAGAATCATAGAATCTCTTCAGTTGGAAAAGACTTTTAAGATCACTGAGTCCAACCACTATCTAACTCTTCCAAGGCTGGAGCTAAACCACATCCCTGCCTCCTTGAAACACCTTCAGGGATGAGGATTCAGTCACCTCCCTGGGCGGTTTGTTCAAATTCAGAGAACCCATTCAGGCATAAAGGTTCTTCTGATATCCAGACCAAACCTGCCCTGGTGTAACTTGGGGTCACATCATCTCATCCTATCACTTGTTATCATGGAGAAGAGGTCAGCTCCTCATCTCCTTTTGGGGCAGTTGTAGAGAGTAAGGTCTCCCCTTCAGCCTCCTTTTCTCCAGAGTAAACAACCCCAGTTCCCTCAGCTGCTTCTTAGATCATCTGCTCTCCAGAGCCTGCACTAGCTTCACTGCCAGGTGGATTTCCTGAAGTCAGAAGCAGTAAGTAGGGGCGTGAGTACACACAGTGATGTGCCTGAGTATTCACACACCTACATTCAACATACCTGAACACACAGAGATATCTTTTCCAAGGCTGATGACAACCTCAAACTTCTGAAGGTGGGCAGTGCTCTCACACAATTTCCTATTAAGACCAAACCTGTTCTTAAGGAAATGGTAACAATAAGGATACAACTGGCTTAATAACATGGACTTGACTGTAAAAATTATAATGACATGATCCTGCTATGCTTAATTTTAATTACAAATAGCTCATTGCTGGCAATCTATTATTCTACTTAAATAGTCTTGTGATTGCCCTATAGAAAAATTGCTAAGACTATAATTTAGAGGCGTTTAGAGGCTCGGGATTCTATTTTTCTGCTTTTCAAGCACTGCAATTTGGGCACCATAGTTCAGGCTCTGCCAGTATTGCAGTTTATTAGAAGCTTTGATTTCTCAAGGGCTTATATTTCAGTTACAAAAATTTGTTCCAGAAATTCAGCACACAAAGCAGAAGCCAGGAAGACAATAAATAGCAGCGTACTGCCAGCCCTGGTCCGGACACAGCTCATGCAATTGGCTGAACACTTCGTGTTCCAGGAGAGCAAGGACAGGCCAGTAGATAGTTTTAGAGATGCCATTTGAAACAGAGGAGGAAAAAGGACACATTTCTACACAATACTTTGCTTTTGCTTTCCAGAGAGTTTGTTATGAAATCATTGATATTTGAAACAGACTTTCAAAAAAAATAAGAGCCATATTTGGTTAATATCTCAGCTTAACAAAATGTTGGAAAACATAATGAAATTCTTGAAATGTGTCATTTGAAACACAAGTTAAAGCATTTTTTAAGTATAACACTCTACCAAGCCAAGAAATCAAAGTATTATTTCAGTTGGAAAAGACCTTTAAGATCATTGAGTCCAACCATTCTCTAACTGTGATGCTAAACCATATTTCTCCACATATTGCTGCCTCTTTTCAACACCTCCAGGGACAGGGATTCCACCACCTTGCTGGGGAGCCTGTTCCAGTGTTTGAGAACCCTTTCAGTCATTAAGGTTCTTTTAATAGCCAACTAAATTTCCCAGTGTGCAACTTGAGGCTATTTCCTCTCATCCCACCACTCATTACTAGGGAGATAAAAACAGCCTCTGTTTAGGAAAATGTAGAGAGAAGATGTGCCCTCAAGCTTCCTTTTCTTCACACTAAACACCCCAGTTCCCTCAGTTGCTTCTCACCAGACCTGTTCTCCAGACCCTTCACCAGCTTCTTTGCCCTCCTCTGGATATGCTCCAGCACCTCAATGTCTTTCTTGGCGTGAGGGGCCCAAAACTGAACCCAGGACTCTAGGTGTGGCCTCACCTGCTTGTCACACTATTCCTGATGCAGGCCAGGTTGCTGTTGGCCTTGGCCATCTGGGCACATGCTGACTCATGTTCAGCTGGCTGTCAGTCAAGACCCTCAGGTCTTTCACTGTTGAACACTTTCCAGCCTCTCTGCCCCAAGCCTGGAGCATTCATGGGGTTGTTTTGACCAATGGGTCTTGCAGGAAACTTCCATTTTAGCCAACACTGAAACATTGCTGAATTTGCCATGAAAAAAAATATAGTTCATTTATTCCATTCACATAGCAGAACAAGCTTCTGCTTTATGTTCAGTATTAGTGAGATAAAATATATCCAACTGCAAAGTATTAATCACTCCATACACAGGTATTTAAAGAAATGAAGACAGTATTTTTATGAATTGTTTGCAAGGCATCCAAGTGTTCAAGTAAAATTAAATCACAAACCATCCCTATTTACATTTCAATACAGTCTGGACACAAATATAAAGATTAATGGAATAGAAGACCAAAGCAGCTAATGGTAAAATAATAATCCAAGATTAATGATAAGTAAATAAGATTATTATATACACAAAGTGGACCTTTCAGCAGTGAAAAGCTTATTCATTTCTTGAGCTTATAGCTGGCTATTTGCCTTTCAGTGGAGGGGTCTCACTCTTCTGTTCTCTACTAAACATTCATCAAACAGAAAGGGCAACTGTTTCAGCTTATTATCATTGAGCATACAGGCTGCCCAGTTCATTAATGGCTTTACTTACAACCACTATTATTTAGCTTGGTGAAAATATGTTGTCAATCCCTGCAGCTTCATTCCCTATTACACAGAAGACTGGAAATTTCTGCAACTCCCTGAAAGGAGGGTGGAACACAGTGGAGTGTCAGGCTCTTCTCCCTAGTATGAGGTGATAGAATTATAGGAAATGGCCTCAAGATGCTCTAGGGGAGATTTGGGTTGGATATTAAAAGAATCTGCTTCATTGAAAGGGTTCTCAAACACTGAAACAGGCTCCTCAGGGAGGTGGTTGAATCCTCATCCCTGGAGATGTTTCAAAGAGGCAGAGATGTGGTGCTGAGCACCATGGTTTAGGCCAAGACTTGCTAGATCTAGATAATGGTTGGACACACTGATCTTAAAGGTCTGTATAACCAAAATGGTTCTGTGGTTCTATGAAATAAATGCTGAAATGACATCTTCCTGTGGCCAAGTCTCTTTTCAGTAATGGTTACTGCTCTGAAGAGTTTTGTAGCTCTCACATCTTTCCTGATTGAGCTACCTACATTCACATGAAGCAGGTAATGTAGGGGTGATCACTGCAAAGAAAAGCTAAGCCAGATGCTCATCTGTGCTGTGGTTACAAAATAATACAGTAAGTCATAACAAAAAATTCTTTGATTCACAGAAAGGTCTCACTTGCCTCATCCTCTGGCCAGGCATCCCAGACACACATGCATCCATGACCCTTTTTTCCTCTCTGACCACCTACAATCTATTGACTATTTTCTGATGTCAAATTGTGCCCCACATTTTGTCCATTTTTTTTCTCCTGCCCTGACTTGATTTTAAGCCCTGATTTCCAAATACAGTGCTCTGTTCCCACATCCCAGATTCTGAACAAGTACTTTTTTCCCTCTCCTTCCCAGAGTCCTGGTGAACATTCAGCAAACCAGCAGTCTATCTAGCCAATCTGCTACATTAATCCAGACCTGCTGTCACCAACAGTTACACAGTTCTTCTTTCTACCTCTCAGCACTGCAAATATCCTTGATTAGACAAAGGAATCCTTAACAATGTCCTAAAAGCCTTTGCACTGCAATTATCCTTGATTAGACAAAGGAATCCTTAACAATGTCCTAAAAGCCTTTGCAGAGCCCCAATTTTTATTAACATTGTTGAATGCTTGTATTTACAGGGTGTCCTGAGATATGCCTAATTTACTCACGTCCTTGCAGTGAATGAACAAGTGTACAGGTGAATTAAGCCTTCCAGTGCTAATTCTTAGGGCATAGTCTAAGTACTAATGCTCAGCTGCACCCAGAAAAAGTGTTCCTGGATCAAGGACAAAGCAAATCCTACAAATCAGCATTTACAAATCCGACCTGGTGAAACTGAACTAGGGCTTTTGTTATTGATGTGAATTGGTTCAACAGAAATAAGCCAATAAAGCTTCGAAAGCCTCTTGTGGAATCCACAGTCATTTCATAAAGCTTTGCTAAACCAGGATTTCTGAGGTAGGTTCCCTCTTGTTCCTGGTTTTGATGAACAAGGACCTGCATAGAGCTCAGCAAAATAAAGCTGAACAGCAAATAAGGAAATCTGTTCTGTTGAGAATTCACTCAGGAAGTGGTTAATAGTGAAAGGAAATGCTCCAACTCTGAAAAGAAAAGATAATCTTATTCTTCATCATGAGCACTGCAGCAACTGCTCATTTTGGTATTTCAGGGGAAAATACTTTTGTTTGCTCTCATAGAGACGTGGATCACCATGACCACTGTACCACATCTCAAAGTGCCATGTCCACATGTTTCTTGGAACACCTCCAGGGATGGTAACTCCACCACCTCCCTGGGCAGCCTGTTCCAATGCCTGACCATTCTTTTCAGTAAAGACAACTGAACTGGAGCCTCAAGTACAACTGTATAGACTTTCAGTATTGAGTTATGCTGTGACTGGGCCTACTTTGGACCCTCAAAGATATATTTTACCAGACAATCACTGAAAAAATATACTTTAAATACTCTGTGGGAACAAATGTTCTATTATTTAGGCTTTGCCAAAACTACAGCTATATAGAGTTACTATCCAGAGACCAAGGTCAAATGCTGCTCATATCTCTGACTAAGGAGATGCAATTAGATATAATATCATTATGTGGAAACATCATTCTTTGTCTTTCCCTTCCATATACAGATGTAGAGCTAAAACCTGGAAGTGTGTCTGTGTGGGAAGAATAAATGCAGTTTGTAACACATACAGTGACTTACTTTTTCATGAGGACTTCTGGAGCAGTGTGTAGGATATCTGAAAGCACTTAAGTGTGCACATCCACGCTCTAGATTTACTGGGTTGTATAATCCTAAAAGTAAAGGTCCAGTTATCTTCTGAAAGACTCGGTGTTTACTACTTCTGTAACTTCTGTTGTGGGGAAAGAGGGAGGGAAAATTTTCTCCTTTGAAGTGTTGCTGCATACACAGACTCATGGTCTCATTTGTGGCAAGACTGGGATTGGTGTCTTCTCCTTAGTAACAAGTGATGAGAGGAAATGGATTCAAGTTGCACCAGGGGAGGTTTAGCTTCAATACTAGAAGAAAATTCTGGACTGAAAGGGCTCTCAAAGATTGGAACAGGCTGCCCAGAGAGGCGGTTGAATCCCCATCCCTAGAGGTGTTTCAAAGCCACACAGACGTGGTGCTGAGGGACATAATTTAGCCCTAGACTGAGTAGAGCTGGATAATGGTTGCACTCAATCTGAAAAGTGTCTACCAACTGGAATGAGTCTGATTCTGTTCTATGATTTAGAGCTCTCAAAAGGTCCCAGCAGAATGTGGTTACCATTAGCTTGTCCTGTTGCTCAGTGTTGTCTCTCTGTGCAAAATATCTGTTAAGTGACAGTAGAGAATTAGGGTGATCTTCCTGGCATTTTTTGGGAATAAACTGTTTATGATGTATGTAGCTTTGCACCTGCAATGGCTTTAATTCTACGTTTTCAGATGGTTACTTGAAAACACAGTTAACTTCAATGCCTGGGTTTGAAGTTCTGTACTTTAAGAACTGTAAGAATCAACACAGTGCAGAAGTGGGAATGAGCTGTCCATCAGCATTTCCACTGGAGAAAACTAATCTTGTAGCTACAGTGCTGGGTTCCTGATTGTCGAGTATGATAACCTAGCAGAGCCCACATTAGTCTGACTTTCTTAGTACAATGAAGGGAAGTGGCTCACTAAGAGACTCTTGGCAGTTTCAGGTCCTCGCAGTACTGTCAGCCACATAAAAAGGCAAACTTCCACAACGTGTTACAGATCAGAAGAGATAAATCAGCTGCCAAAACCTGCTTGAAGTTTTTTAAGCTACTCGAAAAGATCTTCATAGTGAATCACCAGTCTTGCAAAGATGGGATGCATTTAAATAGTGAACTAATACATTATTTATATCAGAGAGACTGCAATTCAGAAATCACAGCTACAAATAGGAGAAAGTTCTGTGCAAGAGCAATGAAATTACACCACAATTTGCTCAGCTACAAAGAAAAAAATATTTCTAAGTAATACACAATATAAATAGTTCTGTTATACAAACAAACTGTCCCTGAAACATATAGTGGAAGAGGAAAATGCTAATTTCAGTGAAAAGCTGAGAGTAAGCTCCAAGGTAATGACAGATCTCACAGGCAGAAGAATTTGTAGCTACCAGTGGACTACAAGCTCTACTTTAAGCCAAAAGTTCCACTGACAAAACTGATTGCTAGAATTCTGAAGGAAGAGTCATAAAAATCAGAAAATAAAGCTACTAAGTGTTAATAAGTATAAAGTGGGAAAAAAAATGATGAGGTAGGAAAGGTGAGTCTATCAGGCTTTGGAATAGGTTGCCCAGGGAGCTGGTGGTTTCACCATTCCTGGAGATGTTCAGAAAAAGCTTGGACATGGCACTTTGGGACATGGTTTAAT
>WAAF01019609.1:2436-13416 GCA_013400475.1 Tricholaema leucomelas
TTCACTGAGAGAGTCATTGGACACTGGAATGGGCTGCACAGGGAGGTGGTGGAGTCGCCGTCCCTGGAGCTGTTCAAGGCAGGATTGGATGTGGCACTTGGTGCCATGGTCTAGCCTTGAGCTCTGTGGTGAAGGGTTGGACTTGATGATCTGTGAGGTCTCTTCCAACCCAGATGATACTGTGATACTGTGATACTATGAAATTATATTTTGGCTATTCATGGAAACTGCTTTTCATCCTGCTGGTTGCAATCTGTAGATTATCTTTTCCTTACACCTCAATATTCAATTTTTAAATTTATTTTCTTAAGCAAAACGTCACATTTTGAAGATCAGTTCAACAGGTGCCAGCTGACTTGATTTTTTCTCAGCTTACATTTATGAATTGCCTTCCCTGGCTTGTATCAGAAACACTGTGGCCAGCTGGTGATCTTCCACCTGTACTCTGCATCGACGAGGCCACACCTCAAGTGTTGTGTTCAGTTCGAGGTCCCTCAATACAAAAGGGACTTTAAGGGTTTGGAGTGTGTTCAGAGAAGGACAACAATGCTTGTGAGGAGCCTGGAGGACACGGCCTATGAGGAGCATCTGAAGGAGCTGAGGTTGTTCAGTCTGGAGAAGAGGAGGCTGAGGGGAGACTTACAGTAGTCAGAGAAAACTGTCAGACTTCTTCAGATGACTTTCCAGTGGTTTTATCAAAATAATTGAGCTGTGAGCACCAGATAGCTTAATTGGACATCTCTGCAAGGTCTTCCCCTTTGATTGACCTCATGTGATACACCTCTTTTACTCCTCACATGAATTTAGCACTTTTATTTGGAGTCACCCATGATCATCAAAGGTGCATGTAAGGCATTTTTTCATATTCCTTGAGAAGTGATTTCAGGTGATTTCCTATATTTAAATCACAACCATTTTCCACTTTCCTTCCTGCAGCCTCAGTTTAGTGGCCAATGATACAGTACTTCTGAGCTTTATCAGTAGTTTATCACTGGATTGTCCCAGTTTTACTGTTGCTGGTAGAGTTATGTGCCATTAAAAGCAGCTGAATAATCTACATGTAATAATACAGTATAAGTGATTCAGCAGTCTTAGGGAGAACTCTGAGACAGGAGCAAGATGGTGTACACCGTAAAACGTAGTTTTTCAAGGGGCAAAAAAACAACCAACCAACAAAAAAAAAAAGCCCAAAAAAATGCAACAACATCGCAAGGAAAGCAAGCCCAGAATTTCGCATGTCTGTAGAGAACAATGAGTCTACTCTTCCATAAATAAAGTGTGGATATGCACATCTAATCTGAACACAGCTTTTAAGAGTGTGTGTTATAAGAAAAACATTCCCTTTGATGACAATTCATACCAGTGAAAACAGCAGGTACTGTCAGATGAGTAAGTGAATATTTCTGTTTAAATATTGCACAACTGGCTACTCTTACTGCTCATATATATTAGAATGAGCCATTACTTCCTAGTAAATCTTGTATCAGAAGTAGGAGGTAAGCTTGCATTTTAGATTATTTCAGAGACCAGACTTCCACCCTGTTGAATCTAATATCCAAAACCTTAATTTTTTTTAATGAGTTTTCACAGCAGACATTACCTCAGGAGAGTCTGCTTCACATTCTGCTTCCACACATTATTTCTATGGCAATATTGATAATTACATGCAGTTGAAAACATGACAGGCAAGAAACTAAGGAGTTTATCCATTTTCTTTTTCAGTTGTGCTATCTATTATTGATCTAGAAAAATTGCTATTAAATGAAGTTTCAATAGATCATCATATTGTAAATTTTGGCCAAAATTTACAATATTACAGACAAAAATCATAAGTTGTTACTTTAATGAAATAATTCCGGTTTTATCCAAATTTCCTTCTATTAACATATCTGTTCTGTTCTATTATCATACAAAAGAGCAATGTACGGAGTTGAAAAATGTTACAAGAAAAGGTAATTTCCTTTCATAGAATCATAGAATCATAGAATGGTTTAGGTTGGAAGGGACCTCAAGGATCATCCAGCTCCAACCCCCTGCCATACGCAGGGACACCTCCCACTAGAGCAGGTTGCTCAAGGCCTCATCCAGCCTGGCTTTAAACGCCTCCAGGGAGGAAGCATCCACAGCCTCCCTGGGCAACCTGTTCCAGTGTCTTACCACCCTCATTGTAAAGAACTTCCTCCTAACATCCAGCCTAAACCTCCCCTCCTCCAGNTCTGGGCTGCATGTGCACACTGCCGGCTCATGTTGAGCTTTTCGTCAACCCAGACCCTCAGGTCCTTTTCCTCAGGGCTGCTCTCCAGCCATTCATCATCCAGCCTGTATCTGTGCCTGGGATTACACCGACCCATATATATATATATATTTTAAGCAATCTAAGTATGGGAATGTATTCTGGTATTTCAGTTTATTAATAAATCTTAATAATAGTTTCCCCAGCCACTGTCTATGGTATAGGTTTGTGGGTGAAGGCCAGGGTCAGCTGTAGTGCTCACAGCGAGCTTGCATTTAACCTGCATGACATTTGGCCTTGCTGAAGAAAAAGTCTTAGATAGGCACCAAATTGCTGGAAACTGAGACATTGCTGGAGATCTGCATGTGGAATTAGCATAGATTTTAGATGTGGCAGCAAAGTTAGAGAGGGAGTATTTTGGAAATCAGCTGGCTCTTGGCAACTCTGTGCATTGTCAGGAAAGCTACAGGAAGAAATGTATCTGCACAGCCTGCACAAGGGCCATGTTACATGGCGAGCTTGGGAACACCTGTGTCTACAGGCAGGTGGCACATAATCACATAGAATTGTTTACACCTGGTGTTATATAACCAAGTCCTTAACTTTTTTCAGTGGCTCTTGCTTTCTGCTGGTGGGTTGCATAATAGGGGAAAGGATGTGTCATTAGAACATCTTTGGATTGCGTTGGGCCTGAATTCTGAAGTAAGAGACTCCACATAGCAGCCATATATCAGAGGGAGAAAAGAGATCCTCTCCTGGCAGCTTCATTAAACATTATTCCTAAAAATCAGGCCAGCACTGCTTTTTTAAGATGAGAAATCATTATCACAAGACAAAGCATACATCTGTTAGCTACTCCCCAAAGTATTTCTGTCAAGAATCATCATATTTCCAGCTTTTGCAAATGTTTTTCTTACCACCCTTAAGCAACTAGTGATATGAAGCCTTTAAGTATAAAGAATAAGATGCTGGAGAATCTTTTGCAGATTTTTACACCATTTATTTAGAGAATTTCACTTTTGGCTTTTTCATGGCTCATGGAAGATGTTTTATGTAAAGTACAAAGACTTCATGTACCACCTTGGTTTCTATTCTTGAGTAGCATTTCTCTATTCCTGTTAAACATTATCTTGAAAATTGTTTTCTGAATTTCTCCTGTGTTCCTGTGTCATTTATAATTCCAGACAAATGTGGAAATTCTGATATGTATCAAGGTAATCATAGAGTCAACCAGGTTGGAAGAGACCTCCAAGATCACCTAGCCCTATCCAGTCAACTAGACCGTGGCACTAAGTGCCTCATCCAGTCTTCTCTTGAACACCTCCAGGGACAGTGACTCTACCACCTCCCTGGGCAGCCCATTCCAATGCCAATCACTCTCTCTGGGAAGAACTTCCTCCTGACATCCAGCCTAGACCTCCCCTGGCACAACTTGAGGCTGTGTCCCCTTGTTCTGATGCTGTTTGCCTGGCAGAAGAGACTAACACCTACCTGGCTACAGCCTCCCTTCAGATAGTTGTAGACAGCAATGAGGTCCCCCCTGAGCCTCCTCCAGACTAAACAACCCCAGCTCCCTCAGCCTCTCCTTGCAGGGTTTGTGTTCCAGGCCCCTCACCAGCTTTGCTGCCCTTTTCTGGACACGTTCCAGTATCTCAACATCTCTCTTGAATTGAGGAGCCCAGAACTGGACACGGTAGTCAAGGTGTGGCCTGAAGGTAGTGAACTTTTATGAGCTATTTATGATATGCACAACATCACTGGTGTTCATCCAATTTAAAATAATCCCTCTGGATGCTCATGTGTATGAAAGTGAATCTATAAAGTCTCAAGCTCTATCAAAGAGGACAGGAGGGAAAATAAAAAGAAAAGAAGAAGCTAAGCCTAGGAGATGATTGAGGAAAGAGAGCAGGAAGCAAGATTCCAATTCTTCAGCAGAGTCTGCATTATTTCTAGTATTTGGAGATCACCATTACTCTGAGTAGGCAGGCCCCTCTTGTGGACTAATGAGAAATGGGCTTAAACATATCATATAGACCACACTGTTTCTTTTCTTCCTATAGTTTGCATCGTTTGAGCCCTTTCCTCTTCCTCTCTAACCTACTCAGGTCAGCATATTATGCAACATACATCCTTTTGTCTTTGTATTTATATTTTCTAGTGAATAGCACACATCTACACTGTACTTTCAATTTCAGTTGTTAAAATCTCTGACATATCATCAGTATGTTGGCTGCAGCAGAGCTGGTATCAAAAGTAAGGAAATTTGGAGTATTTTTTAATTGAAAAGAACTATCCCTGGTAGCTGTGGATCTATGTACGGACTTTAAAAGAAATTTGCCAGGCTAGTTACAGCACAAAAGCGCTGTAGAAAATTACGATTTATGATACTAAAGGTAGTTTATGTTATTAATTTTGAATACAGTGTGAACAATAAATCATTTCATGTCGCCAAACCTCCGAAGACCCCACAAATAAACCAAGATTAACAAATATTTAACATAGTCCTATAAAATGTGGAGATTGTTAATGCACATGTTTAACAATGCAGAGTTTAAGACAAGCACTGTTACCACAGGCATTTATTAACATAATACAAGTGTAACTGGGATGCACCTAGAAGGAAATGCAATAGACCATGGCTCGCTGAAGGGAAGGAATTGTTAGTGCTTTTACAGCAATCCCCTAATCTCAATTCAAAATACTTTTATTTAGAGGCAGATGGTAATTAAGTATATGTAATATTTAATTTTGTGTGTGTGTGTGTGGAAATGAAACGCATTTCATCGCATCCTCAAACATTATGCAAAGGATGCAGTATGTATAATATTAATGGCAAATAATTACTAAATAATTAGCTGTATTTGTGATAAGTGTGCTTTTGAAAATAAGCCGAGGGGAGTGGTGTAATTTCAGCAAAGCATTCTGCCTTGCATAGAATGAAAATAGGAAATTTATGAGCAAAAGAATTCTGTGGAGAAAAATAAATGCAAATA
Organism: Tricholaema leucomelas; assembly: GCA_013400475.1. Classification (NCBI taxonomy): domain Eukaryota; kingdom Metazoa; phylum Chordata; class Aves; order Piciformes; family Lybiidae; genus Tricholaema lacrymosa; species Tricholaema leucomelas. Next base: position 7,663 of record WAAF01019609.1, read on the forward strand.
AAAAGGACTGCTACGAAGGAAATCTTTACTAAACGTGGTAATTTTCCTTCCAAATGGCTGTTTTCACCAAAATTTAGGGATTTAATTACTTCTTTTAGAGCTCTTCAGTAATTAAATGTTTAAAATTTTTTAATGACAAGGACTAAGCAGTGTAAGGTCTTGTACAGAGCAAGTAATGTTTTAAGTCAATATTTAAAAGCTTGCTCTATTGTATTTGCTTTGCCTATTGTATTAAGCTGATAAGATTTAATTAACTCAAATGGAAGCATCACTTTAATAAATAAATCTTCTAGAATGTTTACGGAATAAAGAGAGAGACTGGCATTGTGTCAAAGAAATAGTTCAATTACACTTGAGATGAAATGCTATTGCTGACAATAGGAAGGCAAAACAAAGTAAAAGACTAGAACCACCCTTCTTGCCTGTTTGTTGGTTAGATTATTTCTTCAGAATTTGGGAAACAAAAGCCAGCGTTGGTTTAGCTTGTCTAAATAATTAAATGTTCCTTGGAGTCAGAAGCATAACTCTGATGTCCAAATTATTACACATGCAAAAAACTATGAAGAGTTTTAGAAAGCTCCTCTGATTATCGTTATCTGGTTCAGTAGGTCAGATTGTATACTGCAGCAGTTGTAATGCATTTGCTTTTTAGTATTTTATTTGAGCGATAAAGGTGAGGAAACATTTTTCCAAAATTTTGCTTCCAGGTTGCATCCATGACTAACAGTCTTAAATGCTAAAAGCAAGAGGAAAGAATGCTGAACTGCTGCCTAAAGTGCCCTCTGGCCATTAGCAACACTACTTTTCCGTTCTCTACATCAGCAAAAGCTTACATACACAGAAGGTAGTCATGTCATCAGGACAGGATAGGAAAACTCTGCTCCTCACCATGCATTGGCCAAGAGAGCCAGTGGCATCCTGGCCTGCATCAGGAATGGTGTGGTCAGCAGGAGCAGGGAGGTCATTCTGCCCCTGTACTCTGCACTGGTTAGACCACACCTTGAGTACTGTGTCCAGTTCTGGGCCCTCCAGTTTAAGAGGGACATTGAGATGCTTGAACGTGTCCAGAGAAGGGCAACGAGGCTGGTGAGAGGCCTCGAGCACAAGCCCTCTGAGGAGAGGCTGAGGGAGCTGGGATTGTTTAGCCTGGAGAAGAGGAGGCTCAGGGGAGACCTTATTGGTGTCTACAACTACCTGAGGGGTGGTTGTAGCCAGGAGGAGGTTGCTCCCTTCTCTCAGGCAGCCAGCACCAGAACAAGAGGACACAGCCTCAAGCTACGCCAGGGGAAATTTAGGCTTGAGGCGAGGAGAAAGTTCTTCCCTGAGAGAGTCATTGGCTACTGGAATGGGCTGCCCAGGGAGGGGGTGGAGTCGCCGTCCCTGGAGCTGTTCAAGGCAGGACTGGACGTGGCACTTGGTGCCATGGTCTAGCCTTGAGCTCTGTGGTGAAGGGTTGGACTTGATGATCTGTGAGGTCTCTTCCAACCTTGGTAATACTGTGATACTGGTGGCTAGCAGTAGTCCTCTGAAATGAGGCTAATGTAATTCACCAAATTCACCTGCAGCTGACAATTTCCTTTTTTGAGTAAATGTCATGATGAGGCTCAAAATTTGCTGAAAAGACCTCCATTTTTGCGACAGAATAGTATTCATAATTCTAATTTTCTCTGTGTCTACCTTACCTCTTGCTTTTTTGATTGGTTTTAGGAAGACTTTCTTGGGAAGGCTTTCTTTTAAGCATCTTAACCCAATCATTCCCTGAAGAATGTGTCAGTTGTGTTAATTCTTTTATGGTCTATGTTTATTTTACCAGAGGTTTTAATTGTATGTTAATATACATTTTTCTTGACATAAAATCACCACAGGGACACACAAGGTAAATTGAGATTTTTCTAACTTACAGAAGTAGTTTGTAATATGCTAATTCAAATTTATTTTAGCCCTAAATCAGGCAGGGAATTAGCTAATCCATTATTGAATAGCTAACACTGAAAATCACAGCTATCCAGTGGGTCAGTACAGGCCAATGCCATATGAGGTTTCTTTAGGTGTAATCCCCATTACAACAAATGACTAATCAGATTTGAATGATTTATACCAGAATATACTGTTTGCTCAGAGTTCACATAAGTGAAGATTCAAGGAAAAAGGGAAGATTCAAAACCAAGTTTATTGTTCTCCAGATACTGCATTTTAAATACAAATATTTTTACACTGTGTTATGTGAAGTCTATGAATCTGTCTACTGCAGTTAGTTTCGCAACCTTGTGTAGAAGCCATTAGCAGCACAGCAAGGTTCCAGAGTCGAAGTCTGCATTTCTGCCGTCCAGTCACAATAGCAATGATAGGATAAATTGCATGTGTCTACAAACTGCAAGAGCAGTTGGTGAGGTAATACTGGCTCACAACTTCTTTTTCACAACATGCCCCTCTATGAGGCGATTCTGACTTGTAAGGAGAGTCCACACTTTATGTTGTAGAAGTCTTCATTAAAGAAATCTATCTAGTCTTAAAATTATTAGGAAAATGTAGTTACAAAAGTGCCTGCTTTAGATCATTTTAGTTCTGTGACCTTGTTTATCAAGGAGAAAAAAAAAAATCCCTTTCAGTTTTTTCAAGGTTTCCACACATGCTACACATTTTCTGATGAATCAGTGTTGTAACAGCCTATGCTTCTTTGTTAGAAACACTGACCTACTTATCTCTTCTGCTGGGGGATTGGTAATACAAGTTTCACAAGTGTGTTCATGTCTTACTGAAAAAAAATACTTTTTCTCCTCTGTAACTCCATCTTGTGGTCCCCTGTAACATGAGGGGCACAAAGGAACAACTGTTTAATTTAACTCTTACCCCTAGTACTGGCAAAACTGCTGGTTCACTTTCCTAATGTAGAAAATTTTTAACTCCTTAAAATACAAATGTGATGGTTTGGGTGTCCCCTGCCCCCCACACTTTAGAAATCACCCAGACTAGACTCAGCTGGCTCTGGAAATTTGAATGAAGCTTATATTTACAGCTAGCACAATTTACAAGCAGATATTTACAGTACATACAGATATATACAGAAATATACAAGGTAAAAGTAATACAGAAACACAACAGCCCTTCCAGAAACCTGAGTCCCCAGGAGAGGCTCTCAACCACCCCCTCACCTTCCACCTGCCCCTCTCAACACCCCCTCACCTTCCACCTGCCCCTCTCAACCTTATGCCAGTCCCAAGGAAGAATGGAGGTTCAGCCAAGAGGATTAAGAAGCAAAGGTGAATCAGCAAAGCAAATGGAGGGTGAGGTTAGAAAGCAAGATGGAGTTCAGCCAGCAGCCCCAGCTCCGCAGCAGGCAAAGAGCCGAGAGCACAACCCAGAGCGAAGTGCCAAGCGAAGTGACTTTATCTAATGTTTTGCTTTTCCTTTCTACACATCTCAGCAAGACTGTGAGGGAAGTAGACCTCACCATTGTTTTCATTTCTCAGCCTATGATCTAATTCTTCTCACCAAAATATTCTAGCTAGCTTCAAACTAGCACACCAGACATTTAGAATAAGTGTGACAGAGCATCTCACATTCTTAACTGGCTGTTTCATGGAGTGTTGTAGGCACTTTGCATACAGATCAAGTAGAGTGTTCTGGCAAAGAAGGATTTCCACCTGGGTGAGAGAAATCTTCACTCGTATTTCCTGAGCTGTGATATAAAAAGAATAAATGCTGTTACTACCAAAAAACCACTAAAACTTTTGAAAAACAGGAAAAAAAATTGTTGCATGAGAGTGAATAGAAACTAAATATAGCAGATAATGTGAACTGTGTATCTCACTAGACAAATCATGGCATTAAATAGTCTCAGCTTTCATTTTAGCCAGAATCACAGAATTACAGAAAAACGGGTTGGAAAGGACCCAAGTATCATCTGGTCCAATCTAGATGATCACCTAGAACTGAGTTAATAAAACTTTGTTGATCTATCTATCTGTTGAAAAACTGACCAAACAGGATGACCTGAAAGGAAGCAAAATAGAATTTCAACATAATTGAAGTAAGATGGCACTATGTGAAAGGGTAGAGAATACTTTTATCTGCCTTTATCTTCTGCTGGCCTACATCAATAAAGAAAATCAATGCCCAAATTGAAGCTCAAGACGTATGAAGTCCTGTGTGTCTTTGCTGTGCTCTGAAAACTGAGGAAAGCAAAAGAAATATTTTCAGAAATACTTTACAAAGCTCAAACTGGTTCTGCTCCTTATGCTTTATGCAAAGTCTGTTGAAATCCTGAAAAGAATCATACTGTCTTGAATGGATTGAATTTCTGCCCTTACTGTTCAGTTGGTCTGCCCTTACTGTTCAATTGGTCTGGTACAGTCAGAAAGTTAACACTTGGCCTGGGTTCTGAGTAATGTCTCCATAGAAAGTTAATCATAAAAATCATACTGTGAAGATGAAGAAGTTTTGCCAACAAAGCTAGCCTGAAAATAACAGAGGATGCAGGACCATGAATTGCAGTAAATAATGGCTTTGGAACGTAAGGAAGTATCTTAACATGCTGCTAACTCTGTCATATGCATCAACTATGGCTTCCTAGTAACTGCTTGGTAAAATCTGTAACACTGTTTAATAATTAAATTAATGCAGTACAAAAAAATCACCTGTCCTGATTTCTGCAGGAGCAGGGGCACCTCTGCTCTAAGTCAATTAGTAGACATCTCTGAAAAACAGCTGCTGCATTGCAGTCACATTAAACACTAAGGCTTCTTTCATCAGAATCTGCAGTAGTAGGCTTAGATGTGGGGCATATTATATGCTGCTATTATTAGGATTTCCAATAGATTCTGACATACATGGTAGTAATATTTTTTCTTTGATCATCTACAGCATTTGGGAAGCTGCTGTAGAGTACCACTTCTGGGTTGGTTGGTTTGTTTGTTTTTCATTTGTTTTGTTTCAATTTCCTCTAGCAATTTTCCTTTCCTCATCTAAGGTAATTTTCTCCACTTACAATCATTACGGGAGTTGGAGAAAAATTTGGCATTTCCATTCATAAAAGCTTCAATGCCTTAACATTTCAGAGAGTTTGTAGTCTCCAAAGAAGCAGACAAACCATGAAAGTCTCAGGAGGAAAATGCAGTGGAAGGTTTGGTTTAGGATTGATATGAATTATAAAGAAAATGAACCAGTTGTGTGGTGGTGTTGTTTGGTTTTGTGTTTGTTTGTTTTTTTTAATGTCACATTCTCAGTTTCTTTGATCCAGCTCAGGTAAGGATTTTGAGTCTTCCAGCTGTCAGATTTGATGCACCTAAAGTGTGCCTGCATACAGGCATCCAATGTAATCCCAAGTAGCTGGTGAACAAAACTGTGAGTGAAACCATCTTCTCTGAATCACGGAGCATGATTTCATTTTAGTATTAAATGTTCTGGAATAGGTGGAATTTAATGTGATTACTTTCAGCTGGGCTGACCCCTCTAGAATTGTTCTTCGAAGACAGGCTTCTCAGATGAAGGAATTTTATTTAAACTGCTGAGATTTCCTGTCTGCACTCTTGAAAGATGTAGCGTATTCTTGCTCCAGCTTGTTGCGGAGGGGAATCTGCCCTTATCGCCCGTTCGTGGCGATAGGGAGAAATCAATTGGTGCGAGATAATTTATATAAAAATATATATTTATTAAACTCAATATTCTTAACTCTCAACACCCCCAACCACTATATTAAATATGATTCAATTCCTATTATGGGTCGACCTTATGGGCTAACATCACAATGAAAGG
>WAAF01019609.1:13668-25486 GCA_013400475.1 Tricholaema leucomelas
TTTATTAACTGTGGGCCGAGATCAGTGGTCTCATTGGCCACCAATAACCAATCAGGCTTGCAGTCAGCCAACCTTGCCATAATAGGCAAGGAGCCACAGGCCTGGACTTTCCAAATATGGGGCTCACATGGGCCTAGCACCCAGCAAGCGTGAGCTGAGCGTGTGGGGGCTCACGCCACCTAAAGCCTGGGCAGGCCAGACTCCACGTGGCACCAGGCCTGTTGTGCCCCTCTGTGCTGGCCGTGTGCTCACCCCTGACTATGAGCAGGAAAAACATGTCCAGGCTAAAACAAGGCATACGCAGGTCTGTTTTCAGGCCTATGGGCCCTCCATGACATAACTATGGGTGATTTTCTCTCTGTTGTGATTCTCGTTGTTCTCTGCAAGAAAAAAAGATCTGCTTTGCATTTTATTGTTGCTCAGTAAGACTTTGTGTTTTTTTTAAAGTGTGTCTTCCTTGTAAGACCTCGATAGAATCTCTCGAATTTGCATCTGCTTTTTAGTCTACATCGATGTATATGCCAAAAAATATTTTATTATTTTTCCCTTTTTTTAATTTTTTTTTTTATTTTGACAGCTCACAAGCAGTGTTCTAGGAAATGCCTTCTGATATCTGACACTGCTGTTTTCACAGTGTGTTTCTTAAATATAGCACTGTCAAAGTACATTTGCAAAATATTTGGTAATTTGTTTATGACTGCAAACATCTGCTGACTTCTACAGTTTTAAGAACAATTTGCATTCATAGAAGGAGTTCTGCCTGGCAGCCTTGAGCCACTGATTTCTCAAACAGTTACAAAGCATGAAATCCCTTTGTGAAACCTCAAGAGTAAACAGGGAGGCAATCCTGCTCTGAAAATCCAAGTAACTTGCGCAGGTTTAGTAGAAAGACAAGTATTAGCATGGTGATGCCATCTGCTGAAAAAGTAGTGAGGACCTGCTGGTATGTGAGCCAGAGCTTTCCAAATGCCCTTTCTGTCTTGGGTGGCAAATTCTTCCTTCATACTTCTATTCCTATTCCCACAATGTACAATTATCACTTTGATTTAATCGTAACTTTTTTTCCTTGTATTATAGGGTTCTCAATCATAAAACCATTTCTGTTGGAATGTTGTCACTTCAGTGGTGTTTACGTAGCAAAATGGGGAAAGTTAAGACATAGACTGAAATTATTTCAAGTCAATCAGCCAGAAAAGTGTTACTGTAACTTCACTGTGCTCTGTGATCCCAAGCATAGATTTGGAAGGAAGTAGACAATGTAAATCAAAAAGTGTTTTCTATTTTCTATTTTCAGGATCCCTTTTTTGGTTTTCTAATACCACTAGTGTGAGCTTCTTTCTTAGGCTTGCATCCATTTTTTTTCGTAGTCCTAGCACCCAGGTGTTGCTACCCTTTTCTTTCCAAATGGCCTCAGCTACCTTTCCTCCAAAGAGTATATAGCTGCGGCCTGAAAGAAGACCATGCAGTACAAGGTCAGGAATAGTGGAGCAAGTCTGGGTATGTGCACAGTCCTACAGTCCTTCAGACAGACCGTGTTCTGCTCTGATCTGAGATACGGAAAGCAATGAGGAAGAGAAAGGCATGAGCCTTGCTGTCTCCTGTCCCTCAGTGAATGCACTGAGTCAGCCAGATTACAGGTTAACTTTTTATACCATTGCATGTGGAACTTGAGGTTTTTCCCTCACACTTTAGCAAAAATTACCAAAATATATCTATAAAACATTATAACATTGTCTCAAAATATTTTGCCAGCATGACGTGGCTACTTTTAATAGCTGTCAGCAGATGGTCACTGTCATTTATTTTATTTTCAGAACCCATATTTGTGTGGTGGTGTTTAAAATGTCTTGCTTATTGTTCGCTTCTTTGCATTAGAATAATACTTCAGTTCACCGCTCAGGGATCCATAAAAATGGAGCCTCGGAAGGAATTTCTGTCACATCAATAGGCTTCTTATCCAAACTCCCAATTTCAAATGCAGCCACATCAGGTGAAGCAGTAAGCCCAACACAGTAACCATTACCAGCAACTTACTGAACTACTAAGAAAACAGCCAAAAATCCAAACTTGATATGCTGCATATCTCGTTCAGCTGGAATTGATCAAATAATCTATTTAATCTAATTAAATTACCATCCTATTAATAAAGGAAAAAATAGTTCTGTCACAGAAGACACTGTTCGTTTTAACTTCAAGTCCTAATGTAAGATTGGCCAATTAAGTTTGCAAAGTGCCCTCCCTCTACTCAAAAGAAGTGGCATTAACAGCACTTGAGAAGGGCTTAGGTGAGGCTGGTAGTACTTCATGGGTCAAAATGCTTGATTGTATAGAGATGTCACTTGATCTGTTTTGATAAAATAGATTTAGAAACTTCTCTCCCTAACTACCAATCTTTGATATTTGTTTACTTTATCCACAAATATGTAAACTTTGCTTAGTAATCTTACTGAATTTTCTAGGCATTCAGCTAGCAAAGAATATTTTATGATCATGTCTTCTTAATGAGTAAAATGCTTGCTTGTCACTGATAAATGTGACTGCTTTCTGGAAGCAAGACATAGAATCATAGAATCATAGAATGGTTTAGGTTGGAAGGGACCTCAAGGATCTTCCAGCTCCAACCCCCCGCCAGAGGCAGGGACACCTCCCACTAGAGCAGGTTGCTCAAGGCCTCATCCAGCCTGGCCTTAAATGCCTCCAGGGAGGAAGCATCCACAACCTCCCTGGGCAACCCGTTCCAGTGTCTTACCACCCTCACTGTAAAGAACTTCCTCCTAACATCCAGTCAGAATCCCCCCTCTTCCAGCTTAAACCCATTCCCCCTCATCCTGACATTACCAGACCTTGTAAATAGTCCCTCCCCAGCCTTCCTGTAGGCTCCCTTCAGATACTGGAAAGCCACTCTAAGGTCTCCTCGAAGCCTTCTCTTCTCCAGGCTGCAGAGCCCCAACTCTCTCAGCCTGTCCTCATAGCAGAGCTGCTGCAGCCCTCTGAGCATCTTCGTGGCTCTCCTCTGGACCCGCTCCAGCAGTTCCATGTCCTTCTTGTGTTGGGGGCTCCAGAACTGCACACAGTACTCCAGGTGGGGTCTGAGGAGAGCAGAGTAAAGGGGGAGAATCCCCTCCCTTGCCCTGCTGGCCACACTGCTCTTGATGCAGCCCAGCACAGGGTTGCTGTCTGGGCTGCATGTGCACACTGCCGGCTCATGTTGAGCTTTTCGTCAACCCAGACCCCCAGGTCCTTCTCCTCAGGGCTGCTCTCAGCCATTCACCACCCAGCCTGTATCTGTGCCTGGGATTGCACCGACCCAGGTGCAGGACCTTACACTTGGCCTTGTTAAACGTCATGAGGTTGGCCTGGGCCCACCTCTCCAGCCTGTCCAGGTCCCTCTGGATGGCATCCCTGCCCTCCAGCAAGTCAGCTGTGCCACACAGCTTGGTGTCATCTGCAAACTTGCTGAGGGTGCACTCAATTCCTCTGTCCATATCACTGACAAAGATGTTAAAGAGCACTGGTCCCAGCACTGACCCCTGAGGAACACCACTTGTCACCGGTCGCCAGGTGGACATTGTGCCATTGATCACCACTCTCTGCATGCGACCATCCAGCCAATTCCTTATCCAGTGAGTGCTCCACCCATCCAGTTTGTGCTTTTCCAGTTTGGTGACCAGGATGTCATGTGGGACAGAGTCGAATGCTTTACTCAGGTCCAGGTAGACGACATCAGTTGCCCTTCCCCTGTCCATAGCAGCTGTGACTACATCATAAAAAGCCACCAAATTTGTCAGGCATGATTTGCCCTTGGTGAAGCCATGCTGGTTACCACCAGTCACCTCTGCCTGGTTTTCCATTTGCTTTTGCAGAGCCTTCAGGAGGATCTGCTTCATGATCTTTCCAGGCACGGAAGTGAGACTGACTGGTCTGTAGTTTCCAGGGTCATCCTTTTTCCCCTTCTTGAAGATGGGTGTTATGTTCGCCCTTTTCCAGTCAGCATAAACTCCACCAGAGTGCCATGACCTTTCAAACACAATGGACAGTGGTTTAGCAACTTCATCTGCCAATGTGCAGACTTGTACAGACTTGTGTATTTTCACAGTTGCAGTCTTTATGTGGCTCTAGTTTTCAGGCACATTATGCTTCTGACTTTAAAACGCATGTTGCACTATATGGTCAGTAAAGGACCTCTGTGTCCTGACATAAGTGTGGATAACTTCAGAACAAAGGGAAACGTGAGTTTTTTGCATCAATTTCATAGGTGTTTTCCAGGTTTGTTTTTTTAGGTTTTCTTTCAGGTTTTAAATTTTAGTTTGTTAATATCGGTTCCATTTTGTTTTCTTCTTTTAGTCAGCCATTTCTGATGTCTGTAAGGACAGGTATTTTGCTTGGGAATGGACAGTGCTGCTAATTAGTTGCAGCAGAATATATAAAATAAAAATTACTGCTGGCGCTGTTAAGCTGTGAAAAATGTAGCAGCTGAGATGAAATATATGTTCATTTAAATATGTTTATTAAATAAACACAAGTCTGTGGATCCTGATGAGAGGCACCCAGTAGTACTGAGGCAGCAGGCAGAAGTCATTGCTGTGCTGCTCTCCATCATCTTGCGGAGAACTTGTGCGGTGTTTGAGGACTGGAAGAAAGCCAGTGTCATTCTAATCTTCAAAAAAAGGCAAGAAGGAAAATCCAGGAAACTACAGACCAGTTATCCTCACCTCCATCCCTGGAAAAGTGATGGAACAGCTTGTTCTTGGCATCATCTCAAACCATGTGGAGGAACAGAAGGTTATCAGTAGTCAGCATGGATTCACTAAGTGGAAGCCATGTCTGACTAATCTAATAGCTTTCTGGATGATGGATAGATGAAAGGAGGACAATGAACATTGTCTACCTTGACTTCAGCAAGGTTTTCAACACTGTCTCACACAGCAGTCTCATAGGCAAACTTAGGAAGTGGAGTGAGTTGAAAACTGAAAGATAGACCTCAGAGTGTTGTGGTCAGTGCCACAGACTCTAGTTGGAGGTCCATGAAAAGTGGTGTCCCCCAGGAGTCGGTACTGAGTCCAGTCCTGTTCGATATATTCATTAACACCCTGGATGAAGGAACAGAGTGTACTCTCAGCAAGTTTGCTGGTGACACAAAACTGGGAGGAGTGGCTGATGCACTACAAGGCTGTGCTGCCATCCAATGTGACCTGGACAGCTTGGAGAATTGAACTTACAAGTTCGACAAGAGCAAGTGTAGAGTATTGTACCTAGGGAAGAATAACCCCATGTATCAGCACAAGTTGGAGGCTGACAGGATGACCATGAGCCAGAAATGCACCCTTGTGGCCAAGAATGCCACAGGGGTTCTCCTGCCCCTCTGCCCTGGTAGGGCCTCATTTGGAGTATTGTGGCCATTGAGTTCTGTCCTCCCCAGTTCAAGAGATACAGGACTACTGGAGAAGGTATAGCAAAGGGCTACAAAGATGATTAGGGGGCTAGAACATCTCTCTTATAAAGAAAGGCTGAGGGACATGGAGCTTTTTAACTTGAAGAAGAATGAGTGAGATCTTATCAATGCTTATAAATACTTAAAAGTTGAGTGTCAGGGGCCAGACTTAAGACAGTATCTTATTTACCCCCTTTTCTCCTTTAGGGTTACTTTGTCAATATTTCTATAAATGGCATTGCACCTTTGTGTTACTTACCACCTTCATATTGTGGAGAAGACCTGCCAGAGTCCTCACTCAATTTATCAGTGTGCACTTAAGTCCAGAGAAGAAAGCTCCCCCTGGGTGCAGCTAGTGAATCTGGGCTAAAGCCTTGTGGCTGTCTTATTTGGCTTGCCTGAAAACCATTGTCTGAAACTCAGATTCTTCCACCCTAACCCAGTAACCCAGTCTCACACACTGAGATAAGTTACTGATTTATTAACAAAACTGCACAAGTTTGTGTGCTAAGGGCTATCCCCACAAAGCCAGCACACCTCCCAGAACATCCCCAAACAGCACTAAACTACAGTTTAAGCACAACCTGCTAATGTCTGAGTGGTTTACAGCTTCATAGCCTTCAAGAGAGGAATAGTGTCTACAGAACTGATACTGCATGCTCTGAGAGGGGTGGTCCTGTAGGCAAGAGGCTTTTCAGCTCAATGCAATGTGTGTTTTAGCATTGTAATGATATGTTGGTGAGTGAAGTTGATTCACTAGGAACATATATTGCAACAGTTTAACATCTCCACAGTTGGCTGATAAAAGTTTTTTCTGTCGACAAGAAGTTCTTGTTTCTTTGGATCTTAAGGTCCTTGGTGTCTCCTACAGCATTTTCTTTTACTTTGACAGAAACTTCCACCACAGGCTAGTCATCATCAGTCTATTGACTATTTGTCAGGAACATAGTTGCTACCAGCTGGCATGCACTGTTTATTCAAAGTGAACAGCTCTACACCATAAAGTCCTTGATCAATGAGCCTCCTTAGAAGACCAGCCTTGTTTGTTTCACCCAGGTTTAAACAGGGTCGCTATAACTTAGGTGTTTACTCAGTTTTACGTAGATAACACTGAGACAATGAACAATCAAGGCAGGATTTCAAAGATTTCAGATATAAAGCAACACAGCTGAAGCTTTTTACCAAGAGCCAGTGCCTTGATTTGGCTATCTTCATGCCATTTCAGGAGGCTGTCTATATCTTTGTTAAAAAAAGTCACTGTCAGCCTGGTGGGGCAGCCTCGGCACTATTGGGCTGTATAAGTCCATAGCTAGCAAGTTCAGAGTGGCCTGCAGGTAAGAAAATGGTGATTGTTATTCAGGCCTTGAGAGAGTAGCAAGGAAGAAATATGGACATCTATACTGCTTTTGCTGGAAAGACTCATGATGTCCCTATTGTTCATCAAGCTGGCTTCATGCTGACACCTCTCTGCAGTTATAAGATCATCTGGAGAATGTGGCTGCCCATCTGTGTTGCGGAAATACTACATAATCCCACTGTGTCTTTGGTTTGTGAGTGAAAATCAAACCATGGTGTAGTGCTGGTGCTGAAGTGCCACCAGAAAACTCCCAGGTCTTCTTACCAACTGTCCACATTCTGAAAATGTGTACAATACACTTACTCTTGAATGCTGTTCATAATTTCGTCTCATGTTGCCTGGTCTTGACACAAGGTTACCTGCTATCACAGAATACTTAGATCTTCTATTTACAGTTGTTTATTAACTTTACTGTTTCCTCAGGAGCCACACACTGCAGCAGGTTATGACTTTTAGGTGTCCAAAAGGACTGATAGTATCAAAAAAATACTAGGAAAAGAAAGACTGATAAAAACAATAAAATGGCAGTAGCTGAACTATGGAGATTGTAGGAAAAGGTAGGCTAGACACGTAAAGAGGGATTGAATCACAGTATAATAGAAACCTTTCCGTTGTAAGTGAATTTTAAAGGTCATCCTGTTCAGCTACCCTGCAGTGAGCAGGGACATCATTAACTGCTGAGTTGGCCTCTCTTCTAGGCCATGCAGGAGAGGGAGACACACCAGGCTTACACCAATGTGGTGGATAATGGTCAATCTGTTTATTGAAGCTAAGCCCAATACCTGTATAGTGGAGTTTGGCAGAGGGGCGTTGTGATGGTTTGGGTCTCCCCCGCCCCCCCACACTTTAGAAATCACCCAGACTAGACTCAGTTGGCTCTGGAAATTTGAATGAAGCTTATNTGAGGGAAGTAGACACCATTGTTTTCATTTTCCAGCCTACCATCTAGTTCTTCTCACCAAAACATGCTAGCTAGGCTCAAACTAGCACAGGTGTGTACTTTGATAGGCTTACAAAGCAGAGATGGGCTGTCCACACGCACAGAGGCAGACCTGACCAACTATCTCCCTTAATCCCCCTTTGTAACATCTTAGCCACAACATTGCTTGTTCCCAGGGCTGATCAGCCTGTCTTCTCGCACAGCTCAGCTACAGACAGCAGCCTCTCTGCCAGACTCCCAGGGCCAGTTTTCTGTAGCTGTGCCTCCTTATCAGAATGACCTAAGTCTGTTCAGTTACTCTACCTGTCCTTTTCACTTCAGTTTTGCTCAAACCCCAACAATTAACTAGATCAGATTGCTTAGAGCTGTGACCCACCTGACCTTGAATGTTTCCAGGGATGGGGCTTTTACCACTTCTCTTGGCAACCTGTTCCATTGTTTCTCCACCCTTATTGTGAACAATTCGTTCCATGTATCTAGTGTAAATCTAATGATTCTTAGCTTAAAACAATTACCCTTTGTCCTGTCACAAAATACCTTGATAAAAAGATTGTCCTCACCTTTCTTACAGGCCCTCTTTAAGTACTGAAAGGCTGCAATAAGGTCTCCTCAGAGCCTCCTCCAGGCTGAAAAGCTCCAGTTCTCTCACAGGAGAGGTGTTCCAGCCCTCTGATCATTTCTGTGGCCCTTCTTTGGACCCACTCCAACAAATCAATGTCTTTCTATTGTTGAAAGCATCAGAGTTGGATGCAGTGGTCCAGGTAAGGTCTTGCCAGAGCAGAGCTGAGGAGCAGAATCACCTTCACTGACCTGCTGGCCACACTTCTTCTGATGCATCCCAGGATACAATTTGCTTTCTGGGCTGCAAGAACACAATGCTGACTCATGTGAATGTTTTCATCCACCAGTACCTTCCAGGTCCTTCTCCACAGGGCTCTATTTCTGTGTTTGTAAGACCTGGGATTTACAAGAAGTGGCAAAGATAATCATACTGAATAACCAGTGCAGCCTGTACACATGCAAATCACTGCCACCTGTTTGTTGTGGCAGTGAAAGGTTTCTCATGGCACAAGCACTCTTCTTGGAGGACTTCATGCTGGTAAAGCCTACTTATCAGTCCTGGGTACTCAAATGGGGCTGGCACATGTTGGGAAACTACAGACAAGTGGGGTTTCCAAAACTAATCTAATTTATACTCACTGAAAATGGTTCACAAGCCAAACTAGTGAAGGAAGTAGTATGTAATATAGAGATTCACTTCGGAAACTCACTGCTGGTCTAAATGCTAGTGTTGTCACAGTCTATGTCCCAAAACAAAGCAATCTTGTGTTTGGTTAGTGATTCTTCAGAACAAGAATTTAGGTTTGCAAAGCTAGTGTTAAACAATGTAAATTGTTAGAAAAATCAATTATGTTTTTTTATGTATTTAATAATCTGACGGTGATTTATAGCCCTTCTCCACATCAAAAGAGGCTGGAGGCTTGCTGGGTTTTAGTGAAAGCTAAAATAAAATCTGGCATCGATGGGATTGTTCCACTGGAATCGTGAGGTCCCATAGGCTGTCTCCCTTTGATGTACTAACAGCATGTGTGGAAAAGTATTTTTCAAACTCTCATAGAATCACTTAGGTTGGAAAAGACCTTTAAGGTCATTGAGTCATACTCTAATTTTCCTGCTTGTGAGCTCAAATATCCAATACTGTTATTCATCCATTGGTAAAGTACCGAAGCCACATTAATGTTTGTATTTTCTAGCTCTAGAAAAAGGCTATGTTTTGCAATCTCAGCAAGGATGTAGAAAAGAGCTATTGTGAAGGAGAAACTACATTTCCCCTCTTGTCCCTCCCCCTGGGAGATACTGCTTTTTTTAATACTCAGACAAAGGAAGAATGGAGATGATTTGACTCAGAACTGACCCATACTTAAATTTATCAGCACAAACTTTTGTGAAAATGTGTGGTGCTTAACATAGTGGATCTCTACCACTCAATCACAGTTAATTTTTGTAATAACACTAATGCAGCTTTTTAGTGTTTTGGAAAGTGCTTGGTAAAATAAACAGAAATTCAGAATTTACATTCTGCTGTAGCAGAATTTTTCCTTCTTTGCTTTAGAGTATACAATTATTAATGAATTACGTTTCTTCAAAACTGAGTGTTACAGATTCATGGTACATCTTTTTCTCCATGAGATAAAAGCTTGTAACTACTAGCAACACAAAATCTACATCTGAACGCCTTTGTGCTTCCTGCAGAACATTTGATGGGGTTTTATTTTTGCCAGATGTAGTCTCTAAATTGTTCTTATATTTTGGAAAAGTGGTACAAGCAGTTCCATTCATGGCTGTCTTGTGAAAGTTCAGGACTCATTATTTTAAATAACCGAGGGAAATGAGATCCTGTAATTTGAGAGGAAAGGGAAGAATTATCATTAAACAGAGTAGTAATCAGAACTCAGTTCTCTGCTATCCTCTTACCCACCCCTCTAACTTTCTTTTTTTTTTTTTTTTTAATGGTGCTGATTTGTCACATGTATATAATGTCTGTAATCCCCACAACCAAACTTGTCCTTCACTCTCTAATAATGTGCTGAGATGTTAAAAAGTCTGATGAAGAGTAGGATCTCATTTAAGCACAAAGAAAACTCAGATTTTTTTTTTTCAGATGCAAAGCCCTACTACATTGCAGATTATATCCGAGTCCTCCACATTGTCCATGTTTGGTGACCTAGGAACAAAAACTCCAGTACTAAAAGAGAGACTTGAAATGTCAGGAGTTTCAATATAAAGAATGCAAGGGAGAGATGTAATGGAGATTTTCACATTATGAAAATCAGCAATTTTTTTTTTTCCAATTGTGTTTGTTTATTTCTCTCTAAGGAGTCATCTTGTAAGGAGCAGCTTCATGAGGGCAAACTGAAAGGTATTAAAGGATGAGAAGTAGGGAGTGAAATGGCGATAAGGTGTGAGCAGAGTTTATTAATTCTGATATTCAGGACTCTTGCCACCAGCCACAATTAATAATAATAGGTTCTTTGCAACGATCATGGAAACATTACACAGATGGAAACAGTGTAGAACACTTATGAAATAGCTAGCATTAATACAAACATTAAACTGTTAGAACTGGAAAGAAGTTCTTGTGGTCAATTATACTGCTTGCTCACTAGAGGGACTGAAGTAACTCCTTTCTGCTTGAGGCAGGAGGCACTTGGATTCACTTACAAAGAGGCTTTAAGTATTTACTCACAAAATATTAATATCTCCAGGCTTCCAGGGCAAACTGCAAGTTCTGGACAGTACCCAAACACTTGCAGGGAGTTATGTTGATGTCTTCTCAGCTGTTCAGGCTTGTAGATCTTCCCAGGCTCTAACAAGGGTGCTGGGAGAGAGGCAGACATCCTCTGACCTGATCCTGGTTCCTCTTGTACTCCAGATTCAGCATGGATCTTTGCAGGGGGGCAGGCAGGATGTCTTGCAGATGTGCAGACAGGCACAATGTCTCAATGGTTCAGCAAGCCTATCGTGCAGAGGCGCTTAAGCCTGGTAAACTTAAGGCATAGCAGGTTTCCAGGTAGACAAACCCAAAACATCAGGGCTTGTTATTATGTAAAAGGTCTAGCCTATAGCTTATCAGAGCATGGCAGGATGCAATGGCAGTGAGGCAGAAGCACAGTAAGGCAGAGCACATTAAAGCAAAACACTGGCAGAAGCACACTGAAGCAGAGCACAGCAGAGCACATTAAGACAAAGCACAATAAGGCAAAGCACTGGCAGGAGCACACTGAAGCAGAGCACGGCAGAGCACGTTAAGACAAAGCACAATAAGGCAAAGCACTGGCAGGAGCACACTGAAGCTGAGCACGGCAGAGCACAATAAGGCAAAGCACTGGCAGGAGCACATTGAAGCAGAGCATGGCAGAGCACATTAAGGCAAAGCACATCGTGTTTACCTGCTCATCTCTTTTTATCAAGGTAGCCTGAGACGAATGGTTCTTTGCCTACAGATTAGCCAATCAGAATGGCAGCTCGCCAAAACTGACCATATTAAGTGAGGCCAGGGCTTTTACCTTTTTAGGGCAAAACACAAACA
>WAAF01019610.1:0-27306 GCA_013400475.1 Tricholaema leucomelas
AGCTAGGCTCAAACTAGCACATATGTGTTTAGATCTTTTTATCAAGGAAGATTCCATGACTTCAACTTCCGGAAAAATTCATGGATCCCTCCTGTCTGTTCACTAAGCTGAGCAGCTTCATCACCCATATGCTGGCTTCTTCTTTGTTTCTAATAACTTTAGGGGAGAAGCAGAAACTCCACACACACTGTTTGCATCATGAAGTTCTCTTAAATGGTAGAACTGGGACCCGCTAAAGCTGAAACCAGCAAGAAAAAAATTGGGTGCAATTAATTTAGCAAGCTTTCAGCCCAATGTTTGTTTAATCAAAGTGGATGAGAGCAAAATTCCCCCATAGCTCCTTTTAAACACCTCAACTAAGAAAATAAGCTTCAGTAGAGAGCACATTTATATCCCATGGGACCAGAGAAAGTGCAACAACAGAGCTCCTTATACAGAAGGGGGAGTGTTAAGCATATTTAAACCAAACATTTCTTTCCCTTTCCTTTGGGATAAAACTATTTCCCATAGAAACTAAGGCTGTGCCCCTACATGTGTAGCCCGGGGAGAGATGCTTTGATGTGAAAGAGAATCCTGGTAAAGTACCGGATGCAGAAGCCAATGTGGAAATAGGAGGGACTTCCAGAAGCAGGAAAAAGCATTGTCCCAGAGGGGCTTCCATCCCCCCCCCCTGCCCCAGGTCATCACTCAGACTGTCTGGTTAGTTTCCTCCTGCTGTAAGGAAAGTTCTGTCCTAGATGTGGGGCCAAAATTTGTAACTTTTCCCTTACTTCAGGCAGCTGACAAAGTGAAAATGTGAGATTTTATGTCACAGTCTAGATAAAACAACCAAAGCAAAATTTTCATGCATTCTAACTCCAATTCTGCTTTCATGTGAGTCACAGAAAACCATGAGAAAGCATAAGTCTCTCAGATATGCAGGGCTGCTATAAATTTGATTTGATCTAAGGGAAAAGGGAAAGTGATTTATCTCTATAAGGTTTCAGGAGGAACACAAGGCAATGAATGCATTAGAATGAAATTCTTGCAAGTGTGTGCGCTCAAATGCTGTTGGAGCTATGTAGAAGGATGAAGGCAATCCACACCAAGTGAAGATGATGAGTTCTACTTTAGTGGTAGGATAGTCTCAAAGCAAGTGCTGTAGGGAGTCTGTGTTTGGTGGACTGACAGGCCACGGGGGTCCTGTTCTAGAAAAATAAAACCTGTGGTGTTCTTTCCATCTTGTTCTTTGAAAGAGCTAAACATTACTCTCTCATTTATTCACCCCTCACTGAGATTAGTGCTGGTTGTGACCAACACAATGAGCACTGCTAGTGCCATTGTATCACAGTATCACCAAGGTTGGAAGAGACCTCACAGATCATCAAGTCCAACCCTTTACCACAGAGCTCAAGGCTAGACCATGGCACCAAGTGCCACGTCCAACCTTGCCTTGAACAGCTCCAGGGACGGCGACTCCACCACCTCCCTGGGCAGCCCATTCCAGTGTCCAATGACTCTCTCAGTGAAGAACTTTCTCCTCACCTCGAGCCTAAACTTCCCCCGGCGCAGCCTGAGGCTGTGTCCTCTCGTTCTGGCGCTGGCCACCTGAGAGAAGAGAGCAACCTCCCCCTGGCCACAACCACCCCTCAGGTAGTTGTAGACAGTTGTGTGACATGCAAAGAGCAGAAGTCCTCCTGCATGCTCGTGAGCAGACTCTGGTTTCACACAGAGTCTTTTCAGCAGCACCAAAAGAGAACGTGAGCCATGATAACTTGTTCTTGTACAGTCAACCCCTCCCTACTCTGCAAGTTTTCACCATTATCAAGGTCCTTGCAGGCACTGGTCCTGAAACAGCTGATAGGCGACTGAAGTATCATTTGATCAGAAGACTTGATCTAGTCAGATGGCCCTATAGTGGCAATGGGTGAGTTTTGATTCTCTAAGTATTCCAACGCTAGGTTCACGGATAATAAACTACGTCAACATTTCTTTGTGTACTCTAGCTTATGATGACTTAATTAAGTGGGGCATTCTGCAACAAAGAATTTGTTGACGTTCCCATTAGAAAGCTATGCAGGTTTAATGCTGGCTGCATCCCATAGTGAAATCTGGCACCTTATTTTGCATTCAGAACAACTCATTTGTTTAATTAATTAACCAAATTTGTTGAATTATTTCTTTGGTGGCTAGCAAGGACTTCTTATTGGTGATCTCCAAGCTTAATGATGCAGGTATACTAGTTACTAAGGTAACACTTAATGCCTACCTTACATAGATGAAATACGTTCCCTATCTTCAATGTCTTGCTTTGACTGGCTACTAAATAGATTACTGCTCTACCTGATGTTCTTAAAGCTAACCACAGTACTGGTACATGGATCTCTAAGCACAGACATCTCTGCATGAAGATACAATGAGCTCGAAGAGGTCAGCATTCCTGAAAATTGAGCCACAGGATCAACATGACAGCTAAATCTGGTCAACATTTCCCTGCATGTCCAGTTGGCAGCTCAGAGTCCTTTGAAATAAGACACAGGGCCAGAGGAAGCTCCAAGCCCTCCTGTACATGGACTAGTTTCCTCTTTTTCTTTAATGGGACTAAGAGTATTTTGTTTTTGCATAGATGAGCCTTGAGGTGCATTTAATTAATGCTCATTATGAACTCTGAGAGGAGTGTGAGACATAAACACCACTATAGCTTCAAAGCCTAGGGTATCACTCAGGCTTGACTCAACTCTCTTATACTGGCAAAGTTCTGACTGACCTCTGGAAAATCCAAGGAGGGGGAAGAAAGTCTTTACAATTCAGTCCATAATGTGCCTATTTCTCACTGCTGGGCTGGACTTTGCCCTAATCTGTCCTACCTTCTTCAGGCCTCATCTATTCATTGGCTGGAGCAGCCATCCAGAGGTGTTATTCCTCCGGTACTGGTTCTCATACAAATGCTTGCTCACTATCAAAGAGCGTGGCCCCATGAATAATAACTTTAAAGGGAAAAGAGAAAGAGGAGACAAGAAGTAGATACAGTTTAATAAGAATTTTCTTTCACCCAAGTTTTATGTTCTTTTCTTTTATCTTTTTTTATCAAGGCAGCTGTATTCTGAAAAGCCTCAGGGTACAATAAACAACAGAAGGTGATGCAATGGCTGCTCGTTATTGCTTGATGGGTGAATCATCCTACTAGCTGTTATCTGCCTTATTGGAACAGATCACTCGAGGGCTGCATTGAACATGGGCCACAAAATGTAACACGGTACTGATGTCATGATGTGACATGTCAGTCTCTTTATTTCTAGATGAGTTTCCTTTCAATTGCTCATAGATAAAATCATGAGAAAGAGTGCCCATGGGATATGTTAAAAATTATGCTATCTGACCTTTACTTTTTATCAACGCTCCAGTGGTACCAAGTGGCCAAATTCTGCAGCCCCTGCTCATGCCAGCGAGCAGCTATTAAAGCAAAGAATTCCATTGATTCAGCAGGACACCTCAAGGAAGCTAGAGCTCCCTTTTCAAAATTAGTACTGAAGTTTTTCCCACTCCACTCTGCTATTACACAAAATGCCATATTCTGCTTTGGTTTACGGTAAACAAGGCTGTCTTTTTACTGGGTGTTATGAACATTGTGTTACTGGGGCCAAACTGAGATTGCAACGTTTCCACAAGTGATATCTGATCATTGAAAGAAGCCAATGTAAACATACTCTACCAAAAGTTAATTACCTCTTTTATCTTTCTCACACATGATACCTAGTCTTCACGAGGACCTCAATAACTAAGATCCTAAAACCTGACCCACCTGGCACCTCTACCCAAGTGACACCTTTGATGCATGAAGCCTAACTATTAACTATAGCATTAACTATATGACATAGCAGTTGTGTTATGCTTTTGCTTTGGGTATTTAACCATAGCGACCTATTATCTTACATCTGGAGTCCATGAAAACATTTCATTCCCTCAGAAAGCAGGCATGGAGAAAGAAAATTTGTGACTTTAGGAAGTGCGTCTGCTGAGCTGTCTCTAGTCAGCTTCTGCAAACCAGACCTTGTTTACTACACAGTATTTTGTGGCGTTCTCTCCCTTTGTTTCTTGCTAGTCTGCATGTGCCATTTCCAAAACCAAAGCTTTCAGGGTCTGAACCAACAGCTGTAGTACTGTCAGCTGTCTCCTGGGAGTGGGATGTGGTACTGTATGCCTGGCTGGAATCACACCACATAGTGCCTAAGGCAGAAAGGAAGGCTGACTCTTCATGATGAGCTGTCTGAGCAGAAGGAGAAATCAGGACAGAGTGGTCTGTAATGAAGTTATAGTATTGGTCATAAACACAAATCACTACACTGCCCAGAATTCACGTAAAGACCTCTTCTCCTCTTTGCATTGGGGAAGAGATATGTAACAGCAAAGGAGTCTGAAAGCATTCATTAGACACATCAGTGATGAAGGAATTTTAAATGAACAATGTATAGTTGTCTGGCTAAGACCATCCAGATGCTGGCTGGGGAAGGCAAGTTCACAATGCTAAAGCTGCAGCAACATAAGGCAGTACAACAGTCCACAGGTAAAAGGGATGGCTGTGCCAACACTTGGCAGATCTCCACATGCAACCATTCAAGCTAGGGTAACAGCTGCAGAAAAAGTCCAGGATGGGCTTAAGAGCGGTTGCTTGAAGCTCAGGTGGGGGTTGGTCTCTTCTCCCAGACAACCAGCAATAGAACAAGGGGACACAGTCTCAAGTTGTGACAGGGGAAGTATAGGCTGGATGTTAGGAAGAAGTTGTTGCCAGAGAGAGTNCCTGCCACCACTTCCCTCCCTTGAATCACACATCCCTAAGGAGCAACACACACAAAGTCCTAGCAGCAGTAGCCTCAATACCTACTTAAATATCAACATCCTTTATGAGTCTCACAGACAAATTAAGTTCATCTCAACACCCTCACCCCAAGCAGAGACACAACAGAGCAGTAAATAGAGAGGGGTAAGATGATCACCTTCATCTCTACAGCACAGCATAAACTACATGTGTGGGCCAGAATCTGGCTGTGTGTGCCTACTACTAGGCTCCTGTCAGTTATGTTTTGAAGACCAGTTTGTCTCACATTTTGATTTGATATGCAGTGGAGAAAGAAACCTCAGAGATGAGCTGTTTCTCTCTTTTGCCATTAATGCTTCTCATTTTCTTTCAATTTAAGAGATTTACAATGATGGCAATGAAATCTCAGCATTAGAAAGAAGCAAAGCCACTAATTTTTTACAAAAGAGACCCAAAAAAAAAGAGAGGCATTTTTGTGATTGTTATTTAACTATGAGTTCTTAATGAAGGCGTGTTTCTGAGATGAAAGAAGCAACTGTTATTGTAAAGTACTCTCCATTTTGAATCCAGAAAATACAGGAAGCCAAGCAGTCTCTTTGTTCATCCAGCTACTACTGCTGCTGGAGACAAAGCAAGTCACGCATCTACTTAGTCTTATTTTGGTTTTGCTTTTCTTAGACAAAAGCTTTTCTAAGGAATGGGGTTGGTCAACAAGAGCAGAGGAAAAAGGATTTGCAGTTACAGCTGTACTGCCTTCTGTGTACCCTTGATCAGCTTTCATCTATTTCATTGTTATATACATTTAGGCTATGTTGAAATCAGTCCAAGAAGAGAGGGAAGGAAATCTCAGAATAATGCTGACATCCTGGGAGAAACCTTGCTCATGGAGGTATGGAGCAGAAAAGACTCCTTGACCTGATACATCATCCAGCCTCTCCACTTGCAGCATGGTGGGTGTTAGTTGAAGATGAAAGAGATATTTATGGTTGTTGTTCCCTTCCTTCCCCCCATTTCTTATGAAATCTCACATGGAAAATTGAAAAGCTGTTGACCAGCAGTACGGCTGGGGAAAATCATAGAATTAACCAGGTTGGAAGAGACCTCCAAGGTCATCCAGTCCAACCTAGCACCCAGCCCTAGCCAGTCAACTAGACCATGGCACTAAGTGCCCCATCCAGGCTTTTCTTGAACATCTCCAAGGATGGTGACTCCACCACCTCCCTCTCCACCACCTCCCTGAGTAGCCCATTCCAATGCCAATCACTCTCTCTGGGAAGAACTTCCTCCTAACATCCAGCCTATATTTCCCCTGGCACAACTTGAGACTGTGTCCCCTTGTTCTGTTGCTGGTTGCCTGGGAAAAGAGACCAACCCCCACCTGGCTACAGCCTCCCTTCAGGTAGTTGTAGACAGCAGTGAGGTCACCCCTGAGCCTCCTCTTCTCCAGGCTAAACAACCCCAGCTCCCTCAGCCTCTCCTCATAGGGTTTGGGTATTTCTGAAAATGAAGCCAAAGGTTTTGTCCTTATTAATTTTGAAGAGTTCAAAGGTCAGTAGTGACTTCAACCTATGATAAATTTCTATCAGTTCTGAGGAAGCACATGTTTACAATGAGGACAGGCTGAGAGAGTTGGGGCTCTTCAGACTGGAGAAGAGAAGGCTTCAAGGAGACCTTATAGTGGCTTTCCAGTATCTGAAGGGAGCCTACAGGAAGGCTGGGGAGGGACTATTTACAAGGTCTAGTAATGTCAGGACGAGGGGGAATGGGTTTAAGCTGGAAGAGGGGAGATTTAGACTGGATGTTAGGAGGAAGTTCTTTACAGTGAGGGTGGTAAGACACTGGAACAGGTTGCCCAGGGAGGTTGTGGATGCTTCCTCCCTGGAGGTGTTTAAGGCCAGGCTGGATGAGGCCTTGAGCAGCCTGCTCTAGTGGGAGGTGTCCCTGCCTATGGCAGGGGGTTAGAGCTGGATGATCCTTGAGGTCTTTTCCAACCTAACCCATTCTATGATTCTATGATTCTTAAAGAAAAATTGAGAAAGATGAGTAGATTTGGAGGCAATTTGAGAAAGTGAGTAGATCTCATTTACTCAGAACTGTAATTTGCTAGAGAGCTAATTATTTTTCTAAAAATCCAGCATTTTTTATATGTACTAAAAAAATAAATTAGACTGAATTGCACAAATTACATTGTCTTTAAATATACATTTGGACTCTTTTAAGAGAAAAGGGATGTGCCCTTCTGAATTTTGCTTTGTTACATGTCATAATATCATGCTAAGGAGACTAACTGTCATGGGCTATACATCCAGCAGCTGGAAATTAGCATGGTTTGGCAGAATTCAGCACTATAGAAGAGGTCTTGACACCACCTACTATTACTTGAGGTAAAGGTGGAGTGGCCATATGTGTTGCGTGCTGGGAAAAGAAAACAAAAGGCCAAAGGAGTAATGAGGGAAGTTAATTGAGCATCAAGAAAAGACAGGAAAGTCCCCTGAAAGCAGAAGCAATGCAACGGTGTCCCTGTGCTCAGTGACCTGAGTCCGGAGACATGTGTTAACAGCACACACCGCAGCCCGAGGCAGAGAAATGTGATGTGGTTAACAAAACTGTGGCATGACTAAAGAGAGAGCATGTGAATTGTATTTATGTACTAGTCTCTGAAGTGGAGAGTGTATTGTCAAGCAGCCTGAGGGAGCTGTATCATATGCAGCTCCATGTGCAGCATAGTATAGCTGTATCCCATTAAGATGCTAGTAACGGAATATATTAAATATCCTCTTGGAGGCTAAGGGTCCAATCCTCCTGCACTGAAATCAATACAATTTTTGCAATTTATTTTTAATGGGAAGGGAATCAAACCCTTTCAGCTGCTATTCATCTGAAGAATTCACATGCACATACAGCAAGCAGTAAGGCTACTAGTGAGCTGTGTGGCTTGCACTCCCAAAAACGTCCTTCTGTAGTTACATCAGAATGACTAGGTGTAGACTTGCGTGATGCATGGGGACAGACCTACCCTACCCTGGTTTGCCTGTACCCGTCTGTTCATGAAGCCAAAGCTCTCAAATGCTGTCTTTCAGAACAACTAGACCAGACTAGAGCAGAGAAATCTGGGTTGTTTTGATTGTGGTATACACCTAGATGTCTCCTAAAAGACAGAAGCATTTTCTAGTCTGCTGTTACAAAAGCCATCACCTGCTGTCCTCTTTCCTTCCCTCCACAACTTACTTTCCTCTTCTTGTTTTGCTTTGTTTCTTTTAAGCTTCAGGGCTCACCTCCAGTTAAGTAACTCATATGTATGATTTTTTTTCCATTTTTTTCCCTAGGTCTCTCAGGAAACATACAGAGCCAGAGAAATAATCAGAGTTTTAGTACACCAGCTCGCTGCACTGCTTCTTGGGGAGAACAGGCTGGGCCCTGTTTTGCCTTCCCCTGAGCAAAACAAAGAGGACTCTGCTGATGCTGCTGGAGCTAAATGAAGGTAAAACATAAAAAAAAAGAAACCAAGAAAAAGTCATCCACAGAGGAGATCCTTAGCTAAAAATATGGGGCAGTTTCTTAAAAAGCCAGCAGTTGGATTACATAGGAGTTTCTTTTAAGCACAATGAGTGTTTAAAATTTCCATCTGAAGCAAACTTGAAAATATCAATCATTGCACCCTGAAGGTTTGGAAGCCCTGCTCCCAAGCCTCTTTGCAGGTGGTGGTGTCTTACACCATAGCTTTGCTTCAAAACTGAGGCTAGGGAAGGGGCCAGATCTGGATCCTGCAGGACTTAGACCTCAGTGCACTCTTTGGGAGACTCCTGCAGGAAAGCACACTGCTTCTGGCCACTGCATAGAAGGCAGGAACTGTGCAGTTTAATAATTATCATATTGCATTGCTACAAGAACATAGAATCATAGAATGCACTGGGTTGAAAAGGACCTTAAGTGTCATCTAGTCCAGGCCCCCCTGCAGTAAGCAGGAACATATTTAGATCAAGTTGCTCAGAGGCCCATCAAGCCTAACCTTGAATGTCTCCAGGAATGTGGCTTCCACCATCTCCCTGGGCAACCTACTCCAGTGTTCCACCACCCTCATAGTAAGAACTTCTTCCAATTTAAACCTATCCTGCTCTAGTTTAAAACCATCGCCAGTTGTCCTAGTGCTATGTGCCCTTGTAAACAGTCCCTCCACGGCTTTCTTGTAGGCCCCCCTCAGATACTGGAAGGCTGCTATAAGGTCTCTTTGGAGTCTTTTCTCCAGCTCTATAGAAGTAAACCACAATAAATTTAATGAACTGGGCATGGGAGCAGATTTTAGGTGAGTGCTTGCTAATCTCATTCCCTTAACCATCCACCATCCCAAGAGTAGCCTGTAAAGGTGAGATTCATCTACTCGGAAAGAGGCAATTTGAGTTTTGAAATAGCAAGTTCAGCTTCTTACAGAAAAAAAAATCCATTACTTCAGAATAGTTGTCAAATATCTGTCTGAAGCAGAGAACTAAACCAAAACACCAGACCTCAGATTATTTTTACCCTTGTCTGTGTTGTGCAGATCTTATGGCAGTTTTCTTAGCAGCCGAACATGCTACTTTCCAGAGCTTCACAAAGAGGCAGGAAAATATAGACAGTGGTGTACACTCTCTTCAAATGGAGACAGTTTATTTTCGTTCCTGCTGAGTCAAGGGACAAATTGTACAACCCCACTGACGAACTTCCCCTTTTCAATTTGCTGATTGCATAAACACAGACCCAACATGCAACAGGGCATGACTGAATAAATTGAAGCTGGATGGCATGTGGGCCAGTTACTGCATAGACACAGTGTAATGAGGCTTTCTCTGCTCTCAGGCTTCAGAGGAGAGCTCCTCTCTTCAGTCAGGCTTGGGGAAAGGTTGCACACAAGGCCTCCTCCTTGTTGGAGTGGTGGAAGATGCATCTATGCAACAGATCACAGAATCACAAAATGTCAGGGGCTGGAAGGGACTGCAAAAGCTCGTCCAGTCCAATCCCTCTGCCAGAGCAGAATCTCCTATACCAGATCACACAGGAATGCAGGTTTCAAATATCTCCAGAGAGGGAGACTCCAGAACCCCCCTAGGCAGCCTGTTCCAGTGTTCTGTCACCCTCACAGGGAAAAAAAATCTTCCTCGTGTTTAGGTGAAACTTCCTATGCCTCAGCTTCCACCCACTGTCCCTTGTCCTGTCACTGGGCATCACCAAGCAGAGCCTGGCTGCATGTTCTTGGGACTCACCCTTTACATCTTTATAAACATGAATGAGGTCACCCCTCATTCTCCTCTTCTTCAAGCTAAAGAGCCCCAGATCCTGCAGTCTCCAAGAAACCCCATCACCCAGAAGAGCCTGGCTCTATGTGCATAGAAAGTTCCTATATCTGCAGTTGCCTTCCATAACTGCCTGCATGCATGATGGTATAGGATTAGGATCTACAAACAGCTCATCTGAAGAGTAGATACCCTCTTATAATTCTTATCTCTGGTGCTGGGGAGAGTGGCGAGGGCTGACAGCAACAAAGACCTGGCTCAGAAGAGCTGACTCAGAGCAAATCCTGTCTAGGTTCAGTGAAAGTGGGCTTCAGTTCCTCACAGCCCGCCTCCAGACCTGCATGGAGCTGTTGCTATTGCTGACTAAGGCATTTCCTGACAATTTGTGGTTTGGCTCCTCAGTCTTTATAAAAAAACAGCAGACTGCTCCATTTCTGTTGTGTAGTGATAGTAAATACACCTGTTTGTACCACAGTCAGCTCCATAGCCTTGGAGTTCCACTGCAAGGTCTCAGACAAGATTGCACCTCTGTGTTTTAATTACATCCATATTTTTGGGGACCCTTTCTGGGATATGGATATGTATTCCTCTAATTCCAGCAGATGCAAACCCTGTGAAGATCACAGAAAGAAACGCAATAGAGAATTTGAAGATACTGAGCTTTTATCTGTGAAGCAGTGAAGGGTAAAACCTAGAACTTGAAGTCAGTAATAGTATTAATTTATCAAGAGTACTAAAAGATGAGAAACCATCCAGGTAAAGAGAATGGCTAACCTAAGACCCTGCAGTGTATTGGGTAGTCCTCCAAGAGTTCAAAAGAAAGGGATCACATATAGATAAATGCTGACCACAGCACCTCAGAGTATGGAAAGATGCCCTGGATTCACCAGCAGAATAGGGTGACAAGACCTGCAGACTGAAAATGTCCACAGTCAGGCTCCCTACTTAACTCCTGAGATACTCTTGGAGTGAAAAGTGTTTCATCCAAATCTGAAGGCATCATCTGAATCTTCCTAACATCAAAATGAAATGTTGCCTTGATGCTCCCGACATGAAAGTGAAATATATTCTAAGCATCCTCACCTTTTTGTGTGTTATTAACAATACTTTTACTATATACACACTAATTTGATTCCAAAGAAACAAAATCATTCCTGAGTTCATAGAATCATAGACTCATAGAATGGGTTAGGTTGGAAGGGACCTCAAGGATCATCCAGCTCCAACCCCCTGCCATAGGCAGGGACACCTCCCACTAGAGCAGGCTGCTCAAGGCCTCATCCAGCCTGGCTTTAAACGCCTCCAGGGAGGAAGCATCCACAACCTCCCTGGGCAACCTGTTCCAGTGTCTTACCACCCTCACTGTAAAGAACTTCCTCCTAACATCCAGTCTAAATCTCCCCTCCTCCAGCTTAAACCCATTACCCCTTGTCCTGACATTACTAGACCTTGTCAATAGTCCCTCCCCAGCCTTCCTGTAGGAAAGCCACTATAAGGTCTCCTTGAAGCCTTCTCTTCTCCAGTCTGAAAAGCCCCAACTCTCTCAGCCTGTCCTCATAGCAGAGGTGCTCCAGCCCTCTGATCATCTTCGTGGCTCTCCTCTGGACCCGCTCCAGCAGTTCCATGTCCTTCTTGTGTTGGGGGCTCCAGAACTGCACACAGTACTCCAGGTGGGGTCTGACGAGAGCAGAGTAAAGGGGGAGAATCACCTCCCTTGCCCTGCTGGCCACACTTCTCTTGATGCAGCCCAGCACACGGTTGGCTGTCTGGGCTGCATGTGCACACTGCCGGAGTTATCCTTACTGGACATGTTTAATCTACAAAAAATCTCTTTCCCCTGTGTTCCTTACCTTTCTAGCTTCTAAATAATACAGATTCTTAGGAAATGTCTCGTGGTTTTTATTTTGGGGGTGAAGTGGTGTTTTTTTTTTTGGGGGGGTGAGATTTTTTTGTGGGTGGAGAGGGTTGTTTGGGTTTGGTTTGGTTTCCTTTTTCTAATATACATTTCTCATATCTTCTTTGAGGTTTTTTGTTTGTTTGTTTGTATAATCATTTCGTTTACTTGCAGGTATTTTCTTTACAACCCCTTTCGAACCCTCTTTTCCAAGTGTGTAGTTCTGCCTTTTGGTCACCTCAGAAGATGTTTCTACCCAGTTGTCAGTTACAATTTCTACTTCATTTTAAAAGTCCTTTCCTCTAGCTACCCATAACCTTTCAAGAGGGCGTCCTTTATCCTCTCTCAGCACTACTAATGGGACTGGAAATATCCATGGGAAGTTCTGCTTTGTCGTACGGCACTGAAGTAAGCAGTGGTGTCCAGGCCACCAGGGACAGATGGGTCTTCCGCTACCTGGGGTTTCAACGTGTATTTGAATGGTGATAGAGAGGACATCATCTGAAGAATGTTTCCTGTGGCTTCCTATATCTTACATTTCCTCAGTGTAGGAAGAGAGCAGACAGCTGTATTAGGACACAAATATTTAATAAAGTACCTTTTTGTCTGCTAGAGCTGTGGCACTTAAAAACAGCGTAAGTATGCATTACTCATATTTTGCCCCCAAATACTGATTGTAATCTTGATGCTTGACTTTGTGGGAAGTTGTTTGGATTAGGACTGAGCACAGAGGGCAGGTTTCAATTTGTTATGCTCACACATAAGAAAACTGTTCCTACCACATCAGATCTCTGGCAGAACAGACCGTATCATACATCTAAGTGAGGAAACAGAGGATAAGTTGGACTTTGCTTCTACAAATGGAGCCATGCAGATGGCACAGTGCTTACAAAGAGTCAGGAATATTGTCGTTTGATCTCAGTAGGAGGGTGGGGAGAGAGAGGAGGGGGAAATGTGATATTACCCACAAGCTGGGGAAAGTTTCAAATCTCTGTCTCAAAGAGGCAGAGTATTTGCTGCTGGGTTTCTACTTTTATCCTTCTCATCACTGATATTAGCTCCTGATGCCCACCACCACCACCACCCCCTTTTTCTTTTCTCAGTGAGTTCATAGTCATTTACAAAGCAAAGTTTAAGAAGCAATGGAAGCTGTGCAAATTCAGTTCTTGAATTACAAACTCTATTTAAAAAAAGGAAATTCTGAGGTCAGTAAGACTTGTTTTACTAATGTTATTGGTTCTTTTTTCTGAATAATGACCTTAAAATCCTAAAGTGCAGCAACATTTCTGATAAGATAAAAAGAGGAATTTGTTTGGAGTTGGTCAGAAATTTATGAACCAGCAGGGCAGATTTATGTTCGTGAAAAGCAACAGATTTAAGGTATGAATCTGACAAAACATCTGTTCAGAGAGGGATTTGATATCTAAGTTTAAGTTTAACCGTACTGAAGTCAGCAATAGTACAGATAAACCTACAACAAATACAACAAGGCTTGTCCCATGTGGTTTTATAATGTGTTGAAATGAACATCCTGAAACAGTCAGACTAATGAAACCAGTGAAGAAAAACAAAATCTCTGGATGGGGACAGATCCTTTTATGTGAAAGTGCTTTACATATTTCTTTTCTGTGGAAAACCTGAAATCAATTTTAAGCTCCCAAACCCCACTTATTTTTAGTAGTTTTCAAAACCTTGCCATTTTTGAAAGCAGTTTTGAGAACTTTGGGTTCTATTTCTCATCAGTCTCTTCCAATCTCAAAATAAATCCTAGCAGTATAAAAGAGCAGTTTGTTGACATGTGTATGTACCTCAGAGAAAGAAGGAAGAACCTTCTGAGAGCAGTGATGATTACTCAGCAGATGAGTAATTCCCACGCCCCACTAACAAGAGCAAGCCCAGAAGATCTGTGCTCGGCCCCAGAGCAAGGCAGACAGGTGTTACACTTTATTGCTACACGCTTCCAGTCTCACCAGCTGTATC
The DNA here is from genome assembly GCA_013400475.1 of Tricholaema leucomelas. Lineage (NCBI taxonomy): Eukaryota > Metazoa > Chordata > Aves > Piciformes > Lybiidae > Tricholaema lacrymosa > Tricholaema leucomelas. Next base: position 13,937 of record WAAF01019610.1, read on the forward strand.
TACGTTGTCATGGAAGATAATATGATATTATTTTCCTCTCTCACACTGCAAAACGTAGATGACAACTTCAAGGCAAACTTAACTTGATTTATAGGCTTTCAAACCTTTTGGTCACATTTGTCACTTAAGAGGGGGAAAGAAAAAAATAGAAGGAAAAAGTAATTTAACTTCTGTGTAAAGTAACATGTTAGAACCAGGCTTTCCTGGGGTACAAAGCCCTTTACATTTAAAGCAGAAGCAAGCCTCATCAATATTCAAAATCTTTTCTATGTGCACTGTGAAAAGGCTGATATTTATATGCCAGATCAGCAGAAGAGGTGGAAGAGGCTGAAAGAACCGTGTGTGAAACCATTACCAGAAATCCCACTCATATAGATAAAGTAGCATGGATGAGCCGACTTTGTGGGGTTTTGCATTAATTGGCTGTGACACCAGATAGAAGGCTCAGTTTCACAGACCAGTGCTGGCTCTTTTAAAAGTTTGAATAATTAGTTCAACCTCGCTGCAGAGCAGAATCACCTACACCAGATCACACAGGAACAAGTCCAGGTGGGTCTTGAATATCTCCAGAGAGGGACGCTCCACAACTCACCCTGGGCAGCTTGTTCCAGCGTTCTGGCAGCCTGTTCCAGTGTTCTGTCACCCTCACAGGGAAAAAATTCCTCCTCATGTTTACGTGAAACTTCCTACGCCTCAACTTCTACTCACTGCCCCTTGTCCTGTCATTGGGCATCACCAGGCCTGGCTCCATACTCTTGGCACTCGCCCTTTACATATTTATAAACATAGATCATAGAATCACGGAATTAACCAGGTTGAAAAAGACCTTCAATAACATTAAGTCCAAACTATCACCTAACACTTTCTAATCAACTAAATCATGGCACTAAGTGCCTCATCCAGTCTCCTTTTAAACACTCCCAGGGATGGTGACTCCACCACCTCCCTGGGCAGCCCATTCCAATGGGCAATCACTCTTTCTGTGAAGAACTTCTTCTTAATGTCCAGCCTAAACCTGCCCTGGTGCAGCTTGAGGCTCTTGTTCTGTCGCTGGTTGCCTGGGAGAAGAGATCAATCCCTGCCTAGCTATGACCTTCTTTCAGGTAGTTGTAGAGAGCAATAAAGTCTCCCCCGAGCCTCCTCTTCTCCAGACTGGACAACCCCAGCTCCCTCAGACACTCCTCACAGTGCTGTGCTCCAGCTCCCTCACCAGCCTTGTTGCTCTTCTCTGGACACATTCCAGCATCTCAACATCTTTCTTAAATTGAGTGGCCCATAATTGGAGACAGTGCTCAAGGTGTGGCCTAACTAGAGCAGAGGACAGGGGAAGAATGACTTCCCCAGTCAAAACATGAATGAGGTTACCCTTCAGTCTCCACTTCTCCAAGCTAGAGAGCCTCAGCTCCTACAGACTCTCCTCATAAGAGAAGTGTGTCCAGTTCTGGGCTCCTCAATTCAAGAGAGATGTTGAGGTGTTGGAACGTGTCCAGAGAAGGGCGACAAATCTGGTGAAGGGCCTGGAACACAAACCCTATGAGGAAAGGCTGAGGGAGCTGGGGTTGTTTAGCCTGGAGAAGAGGAGGCTCAGGGGGGAACTCATTGCTGTCTACAACTACCTGAAGAGAGGCTGTAGCCAGGTGGGAGTTGGTCTCTTCTCCCAGACAACCAGCAATAGAACAAGGGGACACAGTCTCAAGTTGTGCTGAGTGAAGTCTAGGCTGGATGTTAGGAGGAAGTTCTTGCCAGAGAGTGATTGGCATTGGAAAGGACTGCCCAGGGATGTGGTGGAGTCGCCGTCCTTGGAGGTGTTCAAGAAAAGACTGGATGGGGCACTTAGTGCCATGGTCTAGTTGACTGGCTAGGGCTGGGTGATAGGTTGGCCTGGATGATCTTAGAGGTCTCTTCCAACCCTGCTGATTCCCTGATTCTATGTTCCATTCCCTTAATCATATTTGTAGCTCTTGCAGTGGACTCCATACTTCTAAATTTTCTAATGTGAAGAACATAAAGAATATAGAAAGATTATTGCCTTCAATTTGACATAAATTTTAGGGACACAACCTTTCTGGGTGGAAGTGAGGTCTTTGGTTAGTTTGTTTCTCCTCTAAATGTGTTTCAACTTTTTTCAGCTTGGAAGTTTGTGTCCTTTCCCTATGCCCAATACAAAGCAATAGAAAATATCCTGTTGTAGTTAGCAGCAGCAAGCAAAAGCCATTGCACAGTGTGAATATAGTAAGTTTAAATCAATATGGATATCAGTTAAAGTCTATTTTTGACCAAAAATCTAGGAAAGTGGTAAATCTATGTTTATATGGGGAGGCAGTTACTAAACTTTCTGTGCTTGCTTTCCTCTAAACTAACAGCTTCCAGAAGAGTATGGAGGATATTCTGCATGTAGGAAGCTGTTGCTGAAAGATATCAACCAGAAAGACCATTGTGGTGAGAAACACCTTGGGCTGTGCCGTTCCACATCTTCAAGACAAGCCCTGCTAGAGGAGACCTGTACTGCCTAACAGTTGCTAAGACTTGTACTAGCTGCCAGTCAATCACATCTGGGCAAGGAAGGACAAATGGGTCAGCCCTGCTCCCGAGCAACCCGGGGATTGCAACCCCCAAGACCACATAGGCGGCAAGTGTTACAAGAGCAAACGCTCCAGACCTCTTGGTATATGGCGAAAGCAGAATACTTCATCTGCCTTTCTCCTTATTAGCACTTTGAACACATACATTGAGGTGAGATCACCTTTGAGGAAACTGCAAAAGGTGGCAGAGTGAGTGCTTTGTTCCAAGGAAGGAAAACATTTGGTGAACTATTAATGATTTGCTGAACAACTGACTGCTTAGTTGATTTTCCTGTAAGTGGAAATAATTACAGACTGACCATGCTGACATGGCTTCTTCCTAGATTTCTCGAGAGAAACAACTTTGTCACTTAGTTTCTTTAAATGTTATGGTATCTTTTGGTGACACAAAAGGGGGAGGTGTTTGGGTTGGTTTTTTTTTTAGGGGGGGTTGTTTGTTTAGATTTTTTGTTCGGGATTTGGTGTTTGAGTTTTGGGGTTTTTTTGGTAGAAGACAACAATGTGGTGAAAGTAAAACATTTTCTTAGATGTGAAACACATTTTCGACAGAAAGTACAATCAAAAATCAGCAGCACACATCCACAGACATTCCAGTCCTTCTGCATACTGATGGCATAAAACTCTACTACTAGTTCCTGACCTGCTCCTGTGCTAGTACAGCTGATTCTGCACAAACAGCAAGAGTCCCCCTCAACCACGGGCAGAACAATGACACCCAAGAAAAGAGGTAAGCACCTGGCTTATATTTTGACATCATGATTGTGTCAGAAAAGAAACACATGTTGCTGACAACACAAACTGCAGGTGGTAGACAAGATGTATGTTCCTAGGACATTCTGTGAAGAAAGCTTGGTGGACAAACTCCTATTAAACACACAATCACAGTGTGCTAGTTTGAAGCGAACTAGAATGTTTTGGTGAGAAGAACTAGATCATGGGCTGTGAAATGAAAACAGTGATGATGTCTACTTCGCTCACAGCCTTGCTGAGATGTGTAAAGAAGAAAAGCAAAACATAGATTAGGTCACTTGCTCACTTGGCTCTGGGCCCTTTGCCTGCTGGGGAGCTTGGGCTGCTGGCTGAACTCCATCTTGCTTTCTAACCTCACCCTCCATTTGCTTTTGGCTGCTTCACCTTGCTTCATAACCCCCCTGGCCAAGCCTCCATTCTTTCTTGGGACTGGGGTAAGGATGAGAAGGGTAGGGGGAAGGTGAGAGGGTGGTTGAGAGCCCCTCCTGGGGACTCAGGTTTCTGGGAGGGCTGTTGTGTTTCTGTACTTACCTTTTACTTTGTATATTTCTGTCTGTAACTGTATATACTGTAAATATCTGCTTGTATATTGTGCTAGCTGTAAATATAAGCTTCATTCATATTTCCAGAGCCGGCTGAGTCTACTCTGGGTGATTTCTAAAGTGTGGGGGGGCAGGGAACACCCAAACCACCACACACAGAATTAATCAGGTTAAATCTCACTCTTGTCAGTTTGCTGAGAATGAAAATTGAAAACTCCATTTAGCCTTCTGTTGTGCAATCAGAACTGTTTGGTCAAAATCTATGCTCATGAAACAGAGTTGAGTGTCCCCTTGGTATAATCAGCTATCACTGCTGATCATCCCACCTTGCCTGCAATTGGAAAATGGTCTGTCTGGGGTGGGGGGGGAAGTGCTAATTTAGCAAAACTTTAAAGAAAATCTTTGGGAACAGTGACAACAGCTGAGGTGGTGGAGTCGCTGTCCCTGGAGCTGTTCAAGGCAAGATTGGACGTGGCACTTGGTGCCATGGTCTAGCCTTGAGCTCTGTGGTGAAGGGTTGGACTTGATGATCTGTGAGGTCTCTTCCAACCCTGATGATACTATGATACTATGATACAACAGCTGAGCAGAGTGCAGACACTTAACAATTTTGCTTTCTAGTAGACTTTCTCATTAAGGTAAAAGGAGGATGCCTGCAGTCTAAAGTAAGCAATTCTAGATCATGCTGTTCCACATGGCTGCATCAGACCTATTTCCATTTCTGGTATTGTTGAAAGTAGCACAGGAAATCCCTGTTTTGAGGGAATGTAGAATTAGAGATAAGTGGCTCTGCAAATACTTGAGGCTGGTGAAGTGAATTTGGATTAATACCACAACCAAAGTATTTCTGAAGCTTTTTTTCTTCTGTATAGATGATGTATCATAATTATGCTTGACATTTGTTTACTGTTTTGGTCTTTATACCTGCATGTACATAGAATCATAGAATCAACCAGATTGGAAGAGACCTCCAAGATCAGCCAGGCTAACCTAGCACCCAGCCCTAGCCAGTCAACTAGACCATGGCACTAAGTGCCCCATCCAGTCTTCTCTTGAACACCCCCAGGGACGGTGACTCCACCACCTCCCTGGGCAGCCCATTCCAATGCCAATCACTCTCTGTGAAGAACTTCCTCCTAACATCCAGCCTATACTTCACCCAGCACAACTTGAGACTGTGTCCCCTTGTTCTATTGCTGGTTGCCTGGGAGAAGAGACCAACTCCCACCTGGCTACAGCCTCCCTTCAGGTAGTTGTAGACAGCAATGAGGTCACCCCTGAGCCTCCTCTTCTGCAGGCTAAACAACCCCAGCTCCCTCAGCCTCTCCTCATAGGGTTTGTGTTCCAGGCCTTTTGTCAGCTTTGTTGCCCTTCTCTGGACACATTCCAGCACCTCAACATCTCTCTTGAATTGAGGAGCCCAGAACTGGACACAGTACTGAAGGTGTGGCCTGACCAGTGTTGAGTACAGGAGCAGAATAACCTCCCTCGTCCTACTGGCCACACTGTTCCTGATACAGGCCAGGATGCCATTGGTTCTCTTGGCCACCTGGGCACACTGCTGGCTTATCTTCAGCCTACTATCTACCAGTACCCCCAGGTCCATTTCTTCCTGGCTGCTCTCCAGACATTCTGTCCCCAGCCTGTGGCACTGCTTGGGGTTGTTGTGGCCAAAGTGCAGAACCCTGCACTTGGCCTTGTTAAATCTCATCCCATTGGCTTCTGTCCACCCATCCAGTCTGTCTAGGTCCCTCCGCAGGGATCTCTACAGACATTAGCAATTAAACTACTAGCTCCAGAGATGAACCACTATGGGTGTGCACAAAGGGTAACTGATTGTTTCTTCTCTGATAGTGTAAGAGTTCGGAGGATGTGCAAAAAATAAAAGGAAATGATGTAATAATTATTCACTGAACATCTCTAAGCTCAGAGAGATGTAATGTTTCTGTAGACAGAGGAAAGCCCACCTAAGCTGTGCCGGGGGAAGTATAGGCTGGATGTTAGGAGGAAGTTCTTCACAGAGAGAGTGATTGGCATTGGAATGGGCTGCCCAGGGAGGTGGTGGAGTCACCGTCCCTGGGGGTGTTCAGGGAAAGACTGGATGAGGCACTTAGTGCCATGGTCTAGTTGACTGGCTAGGGCTGGGTGCTAGGTTGGCCTGGCTGATCTTGGAGGTCTCTTCCAGCCTGGTTGATTCTATTCTATTCTACCTACTTTGAAGACAAAAGGGAGCTGCTGCAGTTCCAGTCTCACAATAGCATAGGGCTCTGGTGGTGGTGGGGTCTGGGTGCCTTGTTTCTGCCATCAAAAAGCCATGGAGGAATCTCAAATGTGTTACAGCTTCCAGCCCTTGGGAAGAAGCAGGATGCTTCTCAAAACATAAAATCAGCCTTCTATTACTTTTCCATTTCTTCTACTCAGGCCTGTGATTTGTCAGGCATATTTTTAAGGTCACTGTAGATGTAAGGTGCAAAGCAAATCTTTCCTTAAGTCACTTTTCCAATCTATTTTTTACCTTTTCTTGCATGAGTTCATCCCAGTTCTGAAGACTAAGGTCACTGGGAAAGCAAAGAAGCACATGAAGAGAAAGGACATCTCAGTCATTCCACATTTACTGGGGATTCAGATGGGAGAAACTCTGAAATTTATTTCCAATCCTCCTGAAGTGTGGCAGACAGGACACAGTAGGTAATAAAACACATAGAAAAGCCAGGGCAAGAAATGATTGGCAATGGTTTCAAATATTTGCACCATGTTTGTGGTGGAAAGGCTCATTGTCTTCCATTCCAGATGGAGGAAGCAAAGAAAACACCCCTGCAAAGACACTAAGCACCAGAGGACCTGAAAAACGAAAGGGCTTTGAGAACAAAGAGGCAGCAAGCTGGCAGGAAAGGAGCTGCAGGGACAGGGGCTGTTCAAAGATGAAGGCTTGCACACCTTTCATAAGTTGGAATAAACCCTTCTGATCCAGACAGATGTATTTGAATAATTCTGACTCATCTAGTGGCAAGTACACCTCCATGGCAACTCCCTAAACCTAGCAAATGTAGAGAAATACCTAAGGAATATGATTGGAAATGTTAACGTAGTGGCATCCAGCTCAGTTCTTAATACACTGGAGTCCACTTAAATGAGGAAAGAGCTCTTGAAAGCAGCAGCTTGTTCAAAGAATTGATTTCTTTCTGCTCCAGAAGATACATAGAAAATACAAGGGAACTATGGAAACAATAAAATCCCTTTTGAAGAAATAAACCAATTAATAGAAAGGGAAGACTGCAGTGATTCTGATGGTACGATCTGATCAAGCAGAGATGTTTGTAAAAATAATGAGGGCCAGTTGTTCACTTCTCTATGTGAATCTACCACAAACAGCTGCTGGAGAAAAATATAGTCATGTAACAGTAAGATAGAATGCTTCTCATCCCTCACCAGAGAACCCCAGTGAAACTCCTGCACTCTGGGAAGTCACGCAAGGATCAGCAGCATCTCCCACCCCCCAGAGATCAACAAGCTACAATGAACTTGAAGCAGGAGTGGTGGAGGCCAACATAAAAAAAATCTTTTTACCTAATGGCTTCTTTTAAACCCTTTGAAAGTGAAGCAAGTCCTGCCCAAGTCTGCTGCTGATCGACCCTGTGCCCATACAACATGCTGCTGCTCTTAGCATTCCTGCTGGGGTGGCTTATCTCCATCTCACCCAAGTTTCATGGAACATGAACACAGATACCTTGGGGTGAACTGGTGATGTGCTTTCACCTCGCATGCCCTGCTTCTTTTGCTGGTCCTTTGCCCTTGCCTATTCAGGCTTCACATGTGAAGGACCCTCTTTGCTCCATGCTAGGGCAGAGTCCAGTCCTGCCCTCCCCACCAACTGTAGGCAGCAGCGCAGCAAGCTTGATTAAGGTGCATTAACCTCTGCCTGCTAGGTGAGCTCCTGCTGCAGCCACCACAAAACACACAAACAAAGAGGCACAACAGGCCACAGAGATGCCTCCACATCACAGTGCTGCACTGTCCAAAACCAATAAAGGTTCAGAAAGAAGATTTTAAGCAAATAAATGCTTCCTTTCAAATGCTTATGGCTAGGATATAACAACATGGTAGGGGTTCTCATCACCCTCTGGTCTGTAATCTGACAGCCCAGAAAAACTAAACTTGTAAAACCAAAGCAGCTTTGCTAAGAGTCGATGGGCTTGGTTTGAGTTTGTAGTGCTATAATTCAAAGTAGTGCGAGTTTAGAATCATAGTCTTCAGTTAGAATAGAGCTCTAAGATCATCAAGTCCAACATGACTAGGGGCATTAAACCATTTCCCAAATTGCCAAGTCTACACATTTTCTAACACCTCCACAGATGGTGACTCAGCCACCTCCTTGGGGGGCCTGCTCCAATGCTTAATCTTTTGGTAAAGGCATTTCTCTTAATACACAATCTAAACCTGACCCGGTACACCCTGAGGCCATTTCTTCTTGTTCTATCATTTGACACTAGGAGAAGAGATGAGCATCCACATCACTCCAACCTCCTTTCAGGCAGTTGTAAAGAACAATGAGGGCTCTCCTCAGCCTCCTACTCTCCAGACCAAACAACCTGTTTCCTCAGCTGCTTCTCACAAGACCTGTTCTCCAGACCATTTACCAGCTTCATTGCCCTTCTCTGGGCATGGTCTAGCATTTTGTCTAGGTAATTGATAAATCTTCACTCTTTAAATACTTGCTGCTTGCATCTCATTGCATACCACATATAAATAGTGTCTTTCCCAAAAAGGCATGAAGAAAAGCAGAAGTTCCTATCTCTTAAACTTTCTTTCCTGCAAAGCTAGATTGATAATGCGAATGAATTATGAATGCCTGTCAGTTCAGCTTCAAAAACACCACAACCCAATTCCCTTCAGTGGGTGACAATTAACAGGGACATGACTGTGTTCATTAGAAAACATAGTTTATCAAGATAGAGTGATAATATTGTGATTTATGCATTTAAGCAATAAAATATCTTTTCCTTTGAAAACAAGGGTAGCTAGCAAGGGAGAGAACGTGAAATGCTGTGCAAAAGAAGAGAGACACAGATACTACCCAACCCTTCTACTTGCTTTTGGGCATAGTGATGAGTTGATGGGGTTTTGAGTGGATTGCACAGCTCTTTGAATTTATACATTATCTGGAGCACACTAAACTTAGTAACACCATTTTTAATGCCAGCACCTTTGCCTATAAAGCTAATAAAACAGGGCCAGGCACCTTTTATGGCCTAACCGCATTGCGTAGCACTTGCCAAAGTCTTTCATAGGCTCCACAGATGCTTTGCAGTCTGCTACATAAATGCTACTTTTCATGTGTTTATTTCAGTTCCAAGTGGGTGCAATTCAGCATTGCAGCTTACCAGGTTTCACAGCAAGATGCTGAAGTTATACTTCACATGCTTTGGGTTAGGCTGGCATGAGATGGCCGTCCAAAGGTGCAAAGCCCAAGAAGAGGATATCATGGATGAAGGTAAGAAAACCACAGAAGCTGAAAGGAGCCAAAGAGCGCAGCGTTCCCCACACTTGCCATTGGAAATAATCCCCAAGTAGACTTTTCCATGGCTCGTGTCAGGAGCATGCTAGAAATTAAGCAGCAAAGGCAATGCATGGTCCAGCTTGCTCCCTTGCCCCATTTTATTTAGCCTCCTAGATGTGCACAGGATTTCACTGATACAGCACTCGTGGAGGCAAGGATCAGACCCTGCCTTGGAAGATCATGCTGATAAAGGCTGGAGATGCATTCCCTCCTGGATCAAGATGAAAGATACCCTTAGGGAGATGACTCTCAGGTTGTAGCTATTTCCCAAGTTAAGCTAGAGGAGCACCATAATAGCTGGCTACAGGTTATGGGACATGTAGCATCACATACAGACTGGTGAAACTAGTGATGAACCTACCTTCTCACCACTCCTATGCATACCTTTATCCCCTTATCATGGTGCTGGGTGAACTGGAGCTGGAATAGTTGCACCAATCAAGGAGTTTCACCTTTCTCCAGAGTGCAAATATCAACTAATTGTTGCTTTGTTCCAGTTTTCATCTGTCATATTACAAAGAGTAGTTGAGTTGGGGAAAGGAACTATGATGTTTCTGTAGATATGGTGTATTTGATTTTTAGTACAGCTTTTAGCATAGTCTTGCAGTGTTCTGGGATTTCAGTGCTGTTGGATATTAACATTTCTGAAGTCTCGGTGTGAGTCTCAATTATTGAAATGGCCAAGATTCTGGCAAGAAACCACAGGGAGGAAGTCAGTTCTGTGCAGAAAATGCCAGGAGGCAAATATTATTTACATGGAGTGCAGAACTACAGAAATATAATGGTATGTAAATTTCTTGACAGATGCCCTGGTTGGCAGCTGCTCCAATGCAAATTTCATTCTCAGCCAGATCTGCAAAAACACAGATCAGTAATCCAGGGTAGATGTGATTTGGTAGAAATTCTGGATGACAACTTAAAAGTCCCCAAACTACTACTGAATTTACAAAGAAATAACAGATCAGGGAACTGATAATGTCTGTGAGTCAGAATCAGGCAAGGTCCCTAAGCATAAGCAAAACCTCCCCGAAGTCAAGAGAGACTTCTGCCTCCATCACCTATCAAAAAATTATTTGTCAAACTCTCTAGCACAAGACTATGCCAAAGAAGATGTTGCCTGCTGGGATGTTCTGTTAAACTAGGGCACAAATCTGAGAACTACATGAGACCTAATCCAGTAGTGAAACAAAGATCAAACAACATGAACTTCTCACATCTTCTTGGTGCCCTCCAAAACATGAGTTCTGATAGGTGTGCATCTCATGTGACAGCTGATGCCAGCAGATATGGTCACTATGAATGCAGCAGACACCCAGCATGGAGCCTACCTTAGATTGAAGCTGAGAGCTGAAGTATTTCTGTGGGGAAGTTTGACTTATTCAGAGCCATATCCGTTCAGTAGGGCGACAAAGCTGGTGAAAGGCCTGGAACACAAACCCTCTGAGGAGAGGCTGAGGGAGCTGAGGTTGTTTAGCCTGGAGAAGAGGAGGCTCAGGGGGGACCTCATTGCTGTCTACAACTACCTGAAGGGAGGTTGTAGCCAGGTGGTGATTGGTCTCTTCTCCCAGGCAACCAGCAATAGAACAAGGGGACACAGTCTCAAGTTGTGCTGGGCGAAGTATAGGCTGGATGTTAGGAGGAAGTTCTTCCCAGAGAGAGTGATTGGCATTGGAATGGGCTGCCCAGGGAGGTGGTGGAGTCACTGTCCCTGGAGGTGTTCAAGAAAAGCCTGAATGAGGCACTTAGTGCCATGGTCTAGTTGACTGGATAGGGCTGGGCGATCGGTTGGAGTGGATGATCTTGGAGGTCTCTTCCAACCTGTTTGATTCTATGATTCTAAACGTAAGCCTTTGTTTCTAATCCTACACACTGAAAACTGAAATGTTATGAAACTTGGAAGAAAACTTTGAAACGTAGTCTCTTTCTTTAGAAGATGAAAGACAGGAAAGTGGCAGAATTGCAGCTTCAGGTGGTGGGGTTTTACAAGTATTTAATAATATCCTGAGGGCTTTTGAGGGTATTTAACTCAGGATCCAGTTATGATCAGTTTATTAGAAGACATCTTCATATTATTTACAGGCTGACATGGTTCAATTTGAGCTACTACTGAAAATTCAACACAATACTAGATGATTAGCAAGCACTGCTTTCATTTAGGGAAAAGGCATTTCTGCTTTTGCTCATCCAAAGATCTCTTTGCCCTGTGCAAATACATGGTGACTCTGATTTTCCTCTGAAACCAGCCACTTCCTGTAGTAGAACATTGGCCTGAGAATTTTGTGCACTGCTATCGCAGACTGCTGGGCACATGGCCTGAGTCAAATGTCCCCATATAGGCTACAGGGCAATTTTACCTCCTGTCCAGACCAAGAAAAACTAAAGCAAATACAGCATAAATCTGCCAGCTAGGTTACATTCTATGGAGAAGTTCAGGTTACATTCTGCAAAGAGCTTAAATCAACGTAGGGAAAATCTTGATTAGGTTTTGAGATACGTTCTGCTTTGAAGCACCTCTACTGCTACTGCTGGAGTCACAGCCCTGGGTATATTCCTAACATCTATGTCCTATCCTGTCACAAGCCAGATAAGCTGCTCTCTCACCTCTTTAAGCAACTCGTCGGCTCTGCTGCAGAAGCATCCTGTCCGAATCAGTTCCCCTCATCTCTCTTTCCCACCCAACAAATATTAGTTTTTATCTCTAAAAAGCGCTCTGCTCTGGCCAGGGCACACGCAGCACAGTCCCCCTGGGACGAAGGCACAGCTCCCCAGGGACAAAAGCACAGCCTTGGGCTGGGTGTGCGGTGAGCCGTAGTAAAGCCGCAGCAAAAACTCTAAGCAATTCAGATGTTAAGTAGCAAACCTTTATCGGAAGATCTGAGTTAAGGATTTCTTGGTCATTTGCCTTTATTTAGGGATCATTTATGCCTCCTATTAACCTTACCTAACCATAGCACGTGTTGGACAGATGGGAAAGCCAAAGCAGAAAGCAGCTCGGAAGTTTTGCTTGCGCCTGCCGAGCAGCGGGGAAAGCCGACAGGAAGTACTCGTGAGCGCCGGCACCCTGCGACTCCCACGGTCCAACAGCAGAGGTACCAACGCAGACTAGAAAAATCACTGTGAGTGAGGATGAACATATCCACGCTCTTTGGTAATTCCCCCTAAATTTCAAGCCCGTCTGGAGTCCGGGGCAGGGGGGTGTCCCACTAGGTGGTGCTGGAAGGACGGAGATGCCCTAATCCAGCGCCGGGAGCCAGCATCCCCATCTCGCTCCCCACCAGTCCCTGCCCTGACTGCGTCTCCCTAAATGTTTCCCTCCAGAACGCCTGCCTGATAATAACAGAATCCCTTTCATACATGTTAGGCAAACATGGGCGAAGGTGGGTAAATATCATGAGCAGACTCATCTTTCTGCCCGATGGGAAAAGCCTAAAGCATGAGCTGCTGAGGTTTCTTCCTGGCCATCCCTTCAACAACAAAGCAGCTTTTGAAACACATGGATTACACATTTTGGGTTTGTTGGTTTGGTTTTAATAAAATTATGAACCAAGCATCAGGCTTGCCCTTCTGCAACAAATGTTTGACCTGCTATCACCCACAACATCAACGTCCTGCGTGCCCTAATTTGGATATTAATAGATGCAAAAATAGCATATTGCTTATTTAAGGCTAAGAAATCATGCACACACACGTACAGTCCCTTGTAAGAATTAAGAAAGGCTGTGTCAAGATATCAAATCATTTTTCATTTTCAGTTAAGATCCTTATATTTAGTTCTGTAAAAGTCCTGGCAGCTTGAATTGTATCCTGTTTAAACAGGAGCTTGTACTCAATCATAGTACATTTTTCCTCCTTTTCTTTTTTTTTTTTTTTTTAATGCTATTCCTTACTGAAGCCCTGGACAAAAAAAAAAAAAAAAAAAAAAAAAAAAAACCAAACACA
>WAAF01019610.1:27317-289997 GCA_013400475.1 Tricholaema leucomelas
TTTCTTTTTTTTTTTTTTTTTAAATCCTATCCCTTACTAAAACCCGGAAAAAAAAAAAAAAAAAAAAAAAAAAAGAACAAACCACAACAGAAAACAGGAATAAAGTCATCTTTGTTTCAGCTTTTCCTGTCCATTTTTTACTGGGAAAGGGGGAAGTATGTGATGAATGAGCAATCTTTATGTGTCAGGAAAGAAGTGCTAAGAGACTTAGGGGCTATTTTACCTACTTTAGCACTCCTCTATAGGCTGGGTGATGAAGTGATAGAGTTACTGAAGTAACTTCTATTGCAAAGAAAAGTATTTTACCTGCTTTCAGTAAAGATCATGGTTTTGTTAAACCACTAGTTTATGCAGAGGTTCTCAACATTAAGCTCAATCGTAGAATTGTTTTGGTTGGAAAAGACCTTTAAGATCATCAAACCCAACAGTCAACCTAACACCAGCATGGTCAATAAACCATGGGAAAGCCCATAGGGAAAGTGTTTCTTTTTGAAAGTCCAAAACAAGTCAGCATTCAAAGGGTGTTCTTAGTGCTCCAGCCAGGAATATAACCCAGGCTCTGAGAAAAGTAAGTGCTGTGCTCTTTTTCTCATAGTGGTAGTTACCATGTCAAGGACCTCTGTGTCAGGACATCAGCCTAGGATACACTGAGAAGAAGAAGAGTAAGAAGAGAGCAAGATGAAAAGGTAGCTGGACACTCACAATGAGTTGTGTGGTAATTCTTTGCCTGAAAGTCTTGGGACTGAATTTCTTTATATAGGGGGCAGGAATAGTGGATATGTACGTGAAGCACATGGGAGAGTGTAGATTGAAGCATGCTGAGCTGTGTCTGGACTGTAAGCATTGCATCCAAGCTCCCATATTGTTGAGAGACTCTTGAGCAATAAAGCAAATTTTCATTCTAATTAAAGATTCAAGGGTTTTAGAACAATCACCAGAAGAAAGAAAAAAAGCCAGATTCTCAGAGGACTTGGTAATGAATAACAAAACTCATTCTTGTGCATTGTCCAAAACAAATGGCATCCAGTCTAATTGCAGAAAGAGGATTCAATGCTACAGCCCACTGTGGTGTTCTCTGTGAATAGACGTGGGACAGCCCACCACTGACTACTTAGCACAGGACAACATCCTCTGGCCAATATGTACCACAGACCATGCTTGGTATGCATTCTTGTAGTAGCTGGGGTGGCAAACATTGGAAGGGGCAGAGCTTGAGGGCAGCTGCCTATTGCTTAAAGCTGTTAGAGTTAGTTCACTTATGCAACATGAATCACGTTGGCCATATGCTAAATGCATCTCTGTGGACATTTGCAGCAAGTGTGCTAGCCAAAGCTGCAAAGCTACTGCAACAGCGCCAGGGAACTTTACCCTGCAGAGCAAAAGAGGATCAGGTTGGAAGCTCGAGGATGAAGCATAAGCTGAAGGAGAAGATACATTGATGGGATAACTCTGTCCAACATTCATATATAATTCTCAGTAGTATCCAGCGATAGGAAAAGGGGCACTGGACACAAAGCAGAGCACAGAAGTAACCTGTGTTTTCCCATATAAACATAAGACAAAACTATTTGCTTTGGAGGTGCCTACTCTCTGGACCAGGGTGCTCAGAGAGGTTGTGGAGACTCAATCTCTGGAGGCATTCCAAACCCGCCTAGAAGTGTTCCTGTGTGATTTATTCTGGGTAATCCTGCTCTAACAGGGGAGTTGGACTAGATGATCTTCAGAAGTGTCTATAATTTCTATGATTGTGTGATAATTTCAGTATAGGGTGGAAAGAACACTTCAGAATGTGGCAAATCTTACTGTGTTTACTAAGTACATATTACACCCTTTTAGGTTCAGAGCTACAAGACACAGATTACACCTAAATTCATCCCCATCTCCTTTCTGGCCCACGGTCCTACATCTTTCTGTGAGATTCTCACTTAACTTTTGCTGCAATATGGGGTGAGAAGATGGCTGTGGCACTAACGGTTGCCCAGGTCCCTGGTTGAGAGGATGATATTTAACAGAGCAGTAGACAGGAAACTCTGGGCAAACTCTATAGCAGAATATGATGGCTCTGTATTTTCCACCACCTTCCTACTGAAAGGCAAAGAAGGGCCCTCTCTGCTGCTACCTCATCCTGGCTCTGCAACTTGAAGCCCATGCCAGCATGTGCCTTCACTCTACTGTCATGGAGCGCCCATGGGCCCACACATAGGCTTATACATGCCTTGCCTGGACATGTTTTTCTGCCCAAACCAGAGGTAAACACATTAAACGGACAAGAGGGGCACAATAGGCCTGGAGCCATAAAGTCTGGCCTGCTCAGTGCCCTCATTGTATAATGTGGTTGTGTAACATGGTTGTATAAGCCCCCACACACAGCTCATGTTTACTGGGTGCTAGGGCCATGCTATCCCCATATTTGAGTGGTCTAGGCCTGTGGCTCTTGCCTATTATGGTATGTTTTGGCTAACTGCCAAGCTGATTGGTCATTGTGGTGGCCAAGGGGCCATTAATCTCAGCCCACATATAGTAAATAGGGGTACACAGGTAAACAACTTGCCTTTGCTCACCTGCCTGCCTGCTCACCCACAGTGCTCAGCCTAATGCCTGCCTTTATCTACAGAGTCTCCCATGGGCTGCCAGCCAGCTGTGCACACCTGAACGCCACTGCAGTGAGTTACCAGGGCTAGATCCTGTATTGCTATTATCTATGGAACTCAGTCTCCTGTGCAGCCGTGCACCCTATTGCATGCCCACTGCCTTATTACTGCCTGATAAACTCCACTGCCACACCAGGAGCAGACCCTGGATTGTCTGCACACGATTGGCCTGTGTGGTCAGCGTGACACCGTGCTGAGACTGCACAACAACCTGCCTCTGCACCTAAGGTCCTGCCAGAAGAAGCCAGGAAAACAAGGTCAGAGACTGTCCTTTCCCCAGAAGCCGGGAAGATTCTCCTTTCCCTCTGAAGCTGGGAGGGTTCCAGCCTCAAAGTCCACGGGCAGAGTTCCTGAAGATTGGACACTTGTATAGGCTGTGACGTAGCTCCGGAGGGTGATTGATAATTACTAAGAATTTGTAAGCAAATGCTTTAATGCCTCTCTAATTCTCTACTGCCTTCTGCCATAGAGCAGAAAGAGCTTCAGCCCATCTAGTGGGCAAACAGCATATTGATCCCAAGCAGCATTTGATGGCAGGGAAATTCTTCTCTTTGTTTGTAGTTTGAATGTTTGCTAGTTATTAACAAGTTACTGTTTGATATTATTCCTAGAATGTCTTCCATAACCGTGTATGATCCAAAATAATATTAAAATTCAGTGTTTGGAGGTGGTGAGAGTTCAGAATATTGAAGTTAATAAATTAGATATTTTTACAGAATATCATCTCACACCAATTAATTTCTCCCCTCCGCCACAATTGGCATAGGCGGCAGAATATCCTCCATGACACCTGCCAAAAGCACTCTCACACCAAATACAGTTCAAGAGATTAGATGAGTTATCTTTGCTCTAGTAGAAAGAGTTCTGGATTAGGACTCAGGATGATTAAATTCATTTGCAGGTTAAGTACAGACTCTGTGTGCAATACTGAGCAAGATCTTTAATCTGCTTGAGTGACGGTATCCTTCAGAAAAGGGCAGTAATTCTTCCCAAATTCCTGAGGGTTTGGGGAATAAAGTTGGTAAATAAAGTAGGGCTATGGTACAGCCAGAATGGCTGGCTCAGCTCTCCTGAATCTACCCAATTCCCTTCCAAACTACCCACTGAAAGTGCTGCAGTTCTGGGACACTTGCAGTTAGTCTTTTCATGAAACAGAATATAAAATCAGAAGGAAGCAGCAGCTGCAGGGGAATTTCATGTCACCTGACTAACACACCTTTAAGAACCTTCCCCATTTTGAAGCATTCACTGGGGAGCCATGCTCCTGAACTACACATAATATCTAAACTCAGTGGGCTAGCTCAGGCACTATCAGCACTTGGGTACCATTGTTCACTCCACTGGCATGTGTGGAAACTCTGATAATCATAGAATGATAGAATAGTAAGGGTTGGAAGGGACCTCTGGAGATCATCAAGTCCCAGTGCCTTGCCAAAGCAGGAGTACTTAGGGGAGGTCACGCAGGAGTGCACTCAGACAAGTCTTCAATGTCTCTAGAGGAGACTCTACAACCTCTTCGGGTGGCCTGTTCCAGGTGTACGTAGTACATAATGATGTAGAAAACACCAGTACCAGAGCAAGACTGTTTTAGTAGCACTTACCAGACAGAAAGTATAAGCTGAAGGAGGCAGTGGGTCCCTCTTGCACCTAACTGCATTTAGGTTGCCTGTTTCTTCTCTTTAACCCCTGTCTGCCCCCTTTCTAGTACTTCACTTTCACATATTTTCTGCACACAGGTCTGTAGTTTCCCTTCCTGCTGAGCTACAAACCCACTGCTGCTTTATTCCTCCACTCAGTGCTTCCCAGCCCTGGCTTGGAGCACGTAGACTTCTTCCCCTTGATGATCAGCTGAGAAGCAGATGGAGGATCAGAGGAGTGGAATGGCTGCTTTATGAGGCACACCCACAACAGCACTGATGGAGACAACCAAAGAGTGACCACAAGCCAGGATTTCAAATGCTGCAATATTCAAATCTGGGATACAGGGAAAGGTCAAAGCCATAGGTCCCAGGGATCATGTCATTTTGGACTATTCTCAGCTTTCATTCTAATTGAAGTTTCTAGTGTTTGTATTCTCAGACAAAAGCTTGGAATTGGGAACCACCAAGGGCTTGAACATCAAAGGGCAAATACAAGAATCCAGAACTGATTTTTTTTTTTTCCCCCAAATCTCATGATCTTGCCATCAACCTCACATTATGTTGGAGGGTAGCTTGGGATTTTTGAGCATGAAATCCTGGCAGGACTATAGATGCCTCAATATCATAACAAACTGAGGCCACAGCTAGCTTCTGAGAAGGCTGCTCCCTTGCAGCTAAGACAATACCAGGGCTTTTCAGAACGTTTAGTTCTCCCTACACAACCTCTCACTGGTGGGCATTGCTGCCACCAGCAATCACAGGCATGGATTTTTTCTTTCTTTTTTTTAATCCAAATTAAAGAGGAAAGGTATATTTAAAGTCCAAAGTGGCTGCCACATCACCACCCAAGATAGTAGGCTCATGAAGATGCCCAGAGGAGATCTTCCAGGCTTGCCTTCAGGGCCAGCATGGCTTCTTAAAGGAACAGGAGTCCCACATAGTTGCAACCATATGTTGAACATAGTGAAGGCATATGGAGCTAATTATGTAAATAAACAACTCAGCCCATGATGATTCTAAATAATGCAAAACATAGAGAGGCAAAACACTAATGTTCTGACTAATGAAAATAGATTCTTAGGGTTATTAATTTACAATAAAGAAAAGCTGCATATGTCAAAAAATGGTACGTCACCAGATGATTTCATATAATCAGGCACAGCTGCATTGCTCTTGATGTTCGTGAACAATGATCTTGTTCACCTCCTCCTGCATCTGTACCACAATATTAAAAAAGAAGAAAAGTGCACAGCAGAGCCAGCAAAAACTTACAAGAAAAAAAATATTTTTAAAGCATCTTGATAAATATTTACCAGCTTTGGGGATTTTTGAATGCTGGAGGTTGTGTCAGGAAAGAAGCATATGCTGATATCCTCAAAAACAACACAAGTGGTCAACAGTCTCCGTACAAAAGGGAATAGTTCAATACAATAGGCCACTGTTGCTGCGACTCTCAGCATTGTTTACCTCTCACAGAGCTTCCAAGTACAAACTACTTCAAACAAACTACAGTAAGACTTTAAACTGAATCCACCCAACAGGTTAATAAAACAAATATTGATTGGGTTTCAGAGTTAGGACAGTAAACAAACCCTTTGGGATTAAAAGACTTCCTTTGTTCAAGCAATATTGTCCAGAACATATTACAATCTCAGCTTAAATCCTCTGGCAATATTTTACAGTGTTTGACCTCAAATCTGCTTTTATTTATAGCATATGTATATATATATACAGATACATGAAGAGATATGGGCAAGTATTTCATGCAAGAAAAGAAATCATGCCAAACTCAAAAATCTGCTGGAAATTCATAGACTCGTAGAATTTCTTTAGGCTGGAAGAGATATTTAAGATCATCAAGTCCATCCATTACCCAATTCTACCAAATCTGCTGGTACTAAGCCAGGTGCCTCAGCACCACATCTACATAGCTTTTCAATCCCTGTAAGAGCAAAAGCAAAAATTTTCCAAGCACATATAATGAGTCATAAACCTAAATCTTATTCCAAAACCTGCAACTTGTAGACACTTCCACCTTTGCTCCTCTAGAATCACAACCTCTGCAATGCAGACAGAAATCTCCTAAGTGTGCCAATGCCCTTTCACAAGGTCTCCCACAAAGGATACAGCTGAGTAGAAATCCAACACAGAGGCACAACCCAGGTACCTGAGGGCAAGGGCAGAAACAGTGAGGACGCAGTAACGTGGGAAAGGTTTGCAGAGAGTTATTGCCCTAGGTGTAGACTGATATGGACCACTCAGACCTTTTGCTTGACAGGGAGTGAAGACATCTAAACAGCTTTGGATCCTCACCTCACTTTCAAAGGTGGCTTGGGTGTCTAGAAACCATTGTCAAGAGATAACCTAAAACAAAAGCAGTGACCAGGAGCTCTACCTCTGCCACCTCTTGCAAATGCTTCAAAAGATGTGAATTGAGAACATCAAGCTGGTGGCACAGATTTAGGTGTATCTCCCAAAAGCAATAGATCCACTACAGGGTTTTGAAACTCCCATCCACAGACATACCAGATTTATTCCAGTGGATACCAGAGCAAATTCAAACAGAACCAGACATGTACCTTTTCCTCCTGCAAACTTCACTGTCCTATCTAAACACAAAATATTCACTGGGAGCATGAAGAGTCACCAGTAAACAAATTTCAGTAGGGTTACCCCAGGCTGGTAATGCCAAATTAGAGAGTCATTCATACTTGCCACAGAAGTGTGAAAATACAGGGAGCAGTGAAGAATGAAAACACTGTCAGAAGTTAAGGAAGATATTCAGTATTCCCATACAAATAGATAAGATCAGGAGTGCTGACAGTTCCTGCAAACCCATTTCAACCACTGGATCAGGCACTTTTGGGTTAAGAAGATACTGCAGAGAAAAAGAGGAAAAAATTGTGGGCAAATATAGAAGCATGAAATAGTTTGGATTGGAACAGATCTTAAAGATCATCTGATTCCAATGCTCCTGCCATGGGCAGGGACACTCTCCACTAGACCAGGTTGCTCAAGGCCTTATCCAATCTGGCCTTGAACACCTCCAAGGAGAGGGTATCCACAACTTCCCTGGGCAACTTGTGACAGTGTCTCACCACTTATACCACAAAGAATTTCTTCCTAATATTGAGACTAAATCTGCCCTTTTCCATCTTAAAGCCATTCTCCCTCATCTTACCACTACAGGCCCTTGTAAAAGTTCTTCCCAAAGAGAGGGCAATTCTCTAGGCATTTAAGGAAACCATTGCAAAAGAGCTCTAGCTGGCATCCACTGTTTCTCACTATATCCATTGACAAATCATTTAATTTAATCTCAGTTCCTGGCTACGTAAAGCAAGTTGTGTTGAGTCCACCAGACTTGGGTATAGAGCTAACTACTGCATGACTAGCTAGATGGGTAGAAACTTTCTGAGCCCTGGGTCTCTTCTTGGGCATACAAACAGACCCTGTCTGACTCTTTCTCACTAATTCACAAGATTCAGGTAATTCTCAATAGAGAGTTCTCAGCAGAGCCCAGTCAGCTGCAGAGACTGGTGTGGCACCACGGTGAGTCCCTCTAACAGGAGGCAGGGTTTCTAAGTGGCAGCATAAGGCATTTCGTATGACACCATCACTGAATGAAAGTGGAACGCACAGCCAGTGCTCAGCATCTGTAGCAGCCTGAGGGCACAGCACTCTGCAAATCTTGTCAGATCAGGTGGTTGATCTGATAAGGTTCTCCGCATCGCTGGGGCTCTCCTTATCTGAGAGCAGCATCAAACTCTGTGAGCTCGGCTCGGAGTATCTCACTCGCAGCTAGACTTGTTTGCTGGAAGACTGGTGTAATCTTAGCTTACATCTTATCACCAGCAGCACAACAGTCAGACTTCAGGTTTTGTTGTCTCGCCCACACCCGCTTTATTCTCCTTACTGGGTAGCAGCATTAGACACACAGCCTCAGAATGAGAGAACAACAGGGAGGGAGGGAGGGAGCAAGCGATAAGGAGCAGTAAGAGCTTGCAAAGTTAGCACCTGCACAGCAGACTTATGTTGAAGCTCACTTCATTGATGTGGGACACCTCTTGCATCTGGAGTATAATAATTAAGGGTATAAAATATGTCTTCTACCACACTGAATGCCGGAAGTAACTGTAGTGTTCACTCATGCTGCACTACTGAGTAGATCGTATAAGGCTATTAATTAGGTTTCAGTAGAACAAAACATATTTGAAGAGATCACTCAAGGGCCCAATGAAAGGCAGAGAATAGATTTCTAAAATGGAGAGTGGTAAATCTTCAATGAGGATATATATCATAGAATATATTTGATGTATTTAAAGGTCATCTAGTCCAACCCTTCTGCAAGGACATCAACTACAAGATTAGGTTGCTCAGAGACTTGTCAAGCCTGACCTTAAATGTCTTCAGTTAAGGGGCCTCTACCACCTCCCTGTGCAACCTGCCCCAGTGTCTCATCACCCTCACATCTTTCTTCCTAATATCCTGTCTAAATCTATTCTTCTCTAATTTAAAACCATTGCCTCTTGTCCTTCATGAGTGAGAAGATAAATTAAGTGTTCTATCTTCTTACAGTCAAGACAGTAGCTTCTTTGACAAGTCTTCACCTATGTCCAAACACTAAGAGATACACTGAGACTTTGGCACTCAAACTCCCTTAAGTTGTGTTTTTTTATGTTTTTAACCTTCTCTGTCCTTCATCACAGTGCTGAAAAAGCTGCTTCAAGCTTCTAAAGCTTTCACTGCATTCCTTGATGACCAGCAATAGCAGAAATGTACTTAAGTGAGGAAAGGCACCACCCCTTGCCTTGCCTTACGCTGCTCCCACATACCATTCCCAGGTATATGGTGTGCTGAAGGTGGATCCTCAGCAATGCAACATCCTCCTCTGTTCTTACTCTAAATACTGCAAGTCCTTCACGCTGTCTCTGGCTGATGAAACTGTGGCTGCAGCTAATCTCTACATTTTTAGAAAACACTACAGTGTTTTGAAAGCAGAAACAGATTTGCATAACCAGAAAATACTAAAGGACTACTTCTGTCTCCTGCTGTGCATATGCTTGTCCTTTAAGTTTCCAGGCACTGGTTTCAATGGGAATTGCCACAGGGCAGTCTGAAGTGTGGGGCTCTCCAATAGAGTTGAGCTTTGTGGTCCACATTTTTCCAAACCATGTCAAGACATCAAAAAACAATGCTGAACCAACACAACTCTAGATGCGTGCATAGTCATGAGAAACTGATAGGCAGAGGAACCAAAAAACTTCACAATAAAATAAGAGGTTGCACATCAATAACAAAAAGTAATGCATTGTACAGGAATTTAACGTTTTTTTTTTCTTTCCTTAGACAAATGAAAAAAAAAAATCCCACCAACTTTATTTTGATCAGATATGGAAATAAAGGGATTAAAAGCATCAGATGAGTGATTTGTAATTGGTCTCCAGACTGTACCTCTTCCTTTAGTAAAGTGCATGCAAGTGAATAACACTGCAGGGATGGACTTTATAAGCTACAGCTTTCCTTCCTGACTCCAGGATTAGAGGAATACTTTAACCTTGATACATCCATCTTATGCTCACAAAGCCCTACTTTTAACAGTCCCTTCCTCTTTCCTCTTCACTTGTCTGGTTCTGGCACAATCTTCTAAATTAGAAGAGGCTAGTTTTTTTGTCTTAAAAGGCAAAGGAACTTTCACTTCTCTTTGTCAGCAAGAGCATGGAGAAATTCAGGATGGTTTGTTGCATCCTGAAAGTCTATTGCAGATGGCAGGAATATAGCAAAAGCAGAGGTTTGTATAAAGTTCTTAAAAGGATGCACTGGACTGTCTTTTAAATGTACTAAAGGAAAAACAGTAGGAGCATGATTTTGTTTATCAGATAGTTGTGTAAAGCCATGTCTACAAATACATTACATGGAGCTGGAGCATGCCCAGAGAATGGCAACAAGGCTGGAGAAGGGCCTAGAACACAAGGCCCTCTTGTAAGGAGCAGCAGAGGGAACTGGAGTTGTTTAGCCTGGAGAAGAGGAGGCTGAGACCTCATAACTCTCTACAACTCCCTGAAAGGAGTAGTCTGGTGGGTGTTAATCTCCTCTTTCTCCCTAGTAACTAAAGACAGGATGAGAAGAAACAGCCTCAACGTGAACCAGGGGAGGTTTAGTTTGGGTATTAGGAATATTTCCTGAAAGAGTTGTCAGGCTTTAGAACAGGCTGCCCAGGGTGGTGGTGGAGTCACCATCCCTGGAGCTGCTAAAAAACACGTGGACATGGCACTTTGAGACATGATTCAGTGGCTGCAATGGTGTTGGGTCAGTGGTTGGACTCAACAATCTTAGAGGTCTATTCCAACTGAAAAGTCTATGTCTCTATACAGTGGTGAGAAAACGTCTTTCCTTGAAACTTCTTATATGCTGGAAAAGATTGTGATGATATTTTCAAAAGCACTCAGTGCTGCTCCAGCTCCACGTGGAGCGATGTATACAGATTCTACTCCTGCTGCCCTTCCTGAAGGCAAAGCTGGTCCATTATAGTGTGTCTGTGAGTCCCATAGCCAGAGGGCAAGCTGCCATGCCCAAGAGGAGAAGTGTCTGTGGAAACAAATACTTATTCAGAGGGCTGGAGAAAAGGGGAATGCAAAGAAACGTTTATATGTGTGTGGAAGGGGATGGTATTTATCAAAACACTTGGAAGTTAATTGCAGAATAAAAGAATATACCTCAAAGGTACACACTTCCTCAGCAGGCTGATTTATTATAATTACAGAGTTTACCCTTACCTTTTTTCTTTATCCAGGCACATATTTGAATAGCTTTAGATTAAAGTGTGCGCCTGGTTAATTACGGCATTCAATTCTCAAATCGTCAGTGGTGTCTGGTGCTAAGCTCCTATAACTCTTCTTGTCACTGTTTCAAGGGGGCCTGTTTAATTTGCCTGAGGTGAACTAAAATGGAAAGTACCGGCTTATTTGAGTAATGTGAGATATTTCTCGTGGCTTTAATGATCAAATATTTTGCTGCATATAGGGGGTATGACAATGCCTACCTGCCAAGAGCTAATCAAGGTAGATGCTCCCACAACAGTTTTAAGGGGGTTTATTACATCCTTAAGCAGAAGAAAGGCTTTGTCTGGAGTACTGGCTCCAGTTCTGAGCTTCCCAGTTCAAGAAGGACAGGGACCTGTTTGAGAAGATATAGCAAATGGCTACAGAGGTGATTATGGAACTAGAACATGTATCTTATTAAGAAAGGCTGAGCGACTTAGGGCTTTTTAGCCTAGAGAAGACTGAGAGGAGATCTTATTGATGCTTATAAATACTTAAGGTGGGTGTCAGGAGGATGGGGCCAGTATTTTTTAAGTGGTGCCCAGTGACAGGACAAGACATAATGGGCAGAAACTTAAAGCTAGAAAGTTCCACATAAACATAAGGAGGAACTTCACTTTGAGGGTGGTAGAGCACTGAAACAGGTTATGGAGTCTCTGTCACTGGAGTCCTTCCAAACCTGACTGGACACCATCCTGTGCAACCTGCTCTGGGTGAACCTGCTCTGCCAGGAGTGTTGGATTAGATGATCTTCAGAGGTCCCTTCCAACCCCCACTGTTCTGTGCAATCCTGCTTAGAATAAACAAAAACCACTAGATGATGGATAAAAATCATAGAATCATAGAATGGTTTTGATTGGGAGGGACCTCAAGGATCATCCAGCTTCAACCCCCTGCCATAGGCAGGGACACCTCCCGCTAGAACAGGTTGCTCAAGGCCTCATCCAGCCTGGCCTTAAACACCTCCAGGCAGGAAGCATCCACAACCTCCCTGGGCAACCCGTTCCAGTGTCTCACCACCCTCACTGTAAAGAACTTCCTCCTAACATCCAGTCTAAATCTCCCCTCTTCCAGTTTAAACCCATTCCCCCTCATCCTGACATTACTAGACCTTGTCAATAGTCCCTCCCCAGCCTCCCTGTAGGCTCCCTTCAGATACTGGAAAGCCACTCTAAGGTCTCCTGGAAGCCTTCTCTTCTCCAGGCTGAAGAGCCCCAACTCTCTCAGCCTGTCCTCATAGCAGAGGTGCTACAGCCCTCTGAGCATCTTCGTGGCTCTCCTGTGGACTCGTTACATTAAATCATTACAGCAAACTTCTGGAAACCTCTCCTGCCATGTTTTCCTGTTTAGAAAAACGTCACAGGAGTTTGGGAGACAGAAACTTTTTCACTAATCACAGTTTTCTCCTCCCACTTGGGAAACACTCTGGGGACAAAAGCTGAAGAAATGACTTTGTGGAGAGTAAACTGATGGCTGTCAGGTGCAGACCTGGCTGTCATATCCTGTTGTAAAACCACACTACCCAAACACTACTGCACCAGAGCTTCCCCAAGGCTTTGCTCCAGGTGCTGCAGGTATTGTCTGGTTACTCTTCTTTCAGGTCAAGATAAACAAGTATTTTCAATTTCAACTCCAAAGCTGTATTTTAGCATCAGCCACATTTGCAAAGCACTTAAGTCATTTCTAAATGTGTTCCCTCAGTAACAATTAACGTCAATAAGCATTTTCTCCCACAATTTCCCATTAAACAATTAGCCTGATTTGCAGCTTTAAGGGCCTACTGCATAAAGTGTGTGCCATTTCTGCTCCTATCTCCTCTGTCAGCATCATCCCCCACACTTTTTCTTGTGCACCAACTTATTGGTATGGAGAGATGGTTGGACAGCCTAGATAGTCAGTAAGTAAAAGCACCTCTGTGATTTTCCCTAAGAAACACGTGCCCAGAATTGGTTGTTGCACACCACATGTGTTTTCATAGTAGCTTTTTCTTCTGCTTAATAGCTTTCCTCTCACTGTTTCAAGATGACTAGATTGGTGGCCATATGTTTTCTGGATTGTTATCCTGTGCTAGGTAGGAACCAAACCGCTTTAACATTTAGATGCAGAGCTTTTCCTACTTTTACTCCAAGTTTTGTAGCTGAAAGAAGGTGACAGAAGCCCATAGCAGGTTCCACTTTCATTCATGGATATGCTGAACTTAACAGTTCCTTCATCTACTCTGAGCTTCTATTTGGAAGGTGAGAGGTTAAAATATGTCTCTCTATCCTTTGGCTCATGATGGCAAAGATCAATGTGACAAATTATCTTTAAATGTTTCTAGTCAGAAAGAGGTTTCCAACAGGCATTTCAAGCAGGCTCACACTTGAATTGCTCTAGTTTCAAAGAAGCAATAATCAATTCTTTGGTGCACAGTCTTTCCACATTCCCCTCAGGTAAAGATCTGTGCTTTGTATGCATTTTAGGAGCACCTCAATTCTATGTGGTATTAATACTTATCTACCCAAGGTGTTCTGTTTCCTGTCTATACCAAAGGAAAAAATATGATCCCGTTGTATCCTCTTCTTTCTTCCTCTCTCTTCACCCAGCAACATCCAGAGCATTGCAGGACTGTCATCAGTTCACTGTTACAAGTTACTGTTGTAACTTGTAGCACTGACAATGAAAAAGTTATGTTTGCTTGCTGCTTTAGGTTTATCCAATCTCTTTCAGAACTATACCATCAAATTTCTGATCAAGAGGATTAGATCCTGCTGGGGAACAGGGACAAGCAGCAAGATCTCTGGGAGCCTCAAGAGATGAACAGAGTCTTCAACCAGCAAGCGCTTGCAATAAAAGCTCTGTCCCTGCAGGATATAAATGAACGTGCCCTCCTGCAGTTTGAGATGACAATTCTGGGACAGATTGAGGATTTCAAGTCATATCATGGGATTCCTATGCATGACTTTTATACCATCTTGAAGCCAACTAGATAGACAGTCCCAATCAGAAACAGACTATTCCCTTTGTAGTTCGGTGGGACTAAGGCATTTGTCATCATAACATTGCTCAAAACTCTCTCTCTGCCTCACATGGAGACAGTGAAACTGTAGTCTAGCTAAAGGCACATTTCTTGCCTACTACTTTGTTAGTCATTAGCCACAGATTTCCATTTCACAAGCAAAATCAGCAAGCTAGCAAGGCCATTACCACCTGAGTTGCCTACCAGACTGCATCACATATCTGAAAAATAAGACTTCAGCAGCTTGTTGGAAAATTGTCTCCTCTAGAGGTGACAAGATGAGAAGGAGATTTAGGATGTCAGGACAGCACTTCTATAAGTTGCAGGATGAAGTTTTCACTATGATTCTGTTTAAAAAATAATTCCTCCAGGAGGAATCTCACTGGGGTCAAGAGTCCCTAAGAAAGGACTGATTTCTTCAAGTGCTTTCTGCAAATGGGGAGTTTATCAAGGAGGAGTAGCTCTGTTCCCCTACAGTATCTTGCCTGTGCTTCTCTGTACAGAACACCTTTTCCCCTTCACCCAAAGATTGACAAAGATTTTGAGTATCTTGTTGGCAAAGAAGTGCCAGAGCAAATCTCATGAAGAATTGTTCTACATCAGCTGTTCCAAGTTTATACATCAAATGGTGTCAGGAATGTGTGGTAACTACAAGCGTACTGATATCAATCTTAAGCATACTTCATATTGGTATCTGCTGTACATTGGCCATGTTAAGGGGAAAATTGTCATTAAATTAGACCTAACTCAAGCATACAAGTATCTGATCATTGTCAGGGACACCACAGGACATCCAGGGATGCTATTTAAGTAGAGTATGTGATGCTAACTACTTTCCATGGTCCCTTTCCCTCTTAACCCTTCAGGAACTGCAGTAGTGTTAGTGCTAGAGGGTATATCCTAGCCTGTTTCTTTTAACATCTGTTGATAGACTTCTTGTTTGTGAATCTAATCACTTTTTGAATCTAATGACACTGTGCCTCCAAAATAGCCTGAGTAAGAAAGCCCATAAGTTCATTACCTGCCTTATCAAGGATTACCTGATGTCTTTTAAACCATCTCCCACTAGTTTCACAAAGTGCTTCCTAGTTCTAATATTTGGATTTGCTGGCTGACAATTCATCATTTAGTTTAGACATCACCACATGATACAGACCTAAGTCATATTCCACTCTAGCCTATTAGTTTCCAAACAGAAGAGTCTCAGTATTTTTAATTTCTTCTTGTAAGATAGCTGCTCTCTTGCCTCAGTCATTTTAGTTATCCTTTCCTGGGCATTCTCTAACTCCACCATATGCTTCTTCAGCCCTCAAGATGTGCACTAGTTTTACACAGGAGCAAAATGCATCTTCAGTCTTGCACACAAAATCACTCCTACTGATGCCTGTGGTTTTATCAGCTCTGTATCTGTTTCAGCACATTGAACTGAGAATTTCAGGGAATGACCACAAGATTTCTTTTATAGAAGTGATAACTTCAAAGTCCAGCACAGTGCAGGCCTGGCTAAAACCTTATCATTTTTCCAAGCTAGTAAGAAGTCCTAACACAAGTGTTCCAAGCAAACTGCTGCTGGAGCTGTGGTCCGAGACTGTGCTGCTTCATGACCATTGCAAGCTTTGCTGATGAAATATTTCCTTGCTTTGGCTGTTCACACTGACCAAGGAGCAAGACTGATTGGCCAAGAAGCCAACACTGTCCTGTGTTGCCTACTGACTTAAAGGGTGGCCAGCCAAGAAGTTGTTCAAGCTGCTCAATCAATTTTAACAAGACAAATTGAGCTGCATGCTCATTTAGATATTAGGAAGAATATGGGGTATTAGGAAGAATTTCTTCACTGAAAGGGTTATCAGTCATTGGAATGACTTGCCCAGGGAGATAACGGAGTCCCCTCATCCCTGGGTAAGTCATTTAGATGTGATGCTTAGGGTTTAGTCAAGGATTTGTTGGTGTTGGACTAACAGTTATACTCAATGATCTTGGAGGTCTTTTCCAAACTGAGCAATTCTGTGATTCTGTAATTCATGGGTAAACAATCCCATTATACTCAAGCAAACTGGGTGACACTTTTGCTATCTTAATACACCACCTTAAAGAAAACACAGGCATGAAACTGCTGGCCTGCTGTTACACCTGATGACCTCAGTACTGATGCCAGCTGAGAAAATCCTAACAGAGTTAACCACTTCCCAAGTCCTTCAACATAACCAAAAGCTCCAAAATTATTTCTTTTAAGAATGTCTAGGAAATACTAATCCAAATCCAACACTGACTGCATTGATTAGTTTTTTTGGAAGTAACTTTTAAACTTTATCTGGACAAGGCTTGAGATGACTTTGCTCTCCTCACAAACAGCTAATGCAAGCATCTCTGCTCTTTCTCAACTATGAAATTTAACAGACTCTTGGATGCTGTCTCATCTGACCCTAGGATCTCCTTTTAACTCTGGTGATTTTAAGAACTTCACCAAAAGCACACTAATTTGAGCTGTCACTATCACGCTGTGCTGTCTCCAAGCACATGGTCTGGTTGAATGTAAGGTGCAACTGGCCAAAGATTTAATCCTTTCAAGCTGTTATTAAGGGAGACTGGCTGATGAGGCTTGCAGGGTTCCTCATTGTTCTGCATGTCACTCCTCATCTGACTATTGCACACAGCCCCCAGAAGCTGTCCCATTGGACAAGTTATCACACCATGCTTCACTCGTCACAACCCCACTCCATCTGAGCGGCTGCAATATAAGCAGGAACAGGTGGTTGGATTCATCTCTGACATCATCTACCTGGCAATTCTTTGCACCGTGGAAAAGTATTTGCTCAAAGCTATGGAAAGGTGCCAGAAGCAGCCTCTTCTGTTATCAAGGCCACTGCACTTGACCTGCTGGAAGTTCAGACTGCCAAAGGGTAAGTTGGAACTCTTGTGTCAACCAGTCAACAAGACACCTATCTTTCAGTGCTTCAGAGGCCTCTCTCCAGAACCTGGGACTGTTCCTGCGTTCACAGCCTGATCGCTTGAGCTCAGCAAAGTATGTAATGAGTCACAGACCTCATCACTCCTAAGAGGAAGGAGTGCAAACCACAGAGAAGTTACACTTATTTCCTTCAGCTGAATAATTATATCACCTAAAACATGCAGAGAGAGCTTTATGGCTTCATAAAGTCTGAGCACCTACCAGAGGTTGTTTTGTTATACGTGAGGGATGCTGTTGCTTGTTTGTGCAAACAGAATTCACACCATGACCTGTTTTGCCATTTCTCCATACAAGCAGAATCCAGAAATTCGCAAGGAGGGTAGCTGTTTGTGGTGGTCATTTGCAAATACTGCTGAGAAGTTACATTTACATACCCTAGGCTGCTCCTAGCCTGTGTGTTCTGCTCCACAAACACAACAGTGTACATGCAGGAATCCACTGGCTCAAATCTGTGCAGAAAGCTGTTTTAGGGACAGCTTCTCTTTGCTTTACCCATGAATGACTTCTTAGTGGGATTATTCCACATGAATAAGGAAGGGTTATCTGGTCTGTAAGACCTGCTTTCTTTTGAGTCTTGCAAGGGCAACAGTGGAAACTCTATTGTTGAGTCACATAAAAATAGAACAGACAAGTT
Source organism: Tricholaema leucomelas (assembly GCA_013400475.1). Taxonomy (NCBI): domain Eukaryota; kingdom Metazoa; phylum Chordata; class Aves; order Piciformes; family Lybiidae; genus Tricholaema lacrymosa; species Tricholaema leucomelas. The sequence goes on from WAAF01019610.1 coordinate 45,027, forward strand.
GCTACGGACAAGGCTGTGCCACTTAGATGCAACCAAAGGGTGGGAGTCATGTAGCAGCCCTGCTTACGAGGGGCATTTTCCCTTCCAAGGCCTCACAATTATTAATCCTGGTAAAGGAGTGTCTCTGTTGCTCTATGCAGCTGGCCAGATGGTAAGAAGACAGCCTGCTAGCCCCTTCTCAATCTCCTTGGACTGCTGAGCTCACTATGAGGAGAAGGCAGGTAATAGCTCTCCCAGTTTAAGGAACAAGTAACATTACAAGGGGAAGAAGTTTTTGTTCATCCCTATCCCATCCAGATAACCATGTGTAGGACAGGGAGAAGAGAACCCTGAGAAGAATGTGGGGAAAAACCCTAGGATCTTGCAGAAGGAGTGGAGGCTAAGTGCTACAGAGGGAAATTGCTTTCCTAGCTCTAATTCAAGCAGCAGCTTCAGCTGGCTGACTAGCACATGAACCCTGCCGGCTTTAGTTCTACCTTCTTGTTGCTTTCACAGGCCTTTCAGCTTATCAGGTTGTATCTATTTTCCACCTGAAAATGTCACCATCTCCTTCAGTTAACCACCTCAGTTTCAAGGATCAGTCATGTATTCACCACAGATACAGACATGACTTCTTTGATGACTAATTGCAGACAGCCTCTCCCCTAATGCCAACTTCAGTATAACTTGTACAATAAGCAAACACACAACTGTGCACTGTAGTGGTCCATACACTGATGCAAACACCGCTCCTCAGGCTTATAGCAGCTTATACTATGAAGGTTTCAATGCCAAGAAATGGGCCAGTTTGTCCTATGCACTTGGTAGATCCAATAGCCAGTCAGCTGGGAACAGTTTAAAGCAGCAGCTACAGCAAGGAGTTAAAAATCATTAAGCTCATTCTAAAAGCCTAGCTGAAGGGCTGGTGCACTGTTTGGGTTTGAATTAGTCACTTGACCTCTGTTTGTTTTATTCATCCCAGCTGGAGAACTGGGCATAAAAACAGACCCTTGCTGCAAATCTATAGCAGATTAGAAGGAAAACACAGCACAGTAAGAGGAAGAACAAAATCCAGCCCACAATATTTTTATTACTTTAACAGCTATAGAATTCAGGTAGAGTTTTAAAAGTGTCTCTCTGAGTTAGAATGCAGTTTCTCAAGCAACAGGGGCTACTGGAGATACTTGGCCAGCATATGCAAGGCAATGACATGCAGAGGCACTAAAGATTTCTCCTAAGCCTCCAGCTTTATGCTTCATTGAAACCTGAATCTCAGCCATAGCCCAAGAAGTTAGGACAAAACATGTAACTCTGCTGGGTACATCCACTTGATCCTGGAAATACTGTTAAGGTAGAATTTGAGGACTTTAGAGATTTGCTTGGGATTTGTAGGCCTACAGCCTACCCAAAATAACACACCTTCTCTGACACCTTTTGGATGCAGGTATTGCCACTACAGAGCCATTGGTGGACTATACCTGCTGTTTCTGGACCTAAGTGTACCTACTGTGAATAAGATGGGCCAGAGCTTGCTTTTCAAAATCAGCTAGATCTGATTTACTGTGGGACTACTCCTCCACATACTTCAGCTGTGACATACATCAATCACAGCCAAGCTCTTCTCTCATGGGATCTGCTCAGGTTCAGCAGATGTAACTGTGATAAAATATGACCTAGAGAGATGAATGTTGTCTCACTGTGCTGTGCACTGTCCTACTTCCACTTAGCTCATATCCAGTCAGCTGGAGTAGTTCTGCACCTAGGATGCATGTGTTCCCCTAAGGACAAAAGGCTGTTTGTAAAAGTGACTTCAAAGCTGCAGAAATTTCTCTCCTCTGACTGCTAGCCTTTTGATAACAAAAATAAAACACTGAATTCTTTCTACTCAATCACCTGTCTCTGCAGTAAGGTTTTGAGAGATTTGTTTTAAAATCTGGACAGCTTTTATCAGCTGATGATGGTGAACATCATAAGAGCACAAATGATGCATAATATACTGAAGAAGAGTTGTGAAAATCTCCATTTGGAAGCAAAAGCCAATGATGAAGGATTAATCTGTGCAATATAGCTTATATTCATGTTTCACCTTTTCAAGTTGTTGTGCTGGTTTTGTTTGTTTCACTGCAATGTTGCAGTAAAATTTGCACAGGCACCTGTCCCTCTGCATAGACTATTACTGTAGTGCCTGGGTAGAGTTTGAAAGCTCCAAAAGCCTTATAACCTTCTCAAGGTCTGCAAGCTCAGTCGTCACAAAGCAAGCAAATACACATCCCAGCAGCCTGCTCTGGGGTTTACTTTTGCTCAAAGAGGTGGAATTCATTCAAATAAATAAACAAACAAAATGATTAAATAAATATTCTGTGCAACTGTTATTGGGACATCATTATGCTTGACTGTAAACATCTACCACCTTGGAACTAGATATTCATAGAATCATAGAGTGGCTTGAGTTCTTCCTAATATCTATTATAAATCTACCCTGCTCTAGTTTAAAACCATTGCCTCTTACTCCAGTGCTACACGTTCTTGCAAACTGTCCCTCCCCAGCTTTCTTTTAGGCCCCCTTCTGGTACTGGAAGGTTGCTATGAGGTCTCTCCAGAGCCTTCTCTTCTCCAGGCTGAACAGACCCAGCTCTCTCAGCCTGTCCTCATAGGAGAGGCGCTCCAACGCTCTGATCATCTTTAAAGTCCCTTACAACACAACCATTCTAAATAAACTTAGTTCTAACTGATCTCGGAATCTCTTTGAAGTCAATGACACATGGATACTGCTTGCAATTGAACACTTGCTAATGCTCGAGAAGTCAACTCTGTTTCTATGCAGTGGATCAGCATGTGGATCAAGTGTCATCCAGAGTCCTCCTGAAGCCTGTTCAAGAGGCTGACGTGGAATTCAGCCAAAGCACAAGAGACAGTGCATCAACAACACTACCCATAACAAAGTCAGACGAAACCAAACTAGCAGGCAGACATCAAGGGAGGCTGAGAATGGATTTTTCTATGTGTTTCTTTTGCACCAGTGTAGAATGCCCTGGTCCTGGAAAGCATCACATGGTGCTATGGCACTGTAACCCGTGTTACTAACAACATCAAAACCCTTTGTCTAAGGGAAAAACAAGTACCAAATTATTACTCACAAAACAAAACAATAAAACTTTAGAGTAGAATAATGTTATAGCGAGTCCTAACTGTTGAGAACCACCATGTAGATATAATACTAAATAATTTTGTTATTACCTACAATGAAGTTCAGGTCATCTGAGAAACCCAGACAGGGATTCTTGGATTTCGCTCCCTCAGGCTACTTATAAACAAAATTATGTACAACTTTCACAAACTTCACTTCAGAATCATTATAGACCTTCACTTTTAAGAGTGGTTAAGAGGTAAGTTTCAGATGAAAATTTAGAAGTCTTCTTTTTTTTGCAAACTTTGTTTCAGAAGCTCTTTTCCTTCTACCCCACCTTTACCAATCCAGATACATAGTAACTGGTCAGGAATTGCCTTTACCTGATTTACTGACTTTTTTTGGCAATTTAACCTATGAGAGGACAGGGGAAAAACAAGTTTTAGGTAATATAAGAAGGACACTTCTTTCAAGGAGGTTGCAGCTCTTGCAGGCAGGAGATGACGACCACGAAGCAGAACACCTGTGCATGCAAGTACATGCACTCTCTTACACACACTGAAGGAAAATGTTTTACATACATCTACTGATCCCACACCAAAAAAAAAGCATTAGGGATGAAAACAAAAACCAACATTTTCCCAAATTTTGGATAATGGAGTCACATCTTGAGTACTGTGTCCAGTTCTGGGCTCCTCAATTCAAGAGAGATGTTGAGGTGCTGGAACATGTCCAGAGAAGGGTGACAAAGCTGATGAAGGGCCTGGAACACAAACCCTCTGAGGAGAGGCTGAGGGAGCTGGGGTTGTTTAGCCTGGAGAAGAGGAGGCTCAGGGGTGACCTCATTGCTGTCTACAACTACCTGAAGGGAGGCTGTAGCCAGGTGGGGGTCAGCCTCTTCTCCCAGGCAACCAGCAACAGAACAAGGGGACACAGTCTCAAGTTGTGCCAGGGGATGTTAGGAGGAAGTTGTTGCCAGAGAGAGTGATTGGCATTGGAATGGGCTGCCCGGGGAGGTGGTGGAGTTGCTGTCCCTGGAGGTGTTAAATAAGAAAGCCTGGATGAGGCATTTAGTGCCATGGTCTAGTTGATTGGATAGGGCTGGGTGATAGGTTGGATTGGATGATCTTGGAGGCCTCTTCCAACCTGCTTGATTCTATGATAATGAAACTCAAACATGAAAGCAACCTATTCTTCAGTGCTTTACTGCATGTGACTCCTGTCAAGTTACAATGATGTCATTAACCAGGAATTAAACATGGCTACTTACTCAGAGCCCCTATTGTTTTGCCTTTGGAGACTCCATATTCAGAAAAAAAAAAAGCTTCAGAATTCTCCTGCATTTGTGCAAGCCAAATCTCTTTGCTGGATCAACCACAAAAGACCAATCAATGCTCATTTGCAGGTAGATTGCAGATCACTGTGGCTGAGTTACAACTACAAGCAACAATTCCTTTGTCTCTTATCCCTCTTTATTACAGGTGTCACTAACTAGTTAGCCTGGAGTGTCTGTCTAGGTTACCAGCCCCAGCTGCTGGCCCCATGAAATCCACACAGTTAACTCAGTAGCTCAGAAACCAGTTTCCAAACTCCTGCAGTTTTCATCACCAAAATTATCAGAATATGGTAGCCACTGGGAATCTCTCATCAGCACTGTTAATTTGAACTGCTTTTCACAGTATCACAGTATCACCAAGGTTGGAAGAGACTTCATAGATCATCAAGTCCAACCCATTACCACAGAGCTCAAGGCTAGACCATGGCACCAAGTCCCACGTCCAATCCTGCCTTGAACAGCTCCAGGGACAGCGACTCCACCACCTCCCTGGGCAGCCCATTCCAGTAGCCAATGACTCTCTCAGTGAAGAACTTTCTCCTCACCTCAAGCCTAAATTTCCCCTGGTTCAGCTTGAGGCTGTGTCCTCTTGTTCTGGTGCTGGCCACCTGAGAGAAGAGAGCAACCTCCTCGTGGCTACAACCACCCCTCAGGTAGTTGCAGACAGCAATAAGGTCTCCCCTGAGCCTCCTCTCCTCCAGCTGATTGAGAAGCAGCCCTAAACTCAGAAAAACACAGCTAGGGCCAGTCCCCACTCTGAATTGTCTCTATCAGTACTCTGGGATTCAGAAGCATCCATCTTTCTGTCAAGTCTACATATGCCTAATGCAATCCTGTTCTTGCATCAGCTGAACTTTAAACAGGATTTATTAATGCAACATAAAAACAATATCTACTGACTAAGGGAACAAAACTTATTATGTCTGTGTTGGTGTAAATGATAGGAACCTCTTCCATCTCTTCTTTCATGGCAGCTTTACCAAAGCCAACTCTGTAAGCCAAGGCAAAGAGTCTAACACATCCGTTTCCAAATCCGTGGCATTTTAACCATAATGATCTCCCTAAACTTCAGTCAATCGTGAAAAATTACAAGCAAATATAAACAAGATAAATATGGCTCTGGATTGCCTCCAGAGGCCTGTGGTACACTGCAGGCAGAGGATAATGTAATTAAAAATGGGCAGCCTGCCGACTGCTTGCTGTCAGGTTTGTCCGGATGTGAGCTGAAGAAGTTTGCCCTATTGCAAACATTTGTTTTACAGTGGTACAACTTAATTGAGCTTGGAAAGCTTCCTCAGGCATTAACAATGGCTAACGTCACTAATGAGTAGGGATAATACAACTATTTTGATTCGGTGAGCAAAATCAGAGTGGTGGGGGTTAGCCACCCTCGGATTCATTTTGCACTCTTACACGTGAAGTAGGCACTTACAAATATGTGTGGTTGGAGGTGGGGGGGAAAGAGAGTGATGAAACAGGCTGAAAACTGTTTCTTGTGTTGAAAATGTACTGCTGTGAAGAAGAGCTCAGCTCCACGTGATTTGCTTCGTGATACAAGGAATGATGGAGTCACTGTCCCTGGAGGAGTTCAGGAAATGTGTGGATGTGGCACTTCAGGACTTACTGACTTTAGAGGTCTTTTCCAGATGAAACAGTTCTATGATTCTATGATTTTAAGGTCTTCTCCAACCAAACATACCTCTGTAATTTGCTTAAAATACAATGTGGAGCCTCCTCTACACTGCTGATGCTCACCTCCTTTCTAAAGTTGCTTACTCATTTATGTCTGAGGAGACTCAGCCCAGGAAAACACAGGAATACTGAATTGTCCTTTTGCAGTAGGTCAGCTCGCACTCAGGGAAAGAAGCTGACTCATTTCCTGATGTCTTTTTGGTTGCCATATTGACTTAGGCAAACCAAACACTGTGGCAACAACACTGTTAATCAATTCTTGAAAGTGGAACAGGAATGTTTTCAGCACAGGTTATTTGCTGGTTGGTGCTTCTTTGATTGGGTTACGAGGCAGCATTTTGATCTGAATGGGAAATAAGCACACTATACAAGTCTCTCCTCACTTGGTATACAGACATCCTGCCCACAAGATTTGTCCCAAATTAAGGTTGGAAAACTCTTTGGAAAAAGCCCCTTATTAAAAGTACCAGTGGTTACTGCAAAAACAGAATGAGGGTACTCTGTCTGCATTTTGTATTGCTTCATAGAATCATGGAATTGTTTTGGTTGGAAAAGACACTTGAGATCAGGTTCAACCATTATCTAACCCTACCAAGTCCTGTGCTAAATCATGTCCCTCAGCACCCCATCCAGGGATGGGATTCAACCACCTCCCTGAGAAGCCTGGTTCCAGTGTCTCAAGACTCTTTCAATCAATGAATTTCATCTAATGTCCAATCTAAACCTTCCCTGTTGCAACTTGAGGATGTTTCCTCACGTCATATCACTTGTTACTAGCGGGAAGAGACTAACACTCAGCTTGCTACAACCTCCTTTGAGGTAGTTGCAGAGAGCAAGAAGTTCTCCCCTCAGCCTCCTTTTCCACACTTTAAATACACATCTGCAAGGTACCAGGCATGAAAGGTCTGTGTGGCCCTGTAAGCCGAATGAGATGGAATTGTTGATTATCTGGCTCTACAAAACGGGGTTAAAACGCCTTCCTTAAAAAGCATCCCTTGAAAGATGGCAATTCCAGAGAGTGGCTCAAGCCCCCTGAAGTATGATATTTTGCAATACCATGGGCTGGGTTTTGAGAGAGGGAAAAAAAAAAATGTTTGTTTCTCAGAATGTCTTTTGACAATGCTCAGTCTTGAACACACAGACACACACACAGTGAAGGCAGGCACATGAAGGAGACTTGGCTTGAGCTCAAGATTCCCTGGTAGTTGTGACTTTGGGGTTATTTCCATTCTGTCTGACTTGTATGTTGGAATTGCACTGGGGCAGCATATGACAAGTTAACTTTTTTTTTCCACCCCTGCTGTTTACAGATATCTGTTTGGATTCAGGGGATGATTTTTTTTTTACATGCAGGGATGTGTCAAGCATGTGTGAACACTGCAGTTCATAAGATTAGCATTAAGCAATGCACCTGGGAGATGACATAGCCTGCAGCCCATTGCCTGTGAGAAGAGGCTTCTGGAAAGCCATGTCTGTGCTATGTATAGTATATGGCATAAGGTTCACACATAAAATGCATCCTTAGCAATACTGCCAAGACATATTTGGAGTGAGCAGTCATGTTTTCTCCCAAATAGGCAAACAGTTCAAAGCTAATTTGCTTGCCAGCAGCACTCAAGGAGAATCTCCTTCTGTTTATATTTGTATATAGGAGATATCAAGAACAGATAATGTCAGCACCTGGTTTGCTCCTGACTCTCCTAAGTGACTTCCCACTTGACTCGTCTGGGTGGAAGATGGCAAGCTAACCACCAGTAAGATCTCTACAGGTAGGTGCAAAACTAAACAGCCTAAACCAAGCAGAAATATTTTCACTCTTACGCATAAAAGGCAACCCACACACAACTTTCACCTTGAATAACTGAAAGAGGAAGACATCTCACTTTGTCTAGCCTCTCACAGACAAGCAAGCTTTGCCCCCAGCTAAGGCCAGAGCTGGGGCTCTCTTGTGACACCTCCTATGAAGCAGTAGCACAATGGGCGAGTACCAAGGCAAGCTTACATATTTCTTCAACAGAATGGCTGGTAAGTGTTGGAACAGACTGCCCAGGGAAGTGCTTGAGTCACCATCCCTGGAGATACTTAAGAGAAATGTAGATGTAGTGCTTAGTGACATGGTTTAGTGGTGGACTTGGCAGTGCTGAGTTAAACTCATTGACCTTAAAGGCTCAGCAATTTTAGAGGTCTTTTACCCTACCTGCATCCACTATTTACTTACATATAGGCTCATAAGAGCAGCCATACCACTTCTGCCTAGTAGCCTAACTTTGGCAATGACAAACTTCAAGATCAGCAGCCAGTATTCAAGACCAGACTTGAGGTGGCCCTCTGATTTAGTTGGAAGTGTCCCTGCTGACTGCATGAGGGTTGGACAAGATGACCTTTAGGGTCCCTTCCAGATTGATGCAGTCTGCAAATCTGTGAAACGTTAAAGATTTTTAAAAGACTATGGCTACCCAGCATAGGCAGCTGCCCCTTTGCTGGAGTACTTACCTAACCTCAGACATCTAGGTTATGTCTGTGTTGCTGGCTAAAATACTGATTTCAGGAACCTCTCACACATTCAATTTCTTGGTTGCTCTCTCTGCCAACAAGACATGATGCAGAACACAAAAAAAGTTGCAATAAATACCGATAGAATCATAGAATGGTTTAGGTTGGAAAGGACCTCAAGGATCATCCAGCTCCAACCCCCTGCCATAGGCAGGGACACCTCCCACTAGAGCAGGTTGCCCAAGGCCTCATCCAGCCTGGCCTTAAGCGCCTCCAGGGAGGAAGTACAGCTCAGAGTACAAGCAAAAGGCATCCTTGGGGTTGGTACGGTTGTGCACAAAATAGCTTTGAGATGAGAAAGGGAAATGAAGATGTGGCATAAAGCTCACTCTTTTCTATTACCTTCCCAAAACCAAGCTGTCCTGCATAAGTGTAACTGACTGAAGTAAGCATTGATCTTTATTCAGTATTTCTTTTCCTGTACTTCGAATAGAAATTGAATTCAGTAATTGTGGTGCTCTTACTAAATGAATACTGCTGAGCCCTGGAAAACCTGTATCTAAGCAGAGAAGAGCAGAGATAGGGAAGAGAGAACTCGGGTAGGGGGGAGTGATGTTGTTTCCCAAATTGTCAAGGGAGGTTTTGTACAAATTTTGACAAAGGCTCAGTTCAGCTTTGTTGTTCAAGCAGGCTGGTGATAATGGACACTTACTGCAACAGTGGGAATGACATTTCTTATGCACTTAGACTTGTGTTTTCCCTTGCAAATATGACTTCTTTTAAGTCCCACAAAACCAGAGACTGCCATGCTTACTCTCTTAGCATGTAATGACAGTTTTGTGTTACATACCCATGTTACAGCAGCATATTCTGGCCTCAGCTGAACTCTTTGGGCTCAGTACCATAGGGAAGAACAATAGATGACAGATCCTGCCTGCCACAAACGTCTTAGTAAGATGCAGCCTCTCCAGTTATGCCTACAACAGAGACAAGAAAAGGGTGCATATGATGAGATTTCATCTGCACATGATTCTCAAGTTGTTGTATGTGCAATTTTCATGGCTAAGTTGCAGTAACACTTTCTGTAGAAAAGAAGACCAGAGTGGGGTGCTAGAACAACTCCTGCAGTTTGACCTTGGTGCTCCATTTCACCAAAGTCCCAGAGTACAGCTGTGGCTGCGTAAATCTTCAGGGTCCATTTCTCATGACCCAAAGACTCTAATTTGGGTGCCCTAGTTTAAGGCATCAGGACTGACAAGAACAAAAAAGATCTGTTCCATGGCAGAGGGGTGGAAGAACAATAAGGAACTTCAGTAAAAACTGACATTATGATTAGCCTACAGGGATGGATACAAATGCAGACAACAGCAGCAGGGATCCTAGCTCATCACCAAACTGTTATGAAAGGGGAATATAATTTCTTCTCACCATTTTGTCTGGTATTTCATTATTTACTCACTTCAGGGCTACTCACTTGGCTTTACAGGTTAGTAGAGCAGGAGTAAAAAAAAACAAAGCTTCCCACATAATCCTGTTTGGTTTGATAAATTAAGAAAGAGGAAAAAAAAAACCTAAGCGCTGAATTATGAGTCACCTGAATGCACTTAAGCCAGATGTAGAATTAAGGAACAGGCAATGACATGCACTCAAGAGAAAACACAAAGTTGCTTTAGCCTCTCTCAAAAAAAAGAATGCTGCAGGGCAGTAGGACTAAGGGGAGTTTAAAAAATAAAAAAGGATGGGGGAGGAGAGGAGGCTTCTTAACATACAAATCACAGTGTCAAAATCCTTTTATCTTTTGGCGCCCAAATCTCTCATCTGCCTTAGCAAATGCTAAACAAGTCACTAGCAATTCTTTGTGGATTTTTAATTGGTGTTTTCACAACCTTATTCTCGTTATTTTGAAGAGAAATTAGCAGATGTTCACAAGAAGACTTTTACACAGAGAAATCTCTCAGGTGGGTGAGTCTGAGAAAGAGCTGGATGTTCTCTGGACTAGCACTGGCTGCAGCAAACACCCCTAGCTTTTGTCATCTTGAGAATACACTCCCCAGCACTGGAAAAGGTAGGCTGAAATTGCCTACTTTAATGCAAGCATTAAGTTTTATGTACGAAGTTTGCAAGACTGAGTTAACAGCATCTACTCTCCCATTTGTACATGGCAAGGTCACAGCAAGAGAAACACGTAACCCTTTTCCCTGATGACAATGCAAGACTCTGACTTCTATTGCTACAATACAAAGGAAGATGGGGAAACTTTGTGCTGTATGGTAGAAAGCCTGCAACATGGCTCCAAAAGTTTCTGACTCCAATTACTGGTCTGCCAGAATGCTCCTTGAGCAGATAAGTGCTAGGTCTGGAGTTGGAAAAGTTTTATCAAGTGGCTTATCACTAGATGGCCAACAGTTGTGTTAGTAAATCCTTCCAGAACTGGGCTTGTTCAAAAGCCAAGGAAGAAAACTTGACAAGTTTCACACATCCATTTCAAATATGCCAAAATTGGGGTTTGGTTTTAACATTTTTTAACCAAGATTTTCAATTCTCATTGCACAATGCCATTTTCATGTCAAGGTTGATCAATGTAAGATGAGAAGAGAAAACTAAGTAATCTAAAATGGAAATAAATCCTTTTATTTGCAGCTGAATGATATTGTCCAGATTGACTCTGACAGACATTTTCTCATTTTGATATTTCACCAAAAGAAGAAAAATACAGGGGTTGCTTTGATCTAACCTAATTTTAAGTCAGCCACTGAAACAAAATACCCATTATTGGCTCAACTTGTCTGATGACTGAAAGCCCTGTTGTTAGAATACATTGGGCAAAACAGAAAGTTTTAAGAGGAGGGCAGGATGTGCAGCCAGTAGGTATATGAGGTAGATGCTTTCTCCAAATATGATAAAATTGAATAGAATCAACCAGGTTGGAAGAGACCTCCAAAATCATCCAGGCCAACCTAGCACCCAGCCCTATCCAGTCATCTAGACCATGGCACTAAATGCCTCATCCAGGCTTTTCCTGAACACTCCCAGGGACAGTGACTCCACCACCTCCCTGAGCAGCCCATTCCAGTGGCAAATCACTCTCTCTGTGAAGAACTTCCTCCTAACGTGATATAAGCAGAAGTGTGAAAGGAGTCATTAAGCCTTTCTCTATGCTTGAGCTAGGAGCTGGATTACAGCAGCTAGAAAGTCAGCTCATCATCTTGTTTCTCCTTCCCTGTTTCTCACTTTGGCATCACAGAGTCAGACGGTAAATGCCTCAAGATGGCAAGCAACATTTTATTTTGTGTCTGGTCAGAATTAACCTGGTTCATAACAAAGACTCCTCAGTAGAAATCCATGCCACTACAGGAAGAATGATTATTCTCAGACACAATACTTGTTTTCTTGTTTTCCTGTAATAAATGCCATAAGCTGGTTAAAACAATTTTGTTCTCCTTCCCCCATGAAAAGACAACTTTAAACAAAACCAAAAGCCTCATTTTCTACAAGCCTCAGCTTCCAGCTCTCTAAAAGCAGAAATCCAAGCCTGCCCTACTAAAGGGAGATTTTAATGACCTGGTCTGGTGCTTTTGCTGGACTGCTAGGTTTTAGTGTGAACACTGTTCTTGAGAGAGGAGGAACTGTAGGCTGTTGAAAAAAATAAGCTGTGGAGTTGACCAGGTATAAATCAGCTATATGACTGGGCTATCTTATTTGGGTTTTTTCAGTCCTGGCTAGAATGAGTGAAACTTTAATATTTGTAGAGATGTTTTGAGCATGGTCAATGAAAACCTAACCAGATAGGCTGTGATTTTCAACAGGTACTGGGCCACAGCTGTACCACCACACCTGAGAAAAATCTCATTCTGAACAGTTTGTAATCCCTAAGTCTATCAAGCTTTCCCTCTCCTCACACCAAAGAGGCTCAATGGAATACAAAATTAATGCATTTGTGCAGTTTGTCATCTTTTCCTTTATAACAGATTGAGAGGAGGGGGGAAAGCATTCTGAAATATGAAAGAGCCTTCCTGTTTCTCAGACAGCTGTAACTTATTAAGGAGACTATCATAACCAAAGACACTCTCACCATGCAACACCAGGCTTCCTCTGGCCTGGCATGAGTAGTTCATGGTATCAGAGGCTGACAGAATGCCAGCAGTCACCAGCAAATGCAGTAGACAGCGTGGTGTGAAGTGTGCTCTTTGGTGCAAACACTCCTGGAGTACTAAGAAATTGCCTAAGAAGTCTAAGTTATTTGAAAAGATTGTGGCATGTTAGAACCCACAGAAAACTGTTTTTCCAATGCATTATTTATTGCTTTTCTGTATTTATATAATATGCAGCTTCCTGAGAGTAATTTGTTTTGGATTGTGTAACACTGGGCAGAACATCAAACGTATGTTAATCAGTGGTAATAAAACACTAAATTTTATGGTCACTGAGGTATTAAATATTGCTAATAAATTATAGGGCTAGCATTTTAAATGAGCTATACTTTGGAGAAGAGCAGTAACACCATGTCTGAAAGCATTAATTGCCATTGCCTGACTTCCTAATTATCAAGAGTTTCAAATATGTTTTTAAACCAATATATCACTCCCTGTTACGCATGCAGCGAAACACAGCTGCATTTGAAAATCTTCCACAGTGCTAAGTATTTTACTCAATCAAAGAACTCTACAGACATGAAAATACAGCACCTCTGTGAAACAGTTAGTTATTACTACCCCCATTTTATACATGGGGGAAGCAGAAGTGTGGAGAGGTTATAAGTCTTCACTGAGACCACCCAGCTTGTCAGAGCCAGGGATTGCATCAACCAGGGACACATACTCTCCCATCTTACAGCAGAAGGAACAAGCAGAGCTCCCTGTCCACAGACCCAGCCTGACCGTACGGTGACAGCAATCCAGTCAGAGCAATGGCATCCCAGCCCCACATTGTGGTTTTTTTCTTCTTGTGGACTGGCAGGGAGTGGGAGAACAAAGAGACACTAATCTTCTCCTGGAATAACTCATAGAGAGGGAAACTGTGCTGTGTGTGACAGGGGCTCCTGCTCCCTATGCAGTAGGGCACATTTTAAAAGCAACATTTAAGTGAACTGCTGTCCTACCCATTCATCATTGCACTGCATTGTCCCAACCTCCAGAGCAAGCCTTAAGAGTGGAGGAACTGTAGACTGTCAAAAAAAATAAGCTTTGAATAGCTGTAAATCAGCTACAGTGTTGGACCTGCCTTGTTGGATTTTTTTAGACCTGGCTGGAATGAGTGAAATGATCAATATCTGCAGTGACATTTTAGGTGTGTGCAATGAAAATCTAAACAGGTAGGCTGTGATTTTCAACAGGTATTGGTCACAGCTGCACCATCAAACCTAACTGAGAAAAATCTGATTCTGAACAGTTCACAATCCCTAACTTGAAATGATGTGGCTGGTGCAGCACACAACACATGTGAACACCACAGCGTGTGTGAGCACCACAGCATTTTCCAATGTGCTGATGCAAGCATAAAGCCCAAATGGAGCTGACAATCTCCTACTGTGAGCTTTTCTTGGCTGAGGAGTGAGTGCACACCATGAGTCATGCTGGCAGGTGGGCTGCTAGTCAAGTGATCCGGGTGCTCTGGAATGGGACTTCAGCAGAAGTCATAAGACACTACACTAGAACAACCTAACTGCCTCGCTAGCAGGATGGTCCTTACTGAGAATTGCAGGAGGGACAGGTTTCACAGCAAGGGGCTTTAGGAAAACAGGAGCTGGGGAAGCATGCCTCATCTTTGGAAATAAAGAAACCTTACTCTGATTTACAGAGTACAGATAGGCCACACAGAGTAAGTTTGAGGGGCTTGGCAGCACTCAAGTATGCAGAATTTAGCCTCTGCCTTTCATTCACCTTGTTTTAGTCAAGCTCCCACACAGTGTGAAAGAGGTGAGCTGCCTTTCTTCTATTATTACCCATTAAATTCTCCCCATCCCCATTAAGCCCTCATCTGAAGTACCCTCACTTATACCCATGTGTTGAACCTCCAGGGGCATTTCAGACAGCTCCAGGCACTCTAATGCTGTTCATCAGAACATATGTTTTGGGACGAGACAGAACAAGAACATCTAGTCCTAACTCATCCGTGAGACACAGAGACTACAACCAAACATGCAGCATGACAGGAAGTCAGCAGGTGGATCATAACTCTCATAACCCAGGAGGTCCTGTGGCTCATCTAGCATGGCCACATCTTGGTGAGGGAGCGATGACAGCTGATGCTTGCCAGCACAGGTCCCCAAAAGCAGAAGAATGAGTTTGCTCTGTTGAGCTACCTGCTGCTGAGCATCGCTGCCAGCAGTTCTGCTCCTGCAGTTCTGTTACCTCGCTCCAAAATGTGGAGAGGCATACAGCACAGCTGTACATCCCAATAGCATCCTGCTCACTACAGACAGGGAGAGTAAACCCTCACCTCACCTGGGGTTTGGCAATGGGTCCTGGTGTGGTGTAGAAGGCTACCAGCCTTGGCAGAAGACCTCCTGTTGATGTGTCAGGGCAATAAAAAGATTAAACAGAAGAAATTTCTTGACCAAAAGGGTTCTCAAAGACTAGAACAGGCTCCCCAGGGAGATGGTTGAATGTTCATGCCTGGAGGTGTTTAAGAGATGCAGAGATAGAGTGCAGAGGGACATGGTTTATCATGAGACTTGGTAGTTAGATAATGGTTAGATTTAATGAGCATAAGGGCTTTTTCCAACCAAAGCAACTCTATGACTCTATGAAACCACGGCCTGTGCTTCAGGGGTTCCAGCAAGGTATGCAAAGCATGAGGATATTTAACTTTTAGAGGTCTCGTCCAGCCTGAGCCATTCTATAATTCCATGACATGATATTTTGCAGTGGCAGCCTGCTGCTCTACTTTGTGGGCTCTTTGTTGGCTGCTTTGTGCCTCCTGACACAGGCATTCTGCATGTGGCATGGCCAAGATCACCTTAAGGGCACCAAGGGGGCTCACAGGCCCCAATGTTCCCTCCCTGTCACTGACTGCCATTAGTAACAAAGCTCCCACTGCTCCTGGGGTACATCCGGTGCCATCACAGGGTGACCTGTCGGGGAGTTTAGCCTGTGGAACACACTAAGAGAGTACAGCTAAAAAATTTATCTTTGCTGCCAAGAAAGAAAATTATTTCTCAGAAAAAGCTGAAGGGATGGGAAGAAAGACAGAAAATAATTGAAATCAAAGCACACTCAGATGTTTCACAATCATGTAGTGAGAAAGCATCAAGAGCACTCACAAGCGTGCAGGCACAACCTTCAGATGTGTCCCAGCCTCAAAACCTGAGCAGTTAAAAAATTGCATTTAATGAAGAAACATTTATTAAAAGATGCCTTATGTGTATAAACTTCTATGAAGGAAGTTACCTAAGTTTCCTTCAAAAAAATACATGTGAGCTCCTAAGATGTTCCCAGGTTTTTCCCACCGCTCCTATCTGTGGGAGTTTCACCGCACAAAATACAGCCTAGCACAGAGTGTAGTAATCTGGGCACTCCTGATTCTAATGATCAACAAAAAAAAAAGTGTTCAAAGATTATACTTTTGCTTTCAAAAGTCATTTAAAGTTACAAAGAAGTCACAGTCCATCCTGCTCCATATCTCCCTGATCTTTTCACCACTGACAACCATTACAAACTCTGGTAAAACACTGGCACTCACTTGAAAAAGACATGCAGGTATTTCTTGCAAAGTCCTGCTTGGATTTCTTGTGCAGTCAGGGCAAGAGATAGAAGACCACCACAGGTAGTACTGACTGCGCCTGGATTCTTCACAGCTGGGCTTGGATTCATCACAACAGTCTTTGAATGCCTTCCCAAAAGGCTGCAGCCTCAGCCACACAGTGCGGCCAAACAGTGCTGGAGCACATCTGGTTGCAAACAACGTGAAGCAGCACATCAACAAGGCTTTGTTATCGATGTTATCTGCCTAAAACCTAAAATCTTTGGATATTTTCTTCTGTCTGGTAGTCCTCTGCCTGCTTGCAGCTGGATCTGCCACTACTGAACTCAGAGTTTCAGAAGAAGAGGGTCAAAGCATGGTAGAGTTACAAGACAAAGCTGATGAAAGCTCTGCTAGGATTTCTGTCCACGGCTGTATTAACAGTGAGCTTACTCACAGGCAGAGAAACTGCCCTAGCAACACAAGTCCACTTGAAAAGCTCTAACAAGCATGTGTCTCCTTAAAGATTAAATCCCTGGAGGAATTTTTCTCCATAGGCCTCCCCAGACATATCTGTATTAAAGTTAATTTTGGAAGCTACAAAGCACGTCAGTCTCACTACAGACCAGAACCACTTCCAAGTGACAACAACCCAACTCTTTCACCAGATTTATAAAGCCTCAATTCTTATCCCTCCTGAAAACCAAAACACCACAAATATTTACTTTTCTGTCCAACACACACCTCCTTTCCTTCTCAAGTGTCACAAGCAACACCACTTCAGCCATGCAGCAAACAGATGTAACTTCCTTTTTGTTCCCTTCCTCTTGCTCTCCCTTTGGTCCATCTGTCTCCACACTGAAGCACATAAAGTCATTCTACTTGCTTTCCTCCTGCCAAAAAACTGCACATAAAATTCCCCTCTCATTCAGTCTGACTTGTTTCTCTTGAGCATAATGGAAAATGCTGAAGGACCATTGAGACCAGGACTACCATTAGTCACCCCTGGTGACTTTGTTTCTGATGTTAGCTGTCATGAACAGAAGAAAAGGCACATAGGTAGTAAACATCATGTGAGTTCCCCGACACAGTTGTTTTATAGCAAACTTCATCACTGCCCTACATGCCTCACAAGCAGCTGTGAAACTGATGCTAGGATCAAAATTTCAACTACCCTATAATTCAAAGTGCCCTTCAAAATGTCCAATGCCAGCTGCCTACTCATCTGATATCAAAAGAAGAGAAGATGGATTTGAGCTTCTCATAGCTTTGTCTTTTGGCTTCACACAGATTCTTTCATTCATTTCTAGAATATTTTGTCCTATCCTAGGCAGACTTTCTGTCTATGTTATTCTCCTCACCAGATAACCAAATGTCCTCTTTTGGTTAAAACCCTTCTGAGGAACCACACACAAAACTGCTTGATCCTTTCAATGTGTAATCCAAGAGGATGCACACACCTGTATATTGCTGTAATACATCTGTATTATTTCTGGAAGCCTAAGATGAGGCTTGCAGCTAGCAAGGGTTTAACCTACGATGCTTAAAATAGTGTTTGCATGTTCCCAAATGGTGGCTATTAGAGATTTAATTTGAAGTAATTAGGGAAAGGGGAACTCACATTTTGATTCTTTATCACAAGTTGGGAGTCAGACTCAATGATCCGTACAGATATAGAGATATTCTGGGAAGTCAGAAGAGAAGCAGACTTCCAGATGTAAGAAAAGAATGCTCTGAGAGTTTTCCAATGATTATTGTTGGGAGGATACCTTCTCAGTATCCACATGTTCAGCTTTCCTGTCCCATTTTATCCACAGCTCTCACACAGTGTTCTTTTATTCCATGCCCTTAAGGAGAAAGAGTCTAAACCAGTACATGTAAAGCATGTTAACGCCTGAAAAAAAAGTACTGCAAGGATGAAAAAGTTATATTGGATTAATTGTAGTCTAATTTGAAATGTAGAGAGGTGCAAAGAGGAAAGAGAAGCAGCTTTATCTAATGTATTTATATGATCTTCATTACTGGATCATCTGAATTCTTTACAATCTCTAATGTATTTATGCTAACAGTGCGCTTGCAAGGGAGGGAAGTATTATCTTCTGCATTTTAGAGTTGAGGAGCTGGGATTCTGATTCTTACAAAGTATTTAGGAGTCAAACTCTCATTGATTTCAGCTAAAGTTGGGTCTCTTCTGAGAATACAGCCCAAAGCAGCTACACTACACACAAGTTAAACTGGTTAAAGACCTAACAACCTCTGAGCTCAGCTGCCCAGGGTGCCATGCAGAGTATGAAGCATCAGGCCTTCAGCACACTGCTCCCTGACCAGTTCTGCACTGTTTGTCTCTGCACCTGATTACTCCTGGTGTTGTGCTCTTCTTCCTCACCTGTGTTAGAAAGTATATTGCTTTCTCCAGACCACGTTGGCAGTCTATTAACATAATTTGGACTTCAAAGCTCATCTCTAAAATGCTTGTGCTGCCTTCTCTGGCTTGCTGTCATTGCAATAAGGACTCTCTCTACTCTATCTTCTAATCAACTGCTATTAGCAACAAAAGCCATCAAGCAGAACAAGAGTTATCTTAACTCTCATCTATGCTTTATGTATTCCTCCATTTGACAAGCAACTGATCATCCTTTCCCTGAGAAGAGTTTTGCCCCCGTTTGTTCATAGCATCATTTTAAGACAATGCTTTTTATGCCCTCAAGAATGTCAAACACCTGACTGAAGTCAAAGCAAGGTCAAATGATTGTTTCTCTTATGAGGTGTCCTATTACTGAACAGGCTCCCCAGAGAGCTGACTAAATCCCCATCCTTGGAGGTGTTTCAAAGAAGCAGAGATGTGGTACTCATGGACACAGTTTAGCACCAGTCTTGGTAGAGTAAGATAATGGTTGGACTCAATGATTTTAAGGGTCTTTTCCAACCACAAGTTCTAATCATAGAAGCGTTAAGAAGAAATCAAATCAATTAAGCATGATTTTGAGAGAGTGTGAATAAAGCTGTGCTATGAAGCCACTTGTGGTAGCAGCCTCTCTTCTAGAAATAAGCTTTTAAAAATATTTCTGAAGATCATTCACATTGGTGCTTGATTGATTTGTTGAGCATAGTTTCTCTTGTAATTCAGACACAGACAAGTGATTTATTTTTCACTATCCAGCTAATACCTGCCTTGCACAATTGTTAAGTAAAGCTTTGATATTCCACATTCAGTGTTTGCAGTAACATCATGAAGTAACTACTATTATTTCAGTACCTAGGAGCAAAGTCCCTCAAGTACAGATGCATCAATGTCACTAAAATTACTCTTAAGAGAAGACTGGTAATCTGCCTACTAAATTACTCTGCCTTCCTTCAGGATGTGCCTTTCCATTCAGACTTTGGCATGCTTGATGCACATCATGCAGGTGTGTTTGTGGAAATGCAATCTTTCCATTTTCAGTTCACTAGACCTAAGCAAACTGTTTTCTGCTTTGGTCTGAGACTTTTTCTTTCCTCCATTGTTTCTGCTCTCTCACACAGACTGCAGTGGCAAAACTGTCAGCAGTTCATAAGGGGCCCAAATCCTTTCAGATGTTGTATACAAGTTTCAGAGCTGTTTTCAGCTTTACTTCCTTTCTTGTTTCCTTGCAGATATCCCTTTGATGCCACGGAGTAGATTTGGACATCAGATATACAATCAGCATGTGGGACAATTTCCCTACAAACTGGCCACGTTCACAGTCTGTTGGATCTCTAGAGATCAAAATGGAATGCATCCAAAGTTTGTATTGTTTTTCTATGCCCTAGACTTCTACAGAAAAGTAGTCTTGGTGCCAAACGTCCTTAAAGTTGACAAGACACCAGACTTTAGTCATCTGGGCACCAGACTAGATCCAACTCCAGTAGCAGGAGATGGAGACAGCAAATCCTTTTAATTTATCATAGGAGAGATTAAAAGTTGCTGATCAAAGAGTAAGCATCATTGTCATTGTCTGGACTACTATAAATATTGCAGTTAAGCTGCCAATCACTGGCACCCAAACATAAGTCCTTCATTATTTTTTACTACTTCTCTAGGCAATACATGGTCAACAGAACGTGTACCAAGCCAAGGGGTTCATTTTATGTTTCAAAAAATGTTAAGAATACTAATTCAGAGAGATGAGAGTTACCAGTTTGTGCTTCTTCCACTCAATGCACAGGAACTTCCTTTTTGCTCCAGTGCACTTTTCGGTCTATGCTCTTACTTGGCAAGTGGGAGAGACTGAGGTGTGCTCTGCTTTCAAGGCACTGTGAAGGCTTGGCTCCTTTGGAGAAAGCACTGCTGCCTAGGCTGGGGCACATCCTACAGGAAGCCCTCACTGCCTTCCTGGCTGGAGGAAACGGTGGTGAAGAGGCAGTTTACAGGGAGGAAAGGAGGGGAAGTTCTTTAATCATCCAAGAAAGAAGCAGCAAGGGAATGGGGTATCACATCTGTAGCTATTTTTCTTTAGTGATGTGAAAATACGTATGGCAAACATGAAATATAAAGCAGAGACCAGAATAGCAAGCTGTTGCACAGATAGATGCAGTTCATGTAGGAGACAGGAGGCTTGAGCCTGTTGGTCCCTTCTGGGACTCCAACAGGACCACACAGTCAGGAAAATCAGGCTGTTCAGGAATTTGTCTTTATATCAGGGATAAAATGGACAAGAAAATATATCCAAGATTTGGGTATGAATGCTTGTCCTTTCTGCAATCTCATCAGATCTTCAACATACTGAGCAGCAAGAAGAAAAACAGATAAATATATATAAATATAAATATATATAAATATAAAAATATAAATATATATATAAATAAATATATGTGTGTNCTTGGAGGTCTCTTCCAACCTGGTTGATTCTATTCTATTCTAACCACAACTAGAATGAAGCCTCCAAGAGTAAAGTAGACCAGCATCCACTTGGTCCACCTTTCTAGAGAGAACAATGGACCAGGACCTCTATGAGGAGTGGATTTGAAAGGGAAAATTTTTAGCCTCCTCATTTTGAAACTAGCTCATCTTGGTTCTTTTGAAACATTTTACTAATTTGAGAAATTACTCAATTTCTGGGTTGAGAGGTTGGCAACACTTGTTCCAGCTTTCTTATTTTTTATAATACAGGAGTGTGATATGAGAACTGAATGAAAAATCTTCTATGATTAAGATGGAGAGCTTCCTGGAACTAGTCAGGGTTCAAAAACAAATACACATTTAAGCACAATCACTGTATTTCAGGAAAGTTTTTAAAGCTTTTATCAGAAGGAAAGAGTAAAAGCACTTTAATTTCAGGCATCATTCAAGCATCATCCATCTTCCTCCCTGCCATAAAGACAAACATTCTCAGATTACAAGTTTTGAAAGATTTGTCCAAGTCTTCCTTTTCCTTGGAGCTCAACACTGTGTTTAATCAAGACTTCCTCCTGGACCTCTACAGCTTGTTCTGCAGTCTTTGTACTCAGCATTATATCTAGCTGTCCACTTTTGCATCCTCAGTAGTAGAAAGCAAGGATTATTTTCCAATTCATGATTGCATCAAATGTGTAATTTAATTTAATATTATTTTGTGTGTTTGTCAACTGAGCTAAAACTGCAGCCAAAGTTCAGCTACAAAGATTCTTCACAGAAGAAATCTTTTTCCAGTCCTTTTGCTGTAAGGGTTTGTAGACAGAGTTTTTAAAAGGGGGAAAAAAAAATAATTAACTCCTAAACAAGCTCCAGGCTGAACCTCAATGACAGCTTTCTGCAAAACAGTAGTAAAAAAACCTCAGGCTTCCAAGTAAATCTAAAACCTTATGTGAATCCTACACACATTTGTTTAAGAGTAAATAAATGCAACTGGTATAAACCCCAGAAAAATCAGCAAGACACAGACACTTGAATTGCCTGGTAGAATGAGCTGAGATACTAGGAAATTCATCCTGAGTTAATAAATCAGAAGAGTTTCTACTTAAAAGAGTCAGGTTAATCATGACAAATACTGCAGATTAAAAATAAATTATAAGCAAGGCTGAATACAAAATCTTCACAGTGAGAGCGTTTGGAACTAGCTATGGTGAGGACAAGAGGTCGCTTCCCACATCACAGCCCTCACACCTGCCTTGAACAGCTTGTCCTGTTGCAGAGCTGCATCGCAGAGGACCTGGAGTGAAACACCCTCCTCCCTTGTACTTGCTGCCCCATCCTGTCTTGAGCTGCAGCCAGTTTTCAGAGGTAGACAAGCCCTCATTAACCCTTTCCAGAATGATGCTGTGCTTCTGAATATGCCTATTACAAGCAGAGTGAATTGCATTTGCTTCCTGGATTGACTGTTAAATACTGTTAGCAAATTTGGTAATGTCTGGAGGATGTTTAAACAATAACCAACTGGAAATGTGATAGACAGCAATTCCCCACTATGCTTTCCCTCTTCAGGAATCATTGGCTACTGGCAGTATTTGCTTCCATTTGCCAACATGGAAAATACTCTTTAAAGACTTTTAAACAGGTTCTAGTTTGGGTTGAGGTTTTTCTGTGCAAAACTGATGAAATCACAGATGGCATTTGTGGAAATTACAGTTTGGGGTGAATTTAGAGGAAAATCAGTGTGCAGTCCCTACCAACAGCAGCTGTACATGTCCAGGCTGACAAAAAAATTAGCACACTGGAGAGACTATTTCCTAGAAGGAGAAGTCCTGTTCAACATCTTTATTGATGATCTGGATGAGGCGATTGAGTCCAGCATCAGTAGGTCTCCAGATGACACCAAGCTAGGAGCAGGTGTTGAACTGTTGGAAGGTAGGAGAGCCCTGCAGAGGGACCTAGACAGGCTGGATGGGTGGGCAGAGGCCAGTGGGAAGAGATTTAACAAGGCCAAGTGCAGGGTTCTGCACTTTGGTGTCAACAACCCCAAGCAGCGCTAGAGGCTGGGGACAGAGTGACTGGAGAGCAGCCAGGAAAAAAGGGACCTGGGGGTACTGGTAGATAGTAGGCTGAAGATGAGCCAGCAGTGTGCCCAGGTGGCCAAGAGGGCGAAGGAGGTTATTCTGCCCTGTACTCAACACTGGTCAGGCCACACCTTGAGTCCTGTGTCCAGTTCTGGGCTCCTCAATTCAAGAGAGATGTTGAGGTGCTGGAACGTGTCCAGAGAAGGGCAACAAAGCTGGTGAGGGGCCTGGAACACAAACCCTCTGAGGAGAGGCTGAGGGAGCTGGGGTTGTTTAGCCTGGAGAAGAGGAGGCTCAGGGGGGACCTCATTGCTGTCTACAACTCCCTGAAGGGAGGTTGTAGCCAGGTGGGGTTTGGCCTCTTCTCCCAGACAACCAGCAATAGAACAAGGGGACACAGTCTCAAGTTGTGCTGGGGGAGGTATAGGCTGGATGTTAAGAGGAAGTTCTTCCCAGAGAGAGGGATTGGCATTGGAATGGGCTTCCCAGGGAGGTGGTGGAGTCGCCGTCCTTGGAGGTGTTCAAGAAAAGCCTGGATGAGGCACTTAGTGCCATGGTCTAGTTGACTGGCTAGGGCTGGGTGCTAGGTTGGACTGGCTGATCTTGGAGGTCTCTTCCAACCTGCTTGATTCTATGATTCTATGAATGAAGTATAGCATCATCCTGTTGTTCAAAAAGCAAGAAAAGCAGTAAAGAATTCAGCTCTCTTGTCTGGATGCACCCATGCACTGTTTCTTGCTGTCACACAAAGTAGTATGTGTTACTCGAATAGGAAGGAACACACCAAAATAATTGACAGATAATAAGGAACAGGTAAGAATAAAGCACACAAAGATGTTTAGGAGAACAATATATGCTTTCCACCCTAAATGGTGCTGGTATCAAAATACAGAAAAGGATCTGAAGGAGAGATGGGTGACAGGACAGTTCAAGGAAAGTGTCTCCTGGATTTATTGGCTGCTCAGGGTATCTATGTGGAGGAAGCACCAAAACAAATAGGGAAGGTGACAAGCAGAATGTGACGATAGCTGTTATCATGCTGCTGGGCTGAGTGGGTTTGTGGGACAGATTTTTCTGAGGAGACAGTGAAGAAAGAGCTGAGGATCAACGAAAGACTGGAGCAGAGGGAAGCAATGACTGAGGTTACTTAGGAGAGCAGACAGCAGAGAGAGGATTCTAGGAGAGACAAAAAAAGTGATAGACATTAATGGATTGGAGGTCTCAAGAGGGCAGGGTGAGGCAAAGGGCAGAGGGTAAATATGCTTTGTTGAAAGAAATGGAGAAGTGAGAGAGAAAGTGCTGCTCAAATGGATCAGGAGGAACAGTGTTTTGGGAAAACAGGAGCAAGGCTCTTTCAGCAAGTGGGAGTGCTGCTCTGGGCTTGTAAGTCAAGTGAGAGGGTGAGGGGAAGGAGGCCAGGGGCTAAGAGGTCTGATGGGATGTTAGTGAAGAAAAAGTCAAGTCAGCTTCAGATGAGGTTATGAACAAAAGCAGAGATCACTGTACTTGCAGTGGAAGAGCAGCCAAGAGTCTGGGCAGATGCCTTGCCAGTACCTCTCTGCCATGGAAAAGGCTGGCCAGCGCTGTTGGGCACACACTGTAGGAAAGCTACATAACCTTTACAAAATCTGGCAGGCTTTTTAGATCCCAGCCCCTCTCCACCCACATCCTATCAAAATGAATAGCTCCATTCATTGAGGTCAGGGTATTGATTTCAGAGTCTTCTCTAACATGGAAATTCATTGAGGCCTCTCTGCCTTTCCTAAGCCATTTCCTGAGCATTCCTCCAAAATCAGAGCATGCCTTCTCCTGATCCCAGGGAGAGAGAAAGCCCAGCCCAGAGTGCTGCTCCCTCTGCTCCCATGCCTTTGCAATTGGTTCAGGATCTCCAGGCTTAGCCAGTATTTTTAGGGTACTAACATTCACATTTAACACCAGAGAAAATGGCAGCACTTTGACATCATTTTTTGAGCTAGCACTGCATGTCTTTGTGGAAGAAGTGGATACAACTGCCTTGAGATTATGATTATGACTCTGTAAGCAAAGTGAGAACAGTCTGACAGCTACTCTACCTGGATCTCTGCCTGTCAGGCTTATTGCTTGTTTGCTCTCCCAGCTATTCCTTTTCCTCAGCCTATTGAGTTTTGCTCTTTGCCCGCTTTTCTTTATAGTAGAAGTGCTTTTTGAGCACAGACTGGTTTCGATCTCGTTCAGGGCGTATCTAGTACGATGCAGTCTGGCCAGTATGAAGGAGGACAAAACCAACATAAACAACAGCCATTTTGCTGAGATGCTAACTACTCTTTATAGCCTGCATGCAAATGCATGAATGAGTAATGATTTTAACTTGAGACACCACAGGATTAAAACACATTAAACCGGATACGTCATACTACAAACAAGTGTTGCCAGCTGTGCCCTTTAAACAGACCTAACAAAACTGAACTTGTGAAAAGAGAAGAGGGTTATTAGTACCAATCCAGTGTGGGAAACATTCATTTAATTCTGTCATCCTTTTGCTTTGTTTTAGTTAGTTGTTGGAGGGAGGACATACAGCTTTCCAATGGCTCTAATAACCCCCTAAATCTCTCACAATCTACACCTTCCTCCAACAACTTGATGGCTCACTGGATGTTATTTCCATGGGGTGTTTTGAGTGTGTTTGGCAGTTCAATTCAGTAACAGCATCGGCTCTGAAAGCAAAGGGTCAAGTGACCCTGGCAAAGCAATCAGCTTAGCGAGTTAATGTTTGTGCAAAGCTTCTGAAGAAATCACATGTTATAAAAGTGCCAAGAATACTACAGGCAGACTTCCTTCCTCCTGTGCTACACATGATACATGACTCATTTTGACCTTTTGAATGAAACAGGTGTGACTCTCTTCTGGAAGTAGCAGGTAGCAGCTCTGTCCTCCAAAACCAACCCAACAAGTTCACATGAAGAACTGATTCCCAGCATTCTTTGACTCCAAGTCTCTTTCTGCTATCCACACATTTAACTTTGCGCTGTAGATAAAAGTTCTGCAGTTTTGCCCATGCATAAAACTACTTTTCCTCAGTTTTAAGCAAAATAAAATGCCAAATGACAGGCACGAGAGTAAAGAACAGGCCAGGTGCCTAGGCTTGGCTGCAGAGTGAGTGAATAAAACCTCCTGCTGTTTTTTGGGAGAGGGTGTCGATCAGACTTTCAACTAATCTCAAAGAACTTATAAGTCTTAATGAGGCTCACAAGAGGTCTCTTGGTAGTTTTCAGTCTGTGCATTACCAGCTTTACAGTTACAAGCACAGAAAAAAAAGAAGAGGAAAAAGGCACTGCAGGAAGGTAGATAGTAAGAGCTCAAGGATCTTCCATTCAAGCAGTCAGTATGAAAGTTCGTGTAGACAGCAGTCATATTTGTACTGGAAACTAATCCCATCCAGACTTTAATGTGCCCAAAGAGGCTAACAACTAGGAGATTTCTGACTCTAACTCATCTTAAACTGAGCTACAGCGAGAACACAAACGCAAGTTATGGTAACTTTGAGGGATTGTGCAGAGATGACATGCTAAGTGCCAAGGATAAAAGAACAATCCACTGTTACACTATCCATCTTATAGATGCTGTAGGAAACAGCTGACAAAGTACCCATGCATTCTCTGACCAAGGCTGGCATGTTTTCTCTTTTAGAGGACAACCTTGTCCTGATATCAAACATACTGGGAGAGGAATACCACGAAGATCTCAGTGTGTATCACCCAGCCTTCTTACACTTCATTACTCACTACCCAGCACAGGAGTGAGAGATATATATGACCTTGCAAGGGCCTTGTGCCCTTTTCCCCACTGAAAGGCCTGGAACACAAACCCTATGAGGAGAGGCTGAAGGAGCTGGAATTGTTTAGCCTGGAGAAGAGGAGGCTCGGGGGTGACCTCATTGCTGTCTACAACTACCTGAAGGGAGGCTGTAGCCAGGTGGGGGTTGGTCTCTTCTCCCAGGCAACCAGCAATAGAACAAGGGGACACAGTCTCAAGTTGTGCTGGGGGAGGTATAGGCTGGATGTTAGGAGGAAGTTCTTGTCAGAGAGAGTGATTGGCATTGGAATGGGCTGCCCAGGGAGGTGGTGGAGTCACCGTCCCTGGAGATGTTCAAGAAAAACCTGGATGAGGCACTTAGTGCCATGGTCTGGTTGACTGGATAGGGCTGGGTCCTAGGGTGGACTGGCTGATCTTGGAGGTCTCTTCCAACCTGGCTGAGTCTATGAAAGGATGAGCTTTCAGTAAAAGGAGGAAGCTCTTTCAGTAAAACTAAAGAGGACCTTTCAGTAAGAATTCACTAGAATAACAGTAGGATTGGACAATAGGACCCATAATTGGTACTGTGTCATCCAGAGCAGCACTACATAACGATGCAAACCAATTGGTTAGAACATGTGTCTGGAGAGATCATTAGCTCATATATTTCACAGCTTTTATTTCTGACTTCTGTTGTGAAAATAAAAGTACAGAAATCAGTAGAAAGGAGATGAGAGAAGACATAAGCAGGACTGGCAATGACCAATTGCCATGAAGATGATCAGAGGGCTGGAGCACCTCTGATACAAGGACAGGCTGAGAGAGTTTGGGCTCTTCAGCCTGGAGAAGAGAAGGCTTCAAGGAGGCCTTAGAGTGGCTTTCCAGTATATGAAGGGAGCCTACAGAAAGGCTGGGGAGGGACTATTGACAAGGTCTAGTAATGTCAGAACGAGGGGTAATGGGTTTAAGCTGGAAGAGGGGAGATTTAGACTGGATGTTAGGAGGAAGTTCTTTACAGTGAGGGTGGTAAGACACTGGAACAGGTTGCCCAGGGAGGTTGTGGATGCTTCCTGCCTGGAGGCGTTTAAGGCCAGGCTGGATGAGGCCTTGAGCAGCCTGCTCTAGTGGGAGATGTCCCTGCCTATGGCAGGGGGTTGGAGCTGGATGATCCTTGAGGTCCCTTCCAACCTAAACCATTCTATGATTCTATGAATCACTAGTTAATGTGAAATAAAACTTATTTGTAGAAATTTTTGCGTCAATACAACTTCCTATCTTGTAACTTTATTATCTGAAATACCAGGGACCAAACACCATTTTCAGTAGGTACCAGAGAACTCTGTGGCTGACAAGAAGCACAATAGCAAGAATTTCAAAGGAAATGTCATTATTACAATATATGGGCCATTGGAGGGAGCACAAATCTTTCAAGCTTTAGAGTATATTCCAACTCCTAAATTGTAGGGTTGGGAAAAAAATATCCCTACTGTCTATTTATCCTGTAAATGTCTCTGTAAAGGTGCTTGCCAAAGCTTTCTAGAGGTAGTTTGGTACAGTTAAGTAGAACTCACTGTTAAGTGCCAGGTGGTTCCCAAAGTAGTTGTTAAAACCTCTATTAGTAAGAAGACAGCCTCTCGAGCTGCACACATTCTCCTCCTTTCTTCTTTCTCCCATTAGGCTCAGACTTTAGCCCTCCCTTAAGCCTACACTCTTTACCCCACTTCTGGAACTAACTGATGTTAGTGTGTGACAGAAAGACCCTCACAATCTGAAACTTCTGAATTTCATATTGCAGTCAGCATCAGAGAGACAATACAGGAGCAAGGAGATGGTCATGCTAAACAATTTACAGCTGGTATGAAGGCAACCAAAGTGGTAGTCATCTCACTGACTCCTCCCACTCTCCAATCCAAAGCATCACACTTGAGGTAAGAGCACAAATTAACAGCAACAAAAAACAAAGCAAAACAAAAATCCAACCAAACAAAAAGAGCCACTACATCCCAACAAAGCCCACAAAACCCTTTAACACATAAAAGCTTGGGATAGAGTAAGTTGGCCAGAATGCCAGCTTTCTGTCACTTTGCAGGCAAAGCTTGTCGCACCTTTACTTTGCACCTTCATAAGTGGATTCAAACTGTTGATGCTTCAGAGGCCCATGAGCAGTAACAAGGAAAATTGGTTTTAACTCCAATGACTGTATTCAGCAGCAAGACTGCTATCGTGGCAGCAGGCAAATAGTAGACTTTAGGAGACCACTTCTGGCCTCCCACACAATTTTATTATCTACTGCAAGCAGCAGCATATACTGAAACAGTAATTTCTTTTTATAGTGTGATGGTTTGGGTGTTCCCTGCCCCCCCACACTTTAGAAATCACCCAGACTAGACTCAGCTGGCTCTGGAAATTTGAATGAAGCTTATATTTACAGCTGGCACAATATACAAGCAGATATTTACAGTATATACAGTTATAGACAGAAATATACAAGGTAAAAGGTAATACAGAAATGCAACAGCCCTCCCAGAAACCTGAGTCTCCAGGAGGGGCTCTCAACTGCCCCTTCACCTTCCCCCTACCCCTCTTAACCTTACCCCAGTCCCAAGGAAGAATGGAGGCTTGGCCAAGGGGTTAAGAAGTAAAGTGGATTAATCAGAGAGATGGCAGAGAGGCTAGAGAGGAATGCAGTTCAGGCAATGCCCCAAGAAGAAGCAGCAACTCCCTTATCTATGTTTGGATTCTTGTTCTTATACCTCTTAGCAAACCTATGAGTGAATTAGACATCACCATTGTTTTTCTCTTTCATAGCCTGTGATCTAATCCTTCTCACCAAAACATTCTAGCTAGACTCAAACTAGCACATATAGCTGCATGAATATCGAGGGAAACCATTAACTTAGTCATTTCTTAAATTAGCTAACAAATTACCTAAGCCCTTATTTCACAACTGCCTCAGAAATATGTCTTATTACCTAAGCCTGAGGAGATTGACATCCAAGTCAGGGCATATGGAGGGCTAATGGGAAATATTTAACACAGACTTCTCATGTGACTGTCTTGAATAAAGGCAAGTGCAGTCTTTATTGAGGATAGAAGGTTAGAAATACAGTTATCGATAGGTCCTTCCCAAATCTCAGTGGCTTCATATTCATGCTTCTCCCTCTTCAGTATTCTCTGTGACCCAGAAGAACCCTTGATAGAAAGTGAGCACTGACATCTTTTAAGTGGTTCCCAAAAGATGATATGTAAGAATGGATCATTCTATTAAACCATCCTCACAATTTTTAGTTCAAGCATTCCTCCTGCCTGCCACCTCCAGTGTTAGTAAGCATGTCGTTTCACAGGCATCCAGCTGGCTCGGCTCACAAGTGATCTGCACCACCACATACTGGCCAGCTGGTCTGACACAGCTCAAGCTCTGCATAAGCCAGAGCAGCTGCTGCCTGAAGGAGAGAGGATGATCTAGTACTTAAGATACTGATTCAGTTCCCTCTCCCTAACAAGTTGCTTCATTATTCTATCCTGCCATTCTCCATGTGAGAAATAATCCTCCTCTTCTACATGGCAGTGGTGTAAGTATAAATAGAGAGTGGTAGACACTCGGATATCAGAAGAGCAGGATGCATGTAAATCTCTAAGATGTAGCTGGAGGAGCAGAAGAAAATCTATAATGACTCTGTGAAGCGCTCTTGGGTCCTACAGCTTAGGCTTAACTTCAGCAATTGCCCTTTGTGTATCTTCCAAAACGTGGCATTCTGAATTTGCTGAAGACTTCAGGGAAGAATTTGGGTTTAATTCAAAGAACACGCCTGCTTAAGCCTTCCTTCTGGATGGAGTAATCAGAGGGGGGTTCAGTCATAGTATTTCTCCCTTAACATAAATTATGTGAGGCAAATGTGTCAGTCTTAGAAGTTCCTCCACCTGGAGATGGGACTTCTGCCAATTATGTCATAATTTTTCTTGCCTGAAGTGCCTCACATTCATTGTGTAGGAATCAAAATCCTAAGTAGTTCAGGTGGTGAGTAGATTTCCCGTGATGATGAAGTATATTTCATCCTAGACTTTTAGGCCAGCTTCCTGCCACTTCATAACAAAAATGTGATTAATGATACATAAAATCCACATTTTGGAATAGAAATAAATTGGGCCATTGCAGCATTTCTGTCTATCTGGGGAACTTTTATTCTGTCATTGCTTGACAACATAATTTTTACAGAATAAAACAACACTTTGTACTGAGGGAATTTCACTTCTGTCTTAAAATATGTTTTTACTGAAAAATGGTG
Organism: Tricholaema leucomelas; assembly: GCA_013400475.1. Lineage (NCBI taxonomy): Eukaryota > Metazoa > Chordata > Aves > Piciformes > Lybiidae > Tricholaema lacrymosa > Tricholaema leucomelas. The sequence continues at coordinate 76,321 of WAAF01019610.1, forward strand.
TAGGGAAGGCTTGAATTTAGGAAAAGATTAATAGATTAGATAAGCTCTTTCTAAAAGGATATGCCAAGACACTTTTTTACAGATGGAATTGTAGTAGGCATAATCTTATTTTAAGTGGAAAAAAAAATAAATAATGGATGAATACAGTTTATTTTTACACAGGACTATAAAGAGCTGATTTTTTTTCGCTGGGTGGGTAGCAAAATACAGAGTTTTAGCAAGTACAGTGAATTGCAGAAGCACTTAGGTTGGGAAAGATCTAAAAGATCATTGAGTCCAACCATTAACTTTACGAAGTCTTGTAAAATATAGAATAGAATCAACCAGGTTGGAAGAGACCTCCAAGATCATCCAGTCCAACCTAGCACCCAGCCCTATCCAGTCAACTAGACCATGGCACTAAGTGCCTCAGCCAGTCTTTTCCTGAACACCTCCAGGGACGGTGACTCCACCACCTCCCTGGGCAGCCCATTCCAATGCCAATCACTCTCTCTGACAAGAACTTCCTCCTAACATCCAGCCTATACTTCCCCCAGCACAACTTGAGACTGTGTCCCCTTGTTCTATTGCTGGTTGTCTGGGAGAAGAGATCAACCCCCACCTGGCTACAACCTCCCTTCAGGAAGTTGTAGATGGCAATGAGGTCTGCCCTGAGCCTCCTCTTCTCCAGGCTAAAGCAACCCCTGCTCCCTCAGTCTCTCCTTAACAGCCAAATAAGTTTTGCAGGCAGGTTTATCGTGTCAATGCACAATTAAGACTTGATGTAGAGATTTTTAACCAGCCATCTCCAACAGCTTCCTGAAGATTTGAAATAGCATTCTACAGGGGAGTGAGGAAGACAGAAACCAATTAAGTGACCTCTCAAGGGATCTAATTGGTCAAAGAAAGGAGAATGGAAAAGAGCTGTCTTCACTTACACTGTAGTCCTACACACTGGACTTCTGTGGCTTACACTGATTACACTAGATGCAGTGTCTATTTTTTTTTTTTTGCCTTAAAACATGGACAGACTGGAATATAGTGACTTTTATAGCCTGGTTTCCAACTATTCGTCTTTTCTGGGATTTCAAGCTGCTTTATTTTGCTGGAGAAAGTCTCCACATTCACAAGGAACAAAGAGGGACTAAAGGATGGTGAAGAGAGGACAATGAGTGATCTTGTTTTGGATAGCTTCCTTTTATCCTACCTTTGGACAACTCATCCAACTCTACTTCGCATCATTTGATGACATCACAGCAAGGCTGGCAATGCCTGTTAGAATCATGCTCTGGAAGGGATAACTTTTAGGCCGGCCTGCAATTCAAATGAACGACACACAAAAACTATGAGATGTTGCAAGGCTTTGCAATTTATCATGTGACATACCCGTTGTATTTCTCTTTTGTTTCTCATGTCTGTCTTGTCTTGCTTCTCTCTTTCTCCTTTTACCACTATAGTCTGTTATATCCCTCCCTTTCTCTCCACAAGATGCCCAGACCCTAAGCCTCTGTTATATCCTTCCCTTTCACTCCACAAAATGCCCAGACCCTAAGCCCAAAGGCAGCAGCCACACTGTGCTCAGTGCAATGGAAACACACAGCTATTGCCAGGCTCAGTTGCAAGCCAGGTGCTTCTTCCTTCAAGTTGCAGTCCAGCAACAGAGCTACCATGGGTGGGTTAATGCAACATCCTCATGTGAACTAAGGAAACTTGGCCAGGATTAACTGGTAGCATCCCTTCTGGAGCTGATGAGGCTATGAATTTCAGAGTCAGCACTAACCAAAGGGACTGATGATCTTATTTCATATCAAAATTCATGCTTCTGGTGGGAAATAGAATGCAATTCTGTTGTCTGAGTTAAGTTTTTATCATTTTGGGATGAATTTTGGCAATGCCATGATGAAACCAAGCTGAACGCTAAGATGCTTTGCTGCCAGAACAGGCTTCTTGCCTAGTTCTAAATGGTTTGCTACCACCATTGAAAAATCACTGTTCCAATTGCAAAGGAGAGAAAAGCCAAATGTAGTAGGACATTCTTGAGTGAGGGTAGATGGACAATAGCCTTGTAAAATTGAACGGCAGCATACTAAGACCTCCATTTTAATATCTGTGACTTGTTTCCACTGACTGCAGCTGGTTGATCAAGTAATGGAGCAGAAGAGATGTCTGCCAAGCTCCTGGTCCCTAGCATTTCTGTGTCCCAAAAAACTTCAAGAGCATATAGCTGGAAGAGAGTAAAAGTTGCTCAGCAACATTTCTGCAGGGATTTCCACCCAGCAGTAGAAAAGGGGAACCTGAGCTTACATGGAAGGTTCAAGTTCAGAAACAGCTCCAAAACCACAGAGTGATTATTTACCTGGTACCAGCTTTGGCTGGAAAAAAAACAAAACAAAACCAAAACACACACACAACCCACACACACCAACACAAAACAAAAAACCCAACAAAAACAACAAACCACACAGACACACAGATGAAACTGATGGCTTAGCTACATTTACAAAATTCTTTCTGAGCTACCAAAACAATTATTTGAGCAGTTGGTGCTGGAAGACTTGTAGCAGACCATCCTCTGTCATCTTCTGACTGCATCCAAGAACCCAGTTCTGGCTGGTGGGCAAAAGAACCATTAATATTTCAATTGCATTGTACCTAAACTCAATCCTAACTTGGTGGGATAGTTTGAAGCTAGCTAGAATGTTTTGGAGAGAAGAACTAGATTACAGGCTGTGAAAGAGAAACAATAGTCTTGTCTACTTCACTCATAGGCTTGCTGAGATGTATAAGAACAAGAGTATAAACATAGATAAGGGAGTTGCTCTGTGTCTGGGCTGTGGGCTACATCTCCCTCTGACCTCACCTTCCAAGACTCTGATTAATCCACCTGCTTCCTAACCCCCCCAGCCAACCCTCCATTCTTCCTTGGGCACAAGGCAACATCTAGAGTAAGGTAGAGGGGTGGGAGAAGGTGAAAGGGTGGTTGGGAGCACCTCCTGGGGACTCAAGTTTCTGGGAGAGCTGTTGTGTTTCTGTATTACCTTTTACCTTGTATATTTCTGAATGTAACTGTATATACTGCAAATATCTGTTTGTATATTGTGCTAAGCTGTAAATAAAAGCTTCATTCAATTGCCAGAGCTGGCTGAGCCTAGTCTGGGTGATTTTACAAAGTGTGGGGGGAGGGGTAACACTCAAACCATCACACTTGGCCTTCAATCTTAGCATGGGCTGATGTATATCCCAACCTCATAGTCATTGCCTGCAATCTTCTGTACTATTTTCTCATTTCCTGAGTAAAGGGGAATGATGTGGACTTGGAAGAAGGGTCATTTATAAAGAAACAGGAAAAATACTTCTAATAACCTAGAACTCAGCAATGCTGATGAATTCTACTCCTTACATGCCAGGCTTAATTAGCAAATGAGAAGGCAGAAGGCATTTTGTGTTTATCTATTTCCTCTTACTTTAGGATTGTATGATAAAGCCCCATGGCAGGGCTAAGCTATTGCAACCATCACAACACGTCAGCAACTGTGACTCACTCTGAACACATTACATGCAGGAAGAGAAAGATTCAAAGATAAGATATTAGGACTGAAATCAATACAGGATTCTCTTTTACATATCCCAACAGTCTCATTAACTTCAAAGTAGCTGATATGAATGTAATTAAAGAGCAGAACAAACAGCAAAAGGGAAAGAAAAAAAAATACAACACAGGGCCCTGTTTCAAGATCCTCACTAAAATGGCATAGCACAGGGCTGTACCATAAATCACAGGATGCACTCTGTCAGATGCTGCAGAAATCTTTAAAAACAAATATCAGTGACATTTTAAACAGTGTAAATTGTATAAAGGCAGGCATCTGCAGCCTAAACACAAATAAGCACTGCCGCCAGAGAGTAGTGTTAAACAACAGCCAACATGTTCTTGGTGCTCTGATGCGCTACACCAAAATCACAGTCAGCTGGTGGAATTGAACCTGCTCTCTGCTCAAACCAGATAAACCTGCTAAAAAGAAGAACCAAGTGTGCCATGATGGAGCTGGATACTGGAGACTGTGAGAGACATCTCTGCATGGCAGAAGCACATCTCAGTGCAGCACCAAAACACATCTCATTGCTATTAACTCTGACTCAACCTGTTGGGCTGTTGCCAGGTTCACAAGCTAACACTTGAAATTAAATGGGAACGCTTTGGTGTCCCAGGTGTCATCCCATTTATGCTTTGAGAGGTCAAGTGTCTGTGAAACAAAAGCTAATCTCAAGGGCAGTGATGGCAGCTACTGCTAAGAGGACGCTATGTTGGTTGAAGGTGTTTTCCGTTTGCAGTGGATAATGGGCTTGGCTGGGCACCCTGAGGCAAGCTGCACTGCTTCTGGGCACAATGTCTCAGCCTCCCCAGAAACAGCACAACTCAGTCCCCAGGCACCTTGAAGGTGATAGTGACACATTGATAACAGGCAAAGCTCAGCTACAGAAAAAGAAGCAGAAGGCTCCAGGGGGAAAACATCTTCTGGCATTTTTCATGAACTCTAAATTCCTAAATCCTCCCCCTCCTAATCATCCCCCAGATATGAACCAAGGGATCAATGGATCAACAGGATAATCACATGGAATGTCTTTAACGGAGCATCAGCCTCTATTTCTTGCATACTTTGCTGAATGCTCCTACCAAGTGCTAAATTAAAATTTACGGTAGTGCTAATTGAAGTCACATTTGTGTGCGCTGCGTGCTGTTAGGCAGGAGGAGATTTCTTTTGCTGGAGATTAAAACTTCAGTAATGTCTTTTTGTGCCTATACCAGTTTAATGCAAAAGCAAAACATAATTATAGGAGGCTGTTAATGGATTAGATGGCCAGTGTTGCTCTCTAGCTGTGTTCCAGTTTTCCCTCTCTTGGCTTTGTGCTGTCTGTTGTCATCTCCTAATTATCTGTTCCTTTTTCAGTTGGCAGCTTTAATAGTTTGAGGGTATTATTCAAACCCAAATTAATTTGTGTTTTTCAGGAATTGCTTAAAAGAGTAGGAGTTTTATTTGGAGCTTGATAGGGCAATAAAATTTTTATCAGATGCAAAATAGATTTCTTTTCTTGGCCAACTTTCACTGCCGTGAAACTATTCACATTGATCAGCAGGACCAGAGGAAGTTCTGCTATTGCAAAATAAAACAAGAACTTCTGAGAGTGCCTGGCAGCTGATTTGTTCCTGCATGGCTTAGCAGCAGCAGCTACCACCCACGGTAGTTTCTAAGGGCAGAAAGCTACGTCACTTTCAAAACACTGAAGACTGCCTCTGCTCGACATTTGAACTGTTGATAATGGTAAGTTCAAGAATATACAGGAAGAAGTTTGTCATTACAATCTCAGGATCTTCAATCCTGCAACCAATTCATTAATACATAAGAATACTACTCAGCATTTACATAGTGACAAATCCTACTAGGTGTTGCAAACCTACAAGTCATTTCAGAGCACAGGAGCATTAAGTATCTTGCAGCCATTCTTCCTAATTTAGGCGCAGTTCTCAGAGTCATAGAATCATAGAATGGTTTAGGTTGGAAGGGACCTCAAGGATCATCCAGCTCCAACCCCCTGCCATAGGCAGGGACACATCCCACTAGAGCAGGCTGCTCAAGGCCTCATCCAGCCTGGCCTTAAATGCCTCCAGGGAGGAAGGATCCACAACCTCCCTGGGCAACCCGTTCCAGTGTCTTACCACCCTCACTGTAAAGAGCTTCCTCCTAACATCCAGTCGGATTCTCCCCTCTTCCAGCTTAAACCCATTCCCCCTCATCCTAACATTACTAGACCTTGTCAATAGTCCCTCCCCAGCTTTTCTGTAGGCTCCCTTCAGATACTGGAAAGCCACTATAAGGTCGTCTGGAAGCCTTCTCTTCTCCAGGCTGAAGAGCCCCAACTCTCTCAGCCTGTCCTCATAGAACTGCTGCAGTTGGAAAAGACCTTTCAAATCATTGAGTCCAATCACTCTCTAACTCTACCAAATACGGTACCAAACAATGAACCTCAGCACCACATTTCTGCATCCTTAAACACCTCCACCTTGAACATCAGAGATGGTCTTGTCACCATCCACAAAAACATACAATGAAAAATAATTAGTTGCAGAAATCTATCGCAAGCATTTGAAGGAGAAAAATACTCAATGGAAAGCATTTCCTAATAGACAGTGAGAAAACATGGTATTTCCAGAAGCTGATGTCCGAGATGCACTAGCTTCCAGCATTCTATGATTCTATGATTCTTCCAGCATACTCCATGTCTACAGGGAAGCAGGATGTGGTAATAATACTGACGTTTATTACCACAGCCAGTACCACCTTTGCAAGATTAAAACATTCTTTATATTCTCTCTTGAAAACCATCTCTTGGGGAAAATAAGGGGTGAAAGAGGAAAAGAGAGATGAAGACAAATACAAAAAGAGTTAATTTGAAGCTAATCAAATCCCATTTTTTAACTCTGCATCAGAAATCTCTTTTCTTTCATTACTGAATGCATTTTCAAAGACATGCCGATAGTTTTGAGGGGAATTCCACATCTCACAGCTGTGCAATCTGCCCTGCAGTGTATCCCTTGCCTTGCTGGCCCACCTGCTTACTGCAAAACACCCTGAACTCCCCAGCACTGACACTGTGCTGGTGGAGCTGTGTTTTGGGCTTAGAATCATAGAATTGTACCATTAGCTTGGTTGGAAAAGATCTCTAATATCAAGTCCAACTGTCAACCCAACACCACCACAGCTATTAAACCAGGTTCCAAAGTGCCATATTTACAAGGTGTTTAAACATCCTGGGACAGCGACTCCACCACCTTCCCTGTATTTTCCTTTACTATAGAACCATAGAATCAATCAGGGTTGGAAGGGACCACAAGGATCATCTAGTTCCAACCCCCCTGCCAAGGGCAGGGACACCCTACCCTAGATCATTTAAACTTGGCTCATCTCTTATTCTGACTGTAAATTAGAGAGAGAAGTAAAGACATTACTCCTAATATCTAACCTAAACCTTCCCTGGTATATCTTGAAGCCATTTCCTCTCATTCAATCACTCAATACTGGGAATAAGAGACCCAGCCCATCTTACTATAACCACCTTTTAGAAGGTGGTTGCACCACTTGCAAAGAAGGTCTTGACTTGTTGCTGATGTCCTGCAAAGACCATGCCTAGCCTCATTTTCCAGCAAAAGTGGTAAAGTTCAAAAAACACATACAAATCAGCCAGAAAAACTATTGTTCCCTTGCAGAATGCTTTATTATATTATGTATGGTCATCTGTTAATAATGCATGGTTTAAAAGCAATTGCATTGAGCAGCTTCATTTTAAGAACAACATGTTAAGAATGCAGCTTCTGAAAAAGGCTCTGCCCTTGTTCCATATTCAAAGTCTAGCCCACAAACTGAGAAAAAAAAAGGAACAGTCATCCTTTCAGCACATATTACAATTCATGCTTCAAAACATCATGTAACTCTAGCCTTAAGTGCTGCCCATTTGATAGTTATTTTACTTTTGTCTGCTTTTCTACTTTCCTCTTCATTTATGTTGGTTCCACAGCACGTATTAAAATTTTCATTTCAACTCTTGCTGTGCATTCAGGTGCCAACAAATGTGTTGTGCTCCACCTGTTTAAAAGCTCATTTAGAGGTGCAAGATTATATCCTTTTGTTCTCAGGAGGGCAAAACCAGTCTTATTATCATGGAAAATTATAAGGACTGACCTTTGGCTCTGAAAAAAAAAATATGTGGTAACTCCCTACAACTCCTGACCTGAATATTCCATAGTATGGCCCCTTGGTAGCTGGCAGAGCACTAAAACATATACTGTATCTGGCAGAGATATTTTCAGCTTTCATCTGACATGTGCATTAGCTGCTGAGTTGCCTATGTTGGTGATAGAGCAATGGATCAAGTCCAGACCTAGTGGATCATATCTGATGGGCAGGCATATTGATGGGAAAAAGCACACATTCACTTTCACAAAAAAACACAGAGCTGAAGTCAGAGGCAAGCTATCCCCTTTTTTTGGTGGATTTCATAGAATGGTTTTGGTTGGAAGGAACCTCAAGGATCATCTAGTTCCAACCGCCCACCATAGGCAGGGACACCTCCCACTAAAACAGGTCACTCAAGGCCTCATCCAACCTGGGGAATTTAGGACATTCCCTCCTTTATGGTGACAACTAACACACAACCAGCTCCAGCAGCACCAAACACTGTCACTGAAGAGCAAAACACGCTCAGTGGCCTACCAAAATGGGGGAGCAAGAACACCACTGTACAGCACAATCATCCACAGTCAGAAGTTGAAAGAAATACCATTTTCACCTCAGTCTGAGAATGGCTGAGCAGCCTTTTTTTTTTTTTTCAAACCAAAATCCCAGTCTTTTCAATTCAGCTAATTGCTACAGGGAGAGCAAACCACATGGACAATCTGTCCTTTTTCACTGAACTTCAGAATGGCAGGGACTGGAAGGGACCTTGAAAGATCATCCAGTCCAACACCCATGCCAGAGAAGGATCACCTATACCAGATCACAGGAATGCATCCAGGCAAGTCTTGAATAACTCCAGAGAGGGAAACTCCACAACCCCCCTGGGCAGCCTGTTCACAGCAAAAAAAATTCTTCCTCATGTTTCCATGGAACTTCCTATGCCTCAACTTTCACCCATTGTCCCTTGTCCTGTCATTGGGTATCATCAAGCAGAGCCTGGCTCCCCTCTCTTGGCACTCACCCTTTACATCTTTATAAACATGAATGAGGCCACATGTGAGTGTTGGGACATTTGATGCCAACTCCTCCTTAGAGTCCTTTGGTTACAATGTACTCTCTGCTTCACTCTAGCACAACTGCAATAACTTTCTAACCCTTAATGTCACACAAGTGATATCAAGAGCAGCTCCCAAGGTGGCAGCAAGGTTCCTAATGTGGATGCTCACCATGCAGATCTCTAAGACCAGAGAGTCTCCCAATGCACACCCCCTTTACAGTGCATGAGAACAATACAGTCACAGAAATTGGAAGGTGAAAGCAGGATGTCAACAGCAACAGTTTATCAGGAAAAATATGATAACTGCCAGCTGCAGCAGCCAGAGGTGCCTGCATCTAATATCACTTGCATTCTTCGGGGAGTTTTGGGCAATTTATACCAGGAATCACAGAACCTAAAGTCAGCTCAATGTATGGTAAAGTACAGATGTTTTTTCTACATGACAACAGGTTGTACTTAAAAGAACTTTTAATTACTTTAAAAGATTTTTTTAAAAACTTTTCCTTCCCCATTTGGACAAAAAAAGAGCATCAGGAGAATAAGGCAGGGCCAAAAGAGAAAACACTGTTTGAATTTCTGAGCCAGACTGAATCTTCAAGGCCAGCATGCTAGGAAAAGCATTTGTTCATTTCTAAATTCTGAGATCAAAAGCACAGAGGATATGATTCTTCCTCATGTTCCATCCTATCCTGACTCTATAAACATTCAAACAACTAAATTTCCCTTACCTTACCAGTTCATGCAGAAAGGGCTGTATCACTGGCCTCTTGATAATCCTTCATTTTTCCAGTTCTGTGTCACCTGCAAAAATAATCAGTGAGAATCTCCTGTGCTCCTTCAGGTTACCATTGTCTTAAATAGTGCAGAGCATTAAGAAAGCAGACAGATTAACTGCTCCAGTTCCCATAGGGCTCAAAATGTAAGGTTGCAGAACTTCATTAGCCAGATAACTTCAGAAAGTACAGAGGAGCAGCTTCAAATCATCCATTGTAAACAGCACATACATATGGTACCATACCCTTAGTGTCTCACCTAAATGCTTCTCCTAGGAAAAGCAGCCTTGGCAAAACAAAATCCATTGACTTATCTCTGGTTTGGGAGTGATAGATTCTCAGTTTGCTCAACCTAATAGAAATGAGTGGGCCCAAGGCTTTACAAGACAAAGTTTGAACCTCCCCTAAGGGATAAGGAATGCTATGGTGTTGAAGTAGCAGCTACATCTGAAACATGCACAGAACCATTAAGAGCATGACAGGAGGTACGACATGAGTACAAGTACACACACTTGCTCCATATTTTATCTTACATGTTGGTAGAAAAATAACATTGATAAAAGAAATGTAAAAGTGAAGATCTGTAGGACACAAAAAGAAGAGAATTTCTAATTTCATTGCCTTTTGTTAGTAGTTGGTAGTTTTCTTTTCTGGTCCTCTTTGCACAAGAAGACATTTTACACGCACACGACATTAATTAGACTCGTAGAAGACATTTCAAGCCTGCCAACTCAACTGCTTTGGGCAGTATTCCACCAGATCTCCAGACAATTTGCAGCTGGAACATCTGAAAAACTCAGACAAACGGCCACCAACTATGGCAAAGTTGACTCCAAATCACACAAACCTCTGATGCATCCCAGAAGTTCAGAGGCATAGACACCACAGGACACACTGGAGTCTCCTGGAGTACTCACACAGTGATTACGAGCACACTGCAGAAGCTGCATGGGCACAGATCATGTTCACATGCATGTGCTCACACAGAAATATCAGATTTGCTGTCCTGGCACTTGAAGAGACTGGAAGTTACAATCTGGCTACCATTTACAGAATCTTCAGACTCCATCTTCCTATGTCTAGGATCTCCAGCAACACTTGCCATAGAGGGAAGAGGAGAGCTGAACTTTTGTGGTAACACTGAAGACCAGATGCAAGGGATTCAAAAGCAAAAACTGAAATTGGTTCCTCCATTAGCCCAAAAGTCTTGTATACTCACAGACATCAAGAAGCAAGTAAACACAATTTGTATCCAGCTGCCTTAACCATTGATAAGTCTGAAAGATGATACAAAAATCTCCTTTTTTTTTTAGTGTTTAGTGAGATTTGCAAACCCTAATGGACAAACTTGGGAACTCAAAGATTCCTATGCATACTCATATAATCAACCAGGTTGGAAGAGACCTCCAAGATCATCTAGTCCAACCTATCACCCATTCCAATCAACTAGACTATGACACTAAGTGATTGGACAGGGCTGGGTGATAAGTTGGACTGGATGATCTTGGAGGTCTCTTCCAGCCTGGTTGATTCTATGATTCTGTGAGTATGCATACTACGTCATCTAAGTGCCAAGCACCCAAACATTGTTCTGTGATGATGCCTTTCCCAGTCAAACAGCCTGCCTCCATGGCACAGAGCTGCTAGCTCTCAGGCTCTAGTGTTGCCTGAGCCCTGTGCCTTTGTCTGTGGCTTGTTCCTGATACTGCGTCATAGCACAAGAACAATGCACAAGCCCTCAATGTGTTGCTGTCTCCAAAGAACAACATTCCTAGAACCTATTAATCTGCCCCCCAAAAAGGCTGAAAGTCACATCTCTGACTAAAAGGGCTTTCCACTTCAAGGATTATTCCACAATTCAGTTCAGCTGACAAATGCACTCAGAGCAGGATTTCTCAACTACCCAGTTTCCAGTAAGGGATGACCCACCCCTATTGTTAGGAGAACTGGGAAAAGAGAAGCGGTCTCTGGGTAAGGATATAACTCAGAGAGCACCATCGGGATGCAGCACTGTGAGGAAGCTACCACTTTACCTACAAGAAGAGTCAGCATTGCACAGGATCAGTTACCCACATACCCAGACTCAAACATCAGAGATGGGTTACGTCAGAGAGGACATGAAGTCTGCTTGAGATGCTGTAAATATAAACACATATAAGCATGTGCTGAGTTCTGTCCAAACCTTTACCATCCACTTTATCCAATTACCATCCCATTTAGCTGAGCAGTGCTGAACCGAAATTCTTCAAGGTTAAGGCCCCAGGAGGAGTCTCTTTCCTGGTCAACTCTTTGATTGCATTTACCTCCATCCCTCCAAATACTCTGGATGCCCTCAAACCATTTGGGATAAGCAAACTTGTGCTGAATTTTCTGTCACTCTAGCTCATTCACTACTTAAGCAGGGGGAAAAAAAACACCTCAACCTTTGCTTGTTCAGCTAGCTTATTATTGAGGGTAGGCAGTGATGTCCTTCTCCTATGAATATGCTAAAATTAATCCAATTTGCATGGGAACATATAAGCAGCAAATATTTATTCATGATTAGAAGGGAACTGATCCAAGTACATAAACTGAAGGTAGACAGTAAAAAAAAAAAAATGCACCAAATCAAAAAAAATCCCAGCATAAACATTGATCACCATAAATTTCCTACAATTAGCTGCCAGGTATAATTAATTTGTGCTTCCAGTCATATTAAATCACTAACAAGCATAACATGTTTGAAAAAGAAATAATTCAAATAAAATGTAATTAGGGAGATCCAGTTATTTCAGTCTGGGCAAAGTGACCCTCACTGTAATAGCCCAATAGTTAATGAAGCTGACTTTAAAAGAATTCCTTTTGCTCCCCATTAACATTATCTCCCCCCCCCCCAAAACTTCATACCAAAGTTTCAAAATTTAATTAAATGTGCTTCACAGTCTGGAGGAGTGAATGGCAAGAGATATGTCAGCAGCAGAAATGGCAGACTTCTTGTAAGCAGTCTGCCAACCAAAGGAGTCCTTTGCTGGGTTACTGTTAAACTGAAGCAGAAGAAGGTACAAAAAAATCCATAGGCAGGTACATTTACACAAGCTCAAATGAGTATGGTGAAATAGCACATTCCTTAGCTGAAAGCATTTATCCTCTGACTAAGGATTAGATTTCAAGGGAGAGGTAAAATTGCCAGAGTATATACATTTTGCTAGAAGACAGATCTCTAGTTCAGAATCTTTGCTTCTAAGAGAGATCTCTGGGTTATGAAAGAGACTCCTAGCTGTGGGCTTAAGATTGTGTTTGATCAAAACCGGCTCAGAAGGATCAGTAAAAGTCAGCATCTCAATGTCTTGACACTTTTCTACTCAAGGCCCTTAAGAAGATTGCCATGAACAGGGAGCAGAATAACACAGCTTTACACAGCACCTCTGAGCATTGGTGTCTAGATGAACCACAAGCATTTTAGCAGCAACTGAGGACAACAGCAAACACAAGCATCATTAATCAGCTTTCCAGTTGTAGTGATCATCTGCTGGAAATCTACATCCTCTGCATCGGAGCTGTGAAAGTAGACATTATGAATAGAAGAATCATAGAACTGTTTTGGTTGGAAGAGACCTTTGAGGCTACCATGTCCAACCATTAATGTTCTTCATCAGGATCTCCAGACTGGTTCTTTGATAGACAGGAAAGCTGGTTGGAGTGAAATTCAGACTCTCAATGGCATAGATGAGAAACATTCATCTGATCTGAGAGGCCTCATTTCTACCAATTGGCTCATCAGGTTTAGGCAGCCTACAGGCACACAAATTTTGGTGAATGAGTAGCAACACAGATAGGAAATGAGAGCTTAAGCAAAAAGAGAAGATAATCTCACTAGCTTTTATGCTCATCTGGTGCCCTCTTACCAAAACCCTCAAGCACCTAGTAATTTAGGTGTCTATCAGCCTGGAAAGGAAACAGGCAATGCTAAGCAATAGGATGAGAGGAGCTGGCCTCAAATAGTACTAGAGGGAGTTTAAGATGGATATTAAGAGAAATCCTCCCCTGACAGAGTGGTTAAAGCATTGGACCAGGCTGCCCAGGGCAGTGATAGAGTCACCATCCCTGGAAGTGTTTCAAAACCACATAGACGCTGTGCTTAGGAATATGGTTTATTGGCAAACTGGTAGTGCTGGGTCAACAGTGGGACTTGACAATATTTCCAGTCTTGGTGAGTCTATGATTCATTGTGTCTATGCAGATGTAGAGACATGTGAGAGAAGTCAGGATTTCAACATGGCTGCACTTCCAAATCAGCAGCTGACTAAAATCTTGGTAATCTGGCACTTAAAAAAAAAAAAAAAAAAGGAAAATAGAAAAATAGAAAAAGCTCCTAGAAGAGATGAAGTTAAAGGACACTGCAGAGATAAGGGCACAGATTCAGAGGTAAGCAGAGCAGAAATGGCTGTAATACACCTGGAAGGCAGGCAAAACCAGACTCCATGCAAACACCTCTGCTGCTCACTATGCCCCAGTTCTGAAATGATCAGCTGAGCTCTATCTTTCAGACTCCCCCAAATGTTGCTGTATGTAAGCTGGGGAAACAAGCACAAAGAAACTGTTTTAGCCTGTAGGAGCAATGGTGTATGTAGCCAAGCCACGGAGATTCAGAAGACTCTTCTCGAGCTGTGACAAGACTTTCTCTATTAGCTGCTGGCCACAGACTTACTGAAACCTTTACTGGAGCTTCTCACTTTTTATCAATCTACATCAGTGCCACTGCTACTTGCTTAATCAACTACGCTTTTTCTCCTCCTCTTAATGTTTCCTTCCACACACACAACCTCTCATTAGCCAAATTCTACCTACAAAAATACTTTTCTTAATTTACATTAACTCACAGAACCAAAGAACAGTATGGGTCAGAAGGGACCTCTGCAGATCACCTAGCCCAACCCCCAATTCAGTAAAGATCTAAGCAAAATTATTTGACAATGCAATTATTTCTAAAAGAATAGGCATTCATTTGCTCCATCAGTTTGTGGTGGGTTATGCTCTACCCTATTGCCTACCCTGGCAATTTGCTTGGGTTGCAAATATTGCGGACTGCATTTCCTAAACATCAGTACAGCATACTCAGAACAGTGAATAAATAAAGAGACAAATAAATAGATAAACCAATTAGAACATTAAGACTTTCCATAGTTCCCAGCAAAGAACACCATTATGCCAGTATACATGCACCATCTATAAATCCGTGGTTTGCTCACACTTTGTGCAATGTCCTGTAGGTTTAACAGCTCAGGAAAGGGCACCAAGAATGAGCCCAAGTGAGGAACCAGAGTGACTTCTACCTTAGAATCAATGGGAAAGAAATTGGATCTTCAGAGCCTCTGTAGTTTTTTTTTGACACTTGTGCTTGCCTTTGTCTCAGAGCACAAACACACAGGTATTAGCTCAAGTCCATCATCCCAAGTTCACTGTGTCTTGCACAGAAGGCTTTGGCAGGCATTTCCCCAAATGTCCCCAAAGTCACAGAGATGAATGTGATGCATTCAAGCTAAGTGCACAAGTAGCATAAAGGGAAAAGTCATAAAGTGCTGACACCCCAACCTGACCTGTGATTTCACTTGTGAGGTGAGTGCTGAGAAGTTTTTGTGCAACTTTGACACTCAGCCTTCCTTTTCCTCAACAAGACTGAACAAAGCAGACCATCTGTGTTGAAAGAAAAATCCAATACATGCATTACAGAGATCTGGAGCATTTGTTTGGTTCTGCAGTTGCCCTCAAAAGGCATTTTGCTGGAGCTCCAGCTTCCACAAAAATGGGCAGGCAGCCACATTCATGCCAAAAAAAAAAAAAAAGATGGCCCACAGAAGAAAAAGACAAGATCCTGTAAAAGGTCATGGTTACTTTTCCCCTGTTTTCCAGTTAATAGCAATTAGTCTCATCACATTAATACTAGCTTCAGAATGATTATCTAATGCTATTCTTCTTGTGCACAGTATTGATCTCTTAAATATTCATGGTATTTTATATATAAAATAGATGAAAAAAATATATTTTATCTGTACCTACACACACCAAGACACAAATTTGCTGCAAAACTCTCTGTCAAAATAGTGGAAAGGGATTAGAGCTACCACAGTATGGAATAGGAGGAGGAGCTGAGGAGGCTGAGACTTGCTAGCCTGGAGAAAAGACAACCTGGACAGGTGATACATGACAGAGATCATCAAATTAAAGAGCATCTTTGAAAAGATGGATGAAAACTGACTGTACACTACACTTTCCACCATGAGAGCTAAGGGACACCACAAACAACTTGCAAAGGCAAGGCTCGTGAAAAAGAAAAAGCAATAGTTATCTTTGCTACAGGATATTGTGGATAGAAAAAGTTTACATGGGCTAGCAGGGAACATGTACACGAATCCTGAGAGGAGAGACACTTAGGGTTATTACAAATATAATTAAAAAAAAAACCACACACCACACATCAGAGGTTTATGAAGTGTTGGGAGAGCACTCGAAGCAAATGTATTTCTTTCCTCATTTTTGGTATTCCCTGTGCAACTACTTATAACTACCTGGACAGAAGACCAAGTGAAGCCTTATATCAAGCCAGAAAAGGTGTTTCTAACTGTTGGATTTTGCATCTATCACAAGAGGACCTTGTGTTTACGTTGCACCCTAGCAACCAACCACACAGAAGTCAGCAAATGAGTATCAATTTTAAGTCAGACCTCTTTAGCCCAGAACTGTTTTAACCACACCAGAGCTTTCTTCTCTGATACAGAGCACACTGCTTGATATCAAGTCTTTCTGTAGTATCCTGAGACGTGGCTCACAGATCCAACAGTTCACAGATTTACAGTACATTAACTATGGTCATGGGAAAATGTTGGGTTTTCCTTCTATAAAGAGAGTCTTGTGTAATATGTAAATGCCATGAGGGATTAGCACAAGAAATTATTTTTGCAGCGTGTGAAAGAGTGCTGTGCCAATTCTCAGAAGGTCCAGCTCCAGCCAAACCTCATGACAGACCCAGAGGCAAGTGCACGGAGCTCAATACCAATGCCCATTAGAGATGGGCAGGACCAGCTGAGAAATCAGAGAGGAACATACACAAAAACAGTAATTTACAATACACAGTTCCATTGTCCAGTTTAGCTGAACCAGCTCTGACAGAAAAACAGTTCAAGGAGAAAATCCTGTTTTTTGGTAACATAATATTTCACAGACATATAGAAAACTCCTGCAAAATTCAAATAAGGAAGTAAAAAATAAAGCTCCTACACTTCTGTAGAAATCACTTCCACTGCCTAAAAAGCAGAGGTTTTGTGTATATTTTTATTATTCCAGTGCAGAAATTTAAGGAAAGAAAATATTCTTTTAATTCAAGTGGTTTAAAAGAAAAACCAAACCAAAACCAGAATTCTAAGTATTTTCCTGGTCATGTTACATGAGATTCTAAATGAAGACAGTAGTATTTTTCAGACTGAAATAATTAAAGAGGAGGTGAGTTGCTTATGACTAGAGTTTAAAAGTGTATGTGATGCTATCACAGGCACTTGAAATTGTGTAGACTCTCTGAGAGTGAGTGTAACAGGATAAAAATGTTCCAATGTTTGTGAAAACAGGCAAGTTAATACTTTCTTTTCTAAAAGTACAAGCTTAGCTAATGAATCCATTATGCAAACAACCTTCTCTCAATTGCTTTTGATGAGCTAATTCTTAGAGTTAGTTGTGGGAAAAAACATCTAATAAAGAATCACAGAATCAACCAGGTTGGAAAAGACCTTCGAGGTCATCAAGTCCAACTTATCCCCTAACACCTTCTAATTAACTAAACCAGGGCACTAAGTGCCTCATCCAGCCTCCTTTTAAACACCTCAAGGGATGGTGACTCCACAGTCTCCTCGGGCAGCCCATTCCAATGGCAAATCACTCTCTCTGTGAAGAGCTTTTTCCTATCATCCAGCCTAAACCTGCTCTGACACAGCCAGCTTGAGACTATGTCCTTTTGTTCTGTCACTGGGTGCCTGGGAGAAGAGATCAACCCCTGCCTGGCTACAACCTCCTTACAGGTAGTTGGAAAGAGCAATAAGGTCTCCCCTAAGCCTCCTCTTCTCCAGGCTGGACAACCCCAGCTCCCTCAGCCTCTCCTTGTAGAGCTTGTGAATTATAGAATTGTTTTAGTTAAGACATGTTGAGACCAATTGTCAGCCTAAGACCACCACGGCCATTAAACCATGTCCCAGGGTGTCATGTCCACATGTTTCTTTAGAGAAGAGGAGGCTGAAGGAAGACCTCATTGCTCTCTACAAGTACTTGAAGGGAGGCTGGAGCCAGGAGGAGGCCAGCCTCTTCTCCCTGGTGTCAAGTGATAGGACTAGAGGAAATAGTTTCAAGCTGCACCAGGAGAGGTCCCAGCTGGATGCTAGAAAATATTTCTTCTCAAAGAGGATTATCAAACATTGAAACAGGCTGCCTGGGGCAGTGACAGAGCTGCCATCCCTGGAGCTGTTAAGCATCATGTGGACCTAGGGCTTAGGGACATGGTTTAGGATTTACCCTAAACTGGGTCAAAGGTTAGACTGGATGATCTCCGAGGCATCTTCCAAGCAGATGTTTTCTGTGATTCCTGACATGGTCCTAAGGACCACATGGCACCTAAGAATATACTTTTGAGACTGGTATGTGTTCAGCACTTTATATAGCAAAGGAATAGAAAATGCACCCAGGTTAAGAATGAGCTTTCTGTTATCTATGCCCAAATATATCAGAGTAAGCTAAATAAACTGGCAAACTTTGGGCTCTTTTTGATCGAAAATATTTAATGGAATGGTTGAGAGCAGGCTGAGAAGTTGTTTGAAGCAAGATCACTGCTTTTTACTTGCTAGTGAAGTACCTCCTAACTGAAGTCCTGGCTTAAAAGAGTCCTAGGCTGCCTATTCCCAAAACAATGATGTAGCAGTCCTCCAGGTTTAATCACCTTCTACCCATTCCTAAGTTGGTTTTTGGAGTGATAAAACTGTGTACTATGGATCAGACTTCTCTCAAATGAAAAAATCCCAACCATAAGAGGGAATGTTCCTGCATATCTGAAGTTAGCAGCACATGCTGAAAGGTCTAAGTAATTATGAAAGAGACAGCAAAGTCCTGCAGACCACAAATGGCAGAATTAGACACAGTTTAAATAGTACTGCTGAAAACATACAGTGCAGTTTAAGTAAAAACCAAAATGCAGTGCGCATAAGAACTTGAGCAGGAAGTGGACTGAAAAACAACTACAAGCAAAGAGGGAAATGAAGAAGTCTATTTGATCTTTACAGCTACTTAAATGTGAGCAGCTAAAAAAAAAAATGGTGACAGCTAATTTATGATGTAAAATTATTCCTGTTTTAATTACATTAAAATAAGTTAATGCCATTAATTATCTAGGTTGGGAGACATTCCTACCCAGGCAGAATTTCTCACACAGACCCATTGAGGGGAAGCAGGTGGATCAGGCTGACCTAAATTCGGTTCAGTGTTGTTTTTCAAAGCTGTCCAAGAGGTTTCAGCTACATCCCAATATTCCTGGTTTCCTGGCTACCACCTCCTGGAGGGTTGCAATGAGTTTCTCTCACCTGTACCATTTTATCCTAATGTGATACAAAAGGTAAAGTCCACATGATGTGATTTTATTTGGGGTTTCAACTTTTCTCATGACTATTAAAGACTTTTCAGAGTAAAGTGTGGGCCAGAAGCTGCTCTTATGCCACTGCCCATCACATCTTTTCTGATGCTTTTTGAATCCTTTCAAAAGTTCATTAAATGGCAGAATTTCATGTCTCCTGTGTCTATTCCCTACTTTGTATTAAAAACTCGAATAGAGAGCTGCTAGTCTGGCTGTGGAAGAATAGAATTTCTGATATATTAAACAAAGACAGGAGGCTTTCCAAGGTTTTTTTTTTTACGTAATCTGCTGGCCTGCCAAGTGGCCCAGCACATGGTGTATACAGACGCACTAAAAGACAGACAACTTTCATACCATAAATTCCTTTGCTGCTTTTCTGCTGTGAATGACAACAACATTTTCCACCCATTTAAGTGGCAACGATTCCAGCCTTCTCAAAGATTACTCAGACTTAATGGCAGTTTGCATCTTAGAATAACTTCTTCTGACCCTCTTTTACTTTCTGCTTCTTCACTCCCCTCCCCACTTTTTTTGTTTTTTTTTTAAGAAGCAATTTGTTTCCTGCCATTTGCCTTCTCAGTAGGGCTTTTATCAACAACAGTCACTACAGGAGGACAGCTGGTATGAGAGAAAAAGTCAGATCCTTAAGAACATAACCATGGATTTAAACATGTGAGCCTGCACTGTAAATTGTTTTGTTATGCAACTGGTGCCAAACTCACTCTGTACATCAGGGGCATACCCTGTAGCATGTAAAGTTCATAAGAAACACTCAAGAAAGTTCAAGAAACACACACTTGCACAGATAAAGCAAACCAAGAGACCATTTGTTGCAGAGCAACATTTGTGATTCTGAGAACTGGCCTTGCAATTCTGTAGCAGATAAAGTGGTTTGCAGGAAGGAGGAGGGGGGGAGAGACTCACAGCTGGAGGAAACACAGGTGTCAAAGTCTGTTGTTACTGCTTTTGTTGTGGCTCAAAGCAAGGCAGGCACACTCAATATGCCAGAAAGACAAAAGAGAAATAGTCGAGCAAATTCAATACAGGACTAAATGGGTATAGCAGGCAGGTGAGTCATATTTTTCTCTTATGTTTTACATGATGAAGTCTTTCCTAGTGAAGACTACCCAGACAGTGTAATGCGAGGTGAAGCAATCTGCCAATGGTTTCAACCTGTTTCGAGCAGCAGTTAAAGCAACTGGCTTTAGTAGGAATTACACTAAACACTAGTTCTGAATTTGGCCCACTGCAAGGAAACCTGTTAAAAGCCTTCTGCCAGTTTAACTGCCACAGTATTACCTTGTTGATTTCCTTTAAGATATTCAGCAGCATAGTTTGAAACTGAAGGCAGTGGTCTAAAGTGGAGGTGAAGGTTACTGAAATCACTAGTTAAAAATCAGCTTGTCCTGCTCACAAACCATTTGACAGCATTACCAACTTTCCCTTTTGGTTCAGACCCACGGCAGCTAACACCCCTTGGAAGCTGCCTCAGTCCTTTCCTGTTAAAAAGCTGTGACATGGCACTGGCTTTAGAGGAGAAAGTGGCAAGGAACCAGACTCTGCACTGGCGTTCCAAAGGTTGAATCCAAGATGAACACTTTGTCTTGCCTCTTTCCTCAGGGTGGCCAGCGTTGTTTCAAATGCCTGCTGACTGAAATGGTGACAGCTGCAGGACACAGACTCATGTATCACAAGCTGCGTGCAGCAGGAGATAGCTGAAGGGCAGAACTTCAAAGCTGATGCTTGTAACCACCCGAACAGCACAGGGCTGCTACTGCTGCCAGCTGGGAGCTCCAAGCTCAAATGCGGGGCCGTGGCCTTGCAAGCAACTGAACATTTGCCATATCTTGGCTATGCTGGATATCCACTCCAGAGAGAGGCCAGCAGACAGAGATGAGAGGAGCACTGGCTGCTTTAGTATTCCTGTTGGGCTTGGTCTGCTCCTTCAAAAACTGAGAGCAGTACATCAACACATTGGTTTTCTCCTCTTTCCAGAAAAAGGTTGCAATTAAGGTGAGAAACGACAGAGCTGGTTTTACCTTGCTTTCTTTGGCACATCACCTTCAAACAAGGTTTTAAAACTTTTGCAGAATAAGAACAACCACAGTTTAAAAATTTATTCTTGGTATGTCACAATTACTCCACCTTCACAGGAATTTATCGACATCCTGATCAGCATCAAAAGCCCCAGGCAGTGTGGGCTGGGAAAAACACAGTGGCCTCTAACACTAATTTGGATGCATCATTTATTTTCAGACTCATGCAGGAGAACCTAGTGACAAATCAGTGAATTCAAAGCGAGAAGAGTCTTTTAACCAAGGGATGCGTGAGCATAAAGGCCTTACACCTCCTTTCTGCTGCCAATGCCTGACATGGCATCAGATAATCCACTCGATCCAACTGCAGTTTGGGCTTGGGTCAGTTTTAGACATCCCAAAACTACAACCCATGTACTAGTCACTTCAGAAAGCAACCATTTCAACCAAGCTCTGGCAAATGCGGCAGTGAAGAGAAAGAGGAAAACATAAATCAATCTTCATGCCCTTTCCTCACCCCTTTCACATTAGAACAGCCACACTAACTTAAATTAGATCCAAAATGTGACTCTGGCAACCAGCAAGAAGTAGTACAAGGCACTGTAAATTACTGATTGTATGGTGGCAGTGCTGAAAGGGCACACTGGACTTGCAGGTCATGCTGAGAAAATGCCTTCATGGGGCTTGACAAATCACTTAACATGTTTCAATTGTTGCATATGAGATTTAAATTTTCTAACTCAAATGCATTTTAAGTTTCTACAAGCAGGCACCAAGTCTCTCCTGCTCTGTGACCTCTTGTGCTAGCTCCACCTGGCAAAAAGTGCCTCAGGAGTGGAGACAATAGTGTTTTGCAGCTAGAAATATTTGGGCCCTATCTCAAAGGCACTGTGAAGGCACACAGCTGCAGCCGCATGCTCAATTCCTTCCAACCCAAAAACCGAATTCATGGATACAAATATTAAGTAGCTTTCATCCTCACTGCTGGATCAAAAAGAGACTACAGCAGGCTGGAGAACTGATACGAATGCATTTTAGCTGGAGAGCTACCCTTTCAGTAAGACTGCAGATGACACCAAGCTGGGTGGCTGTGTCAATCTGCTAGATGGTAAGGAAACTTTACAATAGGTTAAACCCATGGGCCAAGGCTAACTATATAAAGTTCAACAAAGCCAAGTGACAGGTCTTGAACCTGGGTCACAACATCCCCATGGTAAGCTATGGACTTGGGGATGTATGGTTGGAAAGATGCAACTCAGAGAGACCTAGATATATCTGTTGATAGGCAACTGAATACGAGTCAACAGTGGGCTCAAGTGGCCAAGAAAGTCAGTGGCATCCTGCTTGTATTAGAAACATGGTGACCAGCATGGACAGCAAGGTGATCATTTCCCTGTACTCAGCACTGGTGAGGCCACACCTCAAGTTCTGTGCTCAGTTCTGGGTCTACACTATAGGAAGGATATCAAGGTGCTGGAGCATCTCCAATGAGGCTGGTGAACAACCTGGAGAACATAGCCTATGAAGAGGGGCTGAGGCTGTTCCATCCAGAGCAGAGGTGGCAGAGGGGAGGCCTCATTTCTTTCCACAAATACCTAAAGGGAGGTTGGAGAGAGGAGAGGCCCAGACTCTTCACTTTGGTGCCAAACAACAGGACTAGAGGAAATGGTTTCAAGCTGCACCAGGGGAGGTTTAGGCTGGATGACAGGAAATATTTCTTCACTGAAAGGGTTCTCAAACACCGGAATGGTCTGCCCAGGTGTCCCGGGTTAGGGTGAATCCCCCCCTGCCCCTGGAGAATAAACTCACCACAACACAGATTTTTGTTTTGAAAGTCAGGGAAAGATGAAATTGTATTTAAAGGGAGATGACTACTAGAAAAGGAAAAAAAAAAGATACAATAACCTTAAGGGAGATGGGGGAGGGGTCAAGTGGCAGCAAAGCAGCAGAAGCAGCAGCCAAAATAGCAGCCAGGGAAGATAGGCAGGTGCAGCTCAAAGCAGCAGAAGCCAGCAAGGGGAGAACAAGCTGTGATTCTAGACATTAAGCTCTTGATGCTGCAATGAAATTATATTAACTTATCTATTGTTGCCATTCTATGGCCTATCCCTGGAACATTCGCCTCTCCCCTGTGTCTGAACTAGAAAAATCAGC
This sequence comes from Tricholaema leucomelas, assembly GCA_013400475.1. Lineage (NCBI taxonomy): Eukaryota > Metazoa > Chordata > Aves > Piciformes > Lybiidae > Tricholaema lacrymosa > Tricholaema leucomelas. The sequence continues at coordinate 99,690 of WAAF01019610.1, forward strand.
TCAAACGGCCACACCAGGGCAGTGGTGGCATCATCATCTCTGAGGGTGTTCAAGCTGCATGTGGACCTGGCACTTAGGGACATGGTTTAGTGTTGACCCTTCAGTGCTGGGTCAAGGGTTGGACTGCACAATATTGGAGGCCTCTTCCAACCAGACATATTCTGTAACTCCTATTTCCTTTCCAACTTCTGTTTCTGGGCTCACATCATCAACAATCATCCAGTGCTCCAAACTGAAAACAACTGAAAGGTATAACCAGCCCAAACTCCTAGTCTAATGTTGAATATTCTACTTAACTCATTTTTTTTTCTTCTTCCACTGAAAACAGGCCAGCCCACTAACCACATTGGGCCTGTAGTGTTGTGGTCCAGATGGAAGAGGTTCTGGGGTCTTCTACAAGTCCCTCATCCTGTAAACTATTCAGGCCAAACATCTTCAGGAAACCATAGTTTTGTGTCAGAGATACTATATGACATGCATACGTGTGACACAGAGACAAGGCCCTGCTGGAAAGAGTCCAATGGAGAGCCACGAAGATGACTGGGGGACTTGAGTATCTCCCCTACAAGGAGAGACTGAGAGACCTGAGATTGTTTAGTCTGGAGAATCATAGAATATTTTAGGTTGGAAGGGACATCAAACATCATCCAGTTCCAACCCCCCACCATAGGCAGGGACACCTCCCACTAGAACAGGTTGCTCAAGGCCCCATCCAATCTGGCCTTGAACACCTCCAGGTAGGGAAAACCACAACCTCCCTGGGTAACCTGTGCCAGTGTCTCACCATCCATCTGTAAAGAACTTCTTCCTGACATCTAGTTTGAATCTCCCCTCTGCCAGTTTAAACCCATTACCCCTTGTCCAGTCATTAAATAGTCCCTCCCCAGCCCTGCTGTAGGCGCCTTCAGATACTGGAAGGCCACTATAAGGTCTCCTCCAAACCTTCCCTTCTCCAGGCTGAAGAGCCCCAACTCTCGTAGCCTGTCCTTGTAGCAGAGGTGCTCCAGCCCTCTGATCATCTTCTTGGCCTCCTCTAAACTCGCTCTAACAGTTCAATGTCCTCCTTGTGTTGGGGGCTCCAGAACTGCACACAGTACTCCAGGTGGGGTCTCACAAAAGCACAGTAAAAAGGGGAGAACCTCCTCCCTCGCCCTGCTGGCCACACTTTTCACACGCACACTGCCAGCTCATGTTGAGCTTTTCATCAACCAAGACCCCAGGGTCCTTTTCCTCAGAGCTGTTCTCCAGCCATTCGCCACCCAACCTGTAATTTTCTTGGGACTGCACCAATCCAGGTGCAGTACCTTACACTTGGCCTTGTTGAATGTCATGAGATTGGCCTAGGGCCCACCTCTCCAGCTCATCCACGTCCCTCTGTATGGCATCTCTGCCCTCTAGTAAGTTGACTGTGCCACACAGCTTGGTGTCATGTGCAAACTTGCTGAGGGTGCACTTGATTCCTCTGTCCATATCACTGACAAAGATGTTAAACAACACTGGTCCCAGCACTGGCCCCTGAGGGATGCCACTTGGCACTGGTCTCCAGGTGAAGAAGACTGAGAGGAGACCTCATCAGTGTATACATACATCCGAGGAGTGGGTGCCAAGTGGATGGGGCCAGTCTCTTTTTGGTGGTCAGCAGCAATAAGACAAGGAGCAACAGCTGTCAATTGAAGTACAGAAGGCTTCACTTCAACATGAGGAGAAACTTCTTTACAGTGAGGGTGACAGAGCATTAGAATAGGCTGCCCAGAGAGGTTATGGAGTCTCCTTCTCTAGAGACTTTCAAAACCCAACTGGATGCATTCCTGTGCAAACTACCCTAGGGGATACTGCCTTGGCAGGGAAGTTGGACTCAATCTCTGGAGGTCCCTTCCAACCTCTAAAGTTCTGTGATTTTATCCTGATCTAAGTAGGAATGCCCCAGATACACACCCCTATATTGTAACTGAAGCATACTTCAGTCCCATGTCATCCATGCAACAGAGTGTTCATTTGTGATACTCCTCAGCATGTGTAAATCCTCTTCAGCAGGTGTAGCTGTTGTAACTCACTAATGAGTAGTTTACAGCATAACAGATTAGTAGACAGAAAAATAATTCCTGTCAAACTAGACTGTTTTATTCAGATAGCAAAGACCTATACAGGATTGGAGCACAGACACCAAGGGTGCTCATTATAAAATCAGCATAAATGATTTGGGTGAATGACACATTACTAGTGGAGCTTGAAAAACAGGGATCTGCTGCACGGTCCAAGGCACATTGGGCTAAGTTTGTTTATCTCTTGCAGGGTAAAAATCTGCTTCCAATTACATCTATACAATGATATTAGGCAGCAGCTGGCCCACTAGCCTCATGTTAACTATTCAGGAGCTTGTACTGTGAGAAATCTCATAAAATGAGAGTGCATCATACACCTGAAGGCATGGTGGGTACTACACAGCAATAGGAGAGACAGAGGAAGTCATGCAAGTATTTCTCATGACAAAACAAGACAGAAGGGAAGAAAACATCCCTGTGCTGCTTCTTTTGTTTGTCCAATGAAATTTCCAATGTCAGCTGTCTATCAAATTCCACAAGGCTGAAACAACAACTACCACAACACTTGAGGTAAGACTTTACCATGATCAAGGAAATCCATCTGTCATTACTAATCCTCAGCAACCTGCAGGTTCTGATTCTTCATATGGGCAACAGAAATTAGAAGGCATACCAGCAACTTTAAGAAGTGCTTACTCACTTCCAGAACACTGACAACCCAGAAATTACTGCTGTACTTCCAAAATCTTTTCTGACTTTTAAATATGCCTCTCATTCAGGTAGATACAGAATCAAAGAACCACAGAACAAATCAGGTTGGAAGAGACCCTCAAAGATCATCTTGCCTGATGCCCCTGCAGTGAGCAAGGACAGCTTTAACTAAATCAGGCTGCCCAGGGCTCCACCAAATCTGACCATGAACATCTCTCCAAGTGTTTCAGTATTTCATCAACCTCATTGTGAAGAACTTCCTCCTTATGTCCAACCTAAATCTACCCTGCTCCAGTTTAAAACCACTGTCCCTTGTCCTGTCGCTAAAAGCCCTTCTAAATAGCCCCTTCCTAGCCTTCCTCTAAGTCCTCTTCACGTGTTGAAATGTAGCTGTAAGGTGTCCCCAGAGCCTTCTCCAAGCTGAACAGCTTAAACTCTCTCAGCCTGTCTTCATAGGAGAGGTGCTCCAGCCCACTGATCATCTTTGTGGCTCTCTTCTGGACTTGCTCCAGCAAGTTCGTGTCTGTCTTGTGTTGGGGTCTCCAGACCTGGACACAGATCTCCAGGTGAGGTCTCACCTGAGCAGAGTAGAAGAGCGGAATCACCTACCCATCTGATGGCCATGCCACTTTTGATGCAGACTGGCTTTCTGGGCTGCAAGTGTGCATTGTTGACTCATGTCCAGTTCTTCATCCACTATTACAGCCAAATCCTTTAAGCACTATCAGTGCAGTATCACAGGATATTAGGGGTTAGAAGAGACTCAAGAAGATTGAGTCCAACTCCCCTGCCAGAGCAGGATCACACAATCTAGCACAGGTACTATGACAATAGAAAGTTTTGTTTGTTTCCTTTTAAGGGAGTGTTAGAGACCTAAACTTCAGAGAGCACATTACAAAAAGAGACAAACAAACAAAAAACCCCATCACAATCATTCACCCATGATTTTAAGGCAGCTTATAGCTGGCAGCAACTGGAGCTGATCACATTGCAAGCTGTTTTAAGTATGTGCCATTCTGCATTCTGTCCTCAGGCAGCAACATCAGTAGCGAGCTGTGGTACAGCTTTTTAGTTATTCTAACCTGCTTTGTTATTTTCTGTAGTGCAGGCATCATTAAAAAAAGTTTTTCAGATACAGGGAAAGATAACCCAAATTTTTAATGACCTCTATCTCCGTTCCCCACTGTATACACAGCTCATTATTTTTCACTTGCACATTTCCCGGGCTTTTCTTCATTTTGATCAGCCAAGAAAACCTAAGAACTACTAATAAAAGGTGGTGACTCCTCTAAATATTCTGGCACCTGAGGAGAAAATGTACTATGCAACCAGCCTTCTCTGCTCTTAAGCTTTGAAAGTTTCGAAGACAGTGGAAGGTAAGTGGTGTCTCCTCTAAAATCAGACTTCCCTGTTTGGACTTGGAATCCAAACTGAGGCAGGAGGAGCAGATACAACTACTTTTGGGATTTTCAAGCTGCACCTGGTTATACCTCCTTCAACATTCATTCCATACAGACAAATGAAAAGGGGAGAGCATGAGACAGAGGAGGCTCTTTCAGAGCAGAGGGGAATTTTGCAAGTGTTCAGGAGAATAAAAGGAAGTCAGAAGTATTATAACTCTGTCAGTAATGCACTGTACTTGAAAGGACCTGAGTATATCTATCATTTAGCAAGTTACAGTCTCCCTTTTAGGGGAGTTTCTGAATATAAAACTCTTACCTGATTTGATGGACCAGTGCTTTCAAGCTAGTCAGCACCTGCTCTCAAACTTGATATACTGTGAAGCTGTTTTAAGTGAAGCCAAAGCACCAAGACTTAATTAGCAATGAAATACTTCTTACACTGATTGGTTTGCTCCAGATCTCCTGAGGGACATAGATTCGTCTCTATCTGGAATCCTCACCCTACCCTCAGCTGCTTGCTAGGAGGTTCGTGTTTTGTCATTTGGCAGACACTTCCCTGCTGTGCAGGCTGAGATGGAAGAGCGTTTTTGGCAGCAGAGGCCGCATGGTTCTGGGAGCTGGGGAGGCAAGTTATAGCAGCTTCATCTCTCGGGAGCACTCCAGCTCTGCCAAACCAAACAAGACAAGGTGACATGCTTTTCTTGCTGCTCCTCTATAGACAGATTCATTTGTTTGCTCCATGAGAGGTTTTTTTCCTTGTTTCTTTCCCTGCAGGGGTAACAGTCATTCAGGTGTAACACTTAAATTAAAAGGCTTTCCTTCTCTGGCAGCCACTGCAGTGAGAGTCACACCTCTGCTTAGGAGAAGAGCTTTGCTTCCAGTAGAAGTGCAGAGGTGATGGCGTAGCCACTACAAGTGAGACTTTCACAGGTATCAGGCGACAAATTCAGTCACTCAGGAGGTCTGACCAAATGCTTTAACGTCACAAGCAATGCAAGAGTACAAAGTATTGTTATACAGGAATGATATAGGCAAGAATTCAGGCCATAAGGGCCTTACCACTGAATGGAGACTGTTACCAACAGAGAGAAGAAAAACTCTGTCACAGCCTAGAACAGATGGACCCTGAGGATGTCTTGCTTGCTTGCTGTGGCAGTGATAGCTTATTTTAGTCACCAAGGAGCACAAAGCTAACCTTGTCATTCCCTTAATTTTTGCAGATCTTTAAACACATCTGTCTAAATATCCATGACCTAAAGGGGAAAAATAATATATCTAAAATACAAAATGGGTGCCAAATCTAACTCATCAGTCTCTGCTGGGATTCCTAAGAGTCTTGGGAGGTGGGACCTCAAGCAGTTTATTTTGGCATCATTCTCAGCTAGGGAATCTTTTGATGCCAATGACTCTAGAAGGAATCTATGCATCGAGAAGAAAGCAGGATAAGCATTAACATAGAAGATAGTCTTATAGTGCAAAAGCACAGAAAGAGGGGTAAAATTCATTTGTATTTCATTCAATGAGAATAAGGCAGCAAGAAAAGGAGTAAAACAGTTTAAAATTGTGAGAAATTCCTTCTTGTCTAAGCTATTCTTTTAACTACACAGGATTGCCCTTACCAAAATTCAGATGATTTGTCCCTCCTTCAGTCTCCAGATGTAAGGAAACTGTCCCAGTCTACTGGTGCTATGTTTGAGATAGCTTTCTTCCATTAAAAACTGTTTCTATTGCTAATATCATGCAACTTAATACTGCTTCTTGTACCTCTGCCCCAGGATTCAGTTCCAGAAACAAACTAAAAGAAAGAAACAGTGCTCCTGTAACTGGAAATCTCACTCACCTTTCCTCTTCTACATTCATTTTATAGTCCAAATTATCTTTTGTCTATCCTGTCTGATCTGACATGAGGGCTTAAGTTCAGTTTTCCTTTCTCAAGCATACAACTGAGTAATCAAGGTAACTATCAGTCGTTATCTTTTTCAAGTTGTAGTTGTGACTAGGATGTTAAAGAAAAGAAGGGAGCAAAAGTTTTTATGGCTAAGTGTGGTTTCTTATCTTCCCACAACTATTTTTAACATCAGGCTGACCTTTTTTTTCTGCTTTGTCTGAAAAAAGGGGAGGAGAGGAGGAGGTGAGAAAGGGGAGGCAGGAAAGAAGTTGAAGTTAGATGTATAAGTCTTCAAGTAGTTGGAAAGCACTAGGCTGGCAGTGGCAGAGTTGGGTTCCATCTCTGCCTTTGCCTGGACAGCATATGAGCCAGTGCCTGCCAGGTGTTAAGCTCCCAGCCAGGCTGTCTGCCTGGGGTCAGGCTGTCAGTCTCTCCTGCTCAGACTGTTACAGCCCACATAGAATAAATCACTCATTAGGGCTCAGTATGCAAAAATCACTTCATCGCTAAACAATTAGACGAGTCACGAGAGAGGCAGAAAACGATTGCAAATCCTGCTCCAGAAGACATTTACACTCTTAAATTAAGTAGTCGGCGTAACACAGCCTGGAGCACAGATCTCATTTCTCCTAGGCCAGTGCACTAAGCCACAAAATTATTCTCTCCATAGCCTTCAAAATATTTTGAGCATTTTCCCAATAAAAGTAGAACAATAAGAGGAATTAAGAACTTCTCCCTCCTCCACTTCAATGGAATCCTAACAGTCGAGTGATATTGATTCAAATGTCCTCGAGGTGAGCAAGGAATGTAATCCTGGCCTCCCACATGCAGAATAAATGCCCTAATCATCAAATACATGCATGAAAGGGATTTCATCTACTTTGTCATTTCCTTTCCTTAAAAGTGACATTAAACGAAACATCACATTTGACACTGAGTACTTTGGCCTGAATGAGAAAAATCCATTGAGTATTTTTTTACTCAACTGAAGTTCAAACTTTTGTTAAAAATTGAGCTGAATTCCTTCTCTGCCTTTTCCCAGTTAGCTACCAACTCAGGCTGTAATAGTAGTAGTTCACATGGGCATAGCCGCTCTTTGTTAATCAATGAGATGAATTAACTAAAATAATCTGAAAACAAAGCATTTGAAAAGTCAACACTCCTGCGTGGACTATCCAGCCCTCTTTTCTTAGAGCCTCCAGATTGAACATGGGAATTGGGAAAAAGAAAAAAAAAAAACCACAAACAAGCAGTTCTTGATTGAATCTTGTCTTGTGCAGTCTCAGCTTGTAAGGAATTTTACTTAATAAACTTGGCTATAAATGCATATGTATGCACGCACACACGTGAACATATGCAGTTTGCTTAAAAGAGGGATCATCTAGGAGACCATCTGCTTTTCCTGATTCCCACTGCTGGAACCAGGTTCTGACTACTGTACAGTCCTCATGGATTGCTTGCATGTGACTTAGCAAGGAACTAAGTTAAATCGCTATCCCAATGGCTCACTAAACGTGTACCATTAAGTGTATCATGTCCCAGATTTCCACTTTCAGGTCGAAAGAAGGGGATTTTTTTTTCCCAAGAAGAAAGTTATTCCACATTTTGTCTCTTATTTTCAGCATGTTCATCATGGCCTCTCATCTGCCCCTGTTGTTCAGATATTCTATATAGGATATATGTCAATTTTTCTACTAGTGACCAATCATAGGATGGTAGGAGTTGGAAGAGACCCAAAGAGATCATCAAGTCCTATCCCCCTTCCAGAGCAGGACAACACTATCTAATACAGATCACAGAGGAACACATCCAGACAGGCGTTGAAAGTCTCCAGAGAAGGAGACTCCATGACCTACCCGGGGAGCCTGTTCCAGTGCTCTGTGACCCTTATAGTAAAGTTCCCCCTTGTGTTGAGGCAGAACCTCTTTTTCTGCAACTTATACCCATTGCTCCTTGTCCTATCACAGGGAGCAAGTGAGCAGGGCCTGTCCCCCAGCTCCTGGCCAGCCTTCAGATACTTATAAACATTTACCAAATCCCCTCTAAGTCTTCTTTTCTCCAGACTAAAAAGCCCCAGCTCCCTCAGGCTCTCCTAAGTCATGCCCTCCTGTCCCCTAATCATCCAATCTAACAAGCCACTGGAATTCTCATCTGCCACCTTCTAGATTCACTCACTAGTATGATATCCTCAAAAAGACTATTATTAGTTCATAACAAGGCCCTTGCTGTAGGTATTGACAATGCCCAGCTCATTAGAAGTCTTGGACACTGGAAGTTACTGAAAACATTCTCATTTTTCAATCCAGGCAGGAAGAGCTGAGACAATCAGTATGAGGACAAATACCTGGGAAAATTTGCTTTTATCGTGACCTGTTGAAAGTCCTTCAGCTCTTCTAGGAATAGACAGAATCTGGCAAGTCTTGAAAAACACATCCTTCCCCAAAGACAAAGAAGAGTTTCTGAAAGAAGGCTGGTATTTCTCTTACTGTCTTTGAGTAGCCAAAAATAAAAGGAGTTACTCTGCACTTAAAGCAATTCACCACTATTTACAGTCAGTGAGAAAAACACAAAAAACAACAAAACAAAGAGCCACAACAAATCACAATACCTCAAGCTTGCTGAAAACGGAACTTCCATCCAAGACGCCTTTATATGAGAAGAGGAAGCTCAGGGGAGACCTTATTGCTCTCTACAACTACCTGAAAGGAAGTTGTAGCCAGGCAGGGATTGGTCTGTTCTCCCAGGTACCCAGTGACAGAACAAGAGGAAACAGTCTCAGACTGCACCAGGGCAGATTTAGGCTGGATGTTAGGAAGTTCTTCACAGAAAGAGTGACTGGCCATTGGAATGAGCTGCCCAGGGAGGTGGTGGAGTCACCATTCCTGGAGGTGTTTAAAAAGAGACTGAATGAGGCACTTAGTGCCATGGTTCAGTTAATTAGAAAGTGCCAGGTGATTGGTTGGACTTGAAGATCTGGAAAGTCTTTTCCAACCTGGTTAATTCTGTGATTCTACAAATTTGTTATACTTTAGATGATGAAAAGAAAAATTAAACTTTCTTGTCCTTTCAAGAAGGTCAGGGTTCCAGGCAGAGACCTAACATCCCCAGGAGCAGTCAGTGGCATGGACAAAACTTCCTCCTCATAAGTCAGTGAGCTCAGTGACCTTCTGAAACATTGCTTTCACCCTGTCAGCCCCTCCTCACAGCAACATGTGTGAACTTTTGCCCTCAATTTTTGGAACACTCTTGCTTCCATGTTCCTTCTGTATTCCAGCTTCTCATGGGCCACAGAGGACATTATGTGGGGTTAGTAGATACAATTCTGCCTGTTACCAGTAGCCTTCAATACCACAGAACAATACAGATGTTGTTCAAGGGTGGTTTATCCACAGTGTACTGTGGCAACAGAAAAACAGAAGAAATGTTTTAGCTTACCTAGTCAATTAAATATGTGTTTTCTGGAAGGAATTATCTTTTATTCACTTAGAGACTTCAGTCAATATCTGGTGCAGGCTGTGCTTAGCAAATACATGTGTAGGCACATGCAGATACAGACTTGTGTGTCAACAGAGCTGCAGCCTCTGCCCTGAAAAGTTTCCATTCTTTTAAAGCTTTTAACATCCTTCATCACACCTATCACATAACCCTCACTCTTAGCATCCTCCTGACCTCTGCAAACTCATGAATGCTATCCTGCTTCTTTACTCTTGCTTCCTGTGATATTTCCCTTTAGGACTGTTGCATCAAGCACAGATGAGTCACAGAACATTAGAGACTGGAAGAGACCTCCAGAGATTGAGCATAAACCACCCGTCAAAGCAGGGTCACCCGAGTCAGGCTGCAGAGGAACACATTCAGGCAGGTTTTGAAAGTTTCCAGAGGAGGAAACTCCACAACCTCTCTGAGCAGCCTGTAAGTTAGCATGTTATGGACTTTAACAAATGGAAAGACACAGGCAAGCTTGTGATGTTACCAGAGAGATCACTGAAACCTGCAGGCAGATCTGCCAAGCCACTTCTTTCCAACCATAGTTCCTGTAGCCTGTGGTTATTCCCCATTTAGGCCCATTCAGCAGCACAACTAAAACACAGAGGCAGTAAATCCCACTACAATCCTCTCCATATACAGCACACTTTATTATAACAGAATAAGGGGTTCAGCTCTGCTGGACCAAATCAAGTTGGCCAGTGTTAAGGATCACATTTTAGATTCAAATCCCTGCTAAACCCTCTGCTTACGCTCGTGGTTAACATTATTTTTATATCTGTCTTCAGAAATGAAAGACAGCAGCAGCTCACACATAGCAGCAACAGCATCAGCAGCTTTTAAAGGCCAATTCCATAGATTAAAGGGTGATGCACTGAGCACTGAAATCCCACCACCCCAGTGTCTACTGATTAGGTTGGGAGAAAAGCTGAGTGACAAACATATTTCCAATCTGCCTGGCCCATGCAGTGAAATGGAGCAATCTGGCCTGAAAAGGGATTTAGACTTTTGTTGCGCACAAGGGGAGAAAAAGCTGATTTAAATCCATCAACAATGCTCTCCCTCTTGGTGATCTCAGAGATAAGGAACAGAGTCTGGACACAGTTCATATCCTACCTCTCACCAGGCCCCACACTTCCACTCAAAGACAAAAGCTGGCAGACGAGGGCAAACGATGCTGCCTTGCTATTGAGCTGCCCGCTCACATAAAAACACGTTGTACAATACATGGAGCCTGCCTGGGGCATATGATCTAGCAGTTTTTAAAGGATGAGTGACTCTTTGGGCCACAGAAAGAGAAATATATGGCCTTTATGTTCATCAAGGCTATTGCTGTTGATACACGTGGGGCACTGCATGTGTAAAAAGGATCTTTACAGACAGGCAGAAAGGTCTTGCTACAACCTGCTACAGCGTAAACCAGACAGGAATTTACACCAAAGAACAGCAACAGCCTACAGCTGGTGCAAGTGGGGCAGGCAATGAAGAGACAACAGAGAAAACAAAGGGAAAAAAACACCACACAAACAACAAAAAAAGCAACCTCCAAAACAAAGGAAAAGGAAATAAGGTTTCGAAGAGAGCTATTAGATCCCCTTACAAGGAAAGTAGATCACATGGTTTCCTTTATCCTGATTATTCCATACATGCCATCCCCGTGCATTTCACTGACTGCCATAAGGAGTGAGCCATTACATTCTCTATCTCTTGTCATAAAGACTGAGAATGAGGTGATAACTCATTTTTTTCCTGAAACCTCTCTCAGACTCTTAAGGAAAAAAAAAAAAAAATTGTAAAAAGATTTGTCATGCTTCATCCAAAAAAGATGAAAAGGCTAAGAAAAATACCATTTTGGTTGTCTATAAGCAAAGCTGCTCTTTACTCATCTTTAACCATAGCCATTTTTTGAACCAGGAGTAAACCAAAACAGCCAGACAGGCTCACATGTGGGAAAAGTCAATCTGTGCAAAAAGCAGAGGCTTGTTTTCTCATAGCAGAGATGCAGATAGCGCTCTACAACAGTTGTGAAGAGCACCAGCAAAATGGTTGCTGGCAAACAGCAGCAGCAACGGCAGCAGCCGCCATCACCTCCATTACTCTACGGTTGCCCCTCATGACAGGCACCAATGCAGAGCTTTCTCCCTCACAATGATTAAAACAGACTTCATTGCACCCTTATTGCTACCATCTTTGGAGAGCAGCATTCAGATGCAGATTGCCTTAAATCCCATCAACCCATTCAGGCATTTGTATGAAAGTGTGTCTGTGTGCGTGTGTTTAGATGCATTTATACACACACACACACACAATTCTCCCTGTGCACACACCTTCCCTCCATCCTCTCATTCAGAGAGAAAGAGCTGAAATTACCAAAGAACAAAAACATGTATTTTCCAGGCTACTTTGTCAGATGTTCGTGTGTGCATCTTATAAATATTTCATACCAAATATTTAACATTATTCCTTCCCCAATCGGATCAGCTTTGAAATGCTCCTCAAAGTGAATTCTCCCCTAACAATGGCTTGACGCAAAAGCCTTTTTTCTCTCTTAAGAAGAGGAGGCTGCACATGGTCTGCTACCATAGCAGCGTGAATAGTTCTTATTTAATGGAAAATAAAAGATATTTTACATTAATTCAGTGGGGGATGGAAAGCTGGGCACATGCGTACCTTGTGCTTCCAACATGGAGGAGCATCCTACCTTGACCTCCCTTCTCCTGGTCCCATGATTATTACCCAGCTTGCATTAGAACCATAATGGGAAGTGACAAGTTTATGTAAATGATCCACACAAGGATTTTGCTCTTGTAAAACAGAGCAGTTACTCTGGGCTTTCTAATTATTTCATGCCTTGTGGTTCTGTGATGGGGCAGAGATGACTATTACTCGAAAAGTATATTGTGATTGACAAGCCACTGTCCCCCTGGAACTCATTAAGGCCTGTGCTTTGCAAAAGGGGGTAGAAAACCCTACCAGGCACACCACGCACCACACACACATATATACATCCTCACCCCAGTGCAGCTTGCTCTTTCAGATCATTTGTTGGGATTTTTGCACTAGTAAAAAATTATCTGCATGTATCTCAAAAAAGTAGCACCTCCCAGCTACAAATGGACCAGTTATCCTCTGCTTTCCTAGTCTTGTTTTGAAATCTGTAAGACTGGCAGCAACACACCTGTCAAACATGCAGTGGTCTCGGAGTTTTAGTGCACTGGTTGGAAAAGTCACTTGTTTCACCGTATGCTATTCCACAGAACAGGGAGCAGAGGAGGGTTGGGACAGGGCATTATGGCCACAAAAAAAGCTGCTACTGATGCATTTCTGCTGCTATATAGTTTGTGCCAAGTACTTTCCAATACATACAGGGGGCCTTTCTGCTGCCACCACATGATTTGTTTGCCTTTCTTTCTTAACTGATTTTTTTGGCCCTCAGACTTGCAACCAAAATGACAATTTGTTTAGCCAAAATAGAGTCCCTGTCTTTTGAAGCATGCATCGCACTCCAACCACAGAGAGAGGGGGAAAATCCTATTTAGGCAGCTGCATTAATGTTTCCCATTGTAGAAGTGGTTTTGAATTCTGCTGCTGGTTTGGGATGTAACAGAGTTTAGCATAAAATCAATTCATTGTTAACTCCATTGTGGTTGGATCTTATGGGCATGCAGCACTTCTTACTTATAGTTACATTTGATTTGTGATTGAAGTAAATCCTCTGGAGATATTTATGAACAGCACATGGCTCACTTCAATTCTTCCATTAGAAAACATCAGCACTTTTGTTACTTCAAGCTGCTGCAACCTTTACAAACAATTGAAAGACAACTCCAAACACCATTTTTTTTGTTGCTTTTTTTTTTTTTCCTTTTCAATTTGACTAGTAACTGGGAATTTAATTCACAACCTTTCCAGCAACCCACTTGGCTATGTCTGTAAGAGTTCAGAGCAGGGAGTTTAGTCCATTCCTGCTGACCTTGCTTGTCATCTCTTGGATTGCTCATTGGTCAGTGGAGTCTGATGTCTGTCATATAGGTTTCTTCAAAATATTTGCATGCTTTTAGCTACTAGTATTTTTTTTCAGCTGTGTGGATGATTTATGATACTATGGTGCTAAGGAACATAGTAGAGTTAGATAACGGTTGGACTTCATGATCTTAAAGTTCTTTTCCAACCAAAACAATTCTATTATCTCATAACATCATTGCATTGAAATAACAGCAGCCCATCATTTCTAATGCTCTTCTTGTGTCTAATTTGTCAGTAGATTCCCCTCCCCCCAAAAAAAAACCAAAAACTAAACATCTGGATTGTTTTCAGTAAACAAACCAAATCCTCCAGATCTAACTCATCAAGTTCAGGCCAATTATACCACTAATAATCAGTCAGTATAAAGCTAGAAATTCAGGAAGAACGGAGGATAACAAAAACACCAAAGCCAAGTAGAAGATTACATAGAAGCATCTGTGTCAGCTACATTTTGGAGCAGTGGAAAGTGAATACACCAGGGACTATGCGGGATTTTTAAGCACACTAAGCACTGGCTTAATTTGTCTCTGTTGAGCTGGCTTCTACATTATGAGCCTCAAAGACAGACTCAGGTTACTGCAAGGATTGTCAAGCTTTGCCTTTTGGGCATGTGCAGTTCGAAAGCAGCTCAAGTGCACTCTCAGGCTGAGAGTAAATTACATAAGCATCAAGTCCTGTGCCAGTCCAAAACTGGGGTAACAATGAGAAGTGAGTTAGCAAGGGGCACAGAGGTTACTACTGCTGTCTCTTTGTCATGCATTTCTATGCTCTCCATTCCTGCTCTAGCAGTAAGAGGCCACAATCACCTGCTGGAGAACTGCACCCATTGCTTCCTCTCCTTGACTCTCCAAGGTGCAAAACAGATAGCTCTCAACCATTTGAGAAATCTAGCACATGGGTCATTGGCAGAGAAAAGTTATACACCATTATTCAGTGTGCTCACCTGGTGCCTATATCCATTAAGTCAGACCTCAGAGGAGTGACAGAAGAAACTTCATTTGACCTCTCACCTGATTTGGAGCCCAGCGGCTAGAAACTACATAGTTTGATGTGTATGCTGAGCAAGCACAAACTGAAGGACTCACTTTGTTTGAAGCAGAACTGCCCACTAGTTGCTGCACTTTTCTACTAAGAAAAATGCATCTTCATCTTATTTCTTCTCAACTCATTCAAGTTAACACTCCAACAATAACTTACTCTCTCCTTGAGTGTCCTTCAGAGGCAGCAGTAAAGAGCTACTAGGGTTCAGAACACTTGTATAGCAGCTGAGAATCTATTGCTTGTGCATCCTCAATAGCAGAAAATACACAGGCTGCAGGTAAGCCTTCTGCTACGATTCCCATCCGCAATTGGATTACAGGGAAGTGCTTAAATACCTGTTCTGAGACCCAGACTGAAAACAGAACTCCTTGAAACTGAATCTTTTGGGAGCTTGGACTTTCCTGGCTCCAGGGGATAAGCAGGCACTTTTTCAATTTTATTGGAGACCTTTTGTCACTGCTGTAACCATTAACCTCTGACCACTAAGATGCTGAAAGAGTGGTAAGTACTTGCAAGAGAAAATACTTAAACAGCTGAGAATACTATAGTCACTTCTACAGAGACTGCTGAAAACATAACTGATAGAAAAAGAACTTCATCTGAAGCAAGCCCACCTGAATTCACCATGCAACTTAGAAGAACAGGCTATTTGCACTGGAAGGGCACTGAAAAAGACTGGCTAGAAATCTTTCATGGTCACACTCAGCACGCCTTTAACAGTCCAATTGCTCTAACGAGCCTTCATTATCATTTTGAAGCGTACAAATTGAGATCACATCCTAAAACTGAGCTCTGGGAACTCTTGATCATGAAGACATAGTACCAGCTACAGACAGTAGCTCAATGGAAAATAGAACAGAAAAGAAACTAACAGTTCATTCTAAAGCATCTTGGAGAGTTGGTAGTAAAGAGAGATCCAAAGAGGGTGAACCTTCTGAAAAGAGGTTGTAGGGAGGTAGGGGTTGGTCTCTCTTCCCTAGTATCAAGTGATAGAACAAGAGGAAATGGCACCAGAAGAGGTTTATATTGGAAATTAGGAAAAATGTCATGTTCACAACATGGTTTAGAGGGCACAGTGATGCTGGGTTGACAGCTGGACTTGATATCAGAAGTCTATTCCATCCTTAATGATTCTATGAACCATTTTCTTCAGCGTTGGAGGCAATGGAGCCTATTATATTACACAGGAGATGTGTTGTCTGTGAAAGTGCCTACAGCCTATTTCTCACTGTGTCTATACGATAACCTATAGCGAAAACCTAAGATGGCTCAGTTCATGTAAGTACACTGATCAAATTACTTATGCAAGATGTGCCTTTAAAATCATCTCAGTTAAAATTCAAGTTAGCATACTTCTGGCATGTTAATCTAGCAGAAAACAGACCTTTTCACTGCCATGCCACTTTATGCAAGTAATGCAAACTGCTGGTAATGATACATTTTGAGTTAAATTCTGTTTATTTTGGAATGGGACAAGTCTTGCTGTGGAATTCACATATTCTATTTCTCAGACTGGTCAAGCTCAACCCCCTGTCTTTCACTAGAAAAAAACAAACAAGCAAACCAGTGCACTATTTTATGAAATGCATCTGTTTGTGTGCATACAGATGTACACATCATATAGTTGTTTTTATATATTAACCCATACATGTGTAACTATGCAGGTGTTTAAGGCCTTTAGATCTGGTTAACTCAAGTTATACAAGTCTAATGACCTTCCAAATGTTGTAGAGCTGGAAGTTTTGCTTCCTTTCTTGATATTTAAGCAAACAGGAGACACATTACATAGGGAAAACGTCATTCTCTCCTAACCAAAAAGGCAGAGGATCAGGGTTGAAAGCCTCCCCAAACCATTTCTACTTGTATTTTTTCCTCATGTACTTCTCCTGGTTTCTGAATTCCAGAAGCAAATTTTGCTCTGCTCAAGAGGGCTGCCTGCTCCAAAAAACAGAGAACATGGCAGAGCTGAGAGGCTGAAATGATCAAAGCCTCTGCCCCTTGGAGGAAAAAGCTAAACTACTTCAGAGAGCTCAAAGCATCCATACAGCAGCACTGGGGTACACAGAGTAAGAGTTTTCAACTTGGACTATCCACTTAGTTTAAAGTCATTATGACCAGCAGAGGACACAGCTAAATACATCAATAATCTAAACCCTATCTTGCCTACAGCAAGACAAAGTCTGTCAGCTTCATTCATTGAAGGTTAAATAAATTCACTGTGAAACAACTGCATCGTGGGGGTCTCAAGAAACACAATTCACAAAATAGCTTTAAGAAGCTGGAAGCATAACAGACACCATCCCATTTCATTGCAAAGAAAAAAAATCCTGCAAAGTTTCAAGCCTAGTTGCAACCAAATAATTTGGGCCTAAAATCTATAGTGGGACCTAATATCTCTGCTCTTTACCTTGTCCCCATCCTGCTGTGAAATGTGGAATAATTGCACAGCAGATGACTTTTGTTTTCTAAGTACTTGACATGACCATTATTACTGTGGCCTGGTATTAGCCTGTTTTCCTTTTCATCCTTATCAGACATCTCTCTCTCAGAGGTCCTGTTTACATAAAACAGTGCACTTGGACGCATGGTGCTTAATGAGTTTCTGCACAACCAGACCAGAGTGAGTAAACTACTCTTAAATCGGTCAAATGATTCATAATTAGAAAGAGAAAACTTCAGCAAATGGTGCCAGAAAGCTTCTTTCCAACTTTTTTTACTGCTATAAAGAACAGCCATAAATTACGGGTTAGGACAATGTTGCTTTGGCCCCAAGCAGAAGCAGTAGGAAGAGAAACCCCCCAGCTGTGCTCATATTTCACGCTCCCTGATTAGCGAGTGGCTCCTTCCTACATCCACAAGCAATGTCAAGGACAGTATAATGAAGCCTGGTCTCAGCAGGTCTGACTGCAATGGGGATCCTGCAAGCACTTTCCAGTTTCAAATTGACATTTTCCTTTGGATGCTCATGACCCTCAGGTGGACATAGTCCATACAACATCTCCTGCTTTCTACCAAAACAAAAGACAACGGAGAGGTCAGTGATGGAATCATGGTGTGCTGGTGTTCCGGCTTGCAGCTTTCTAGTCATGATCATAGAATCAAGCAGGATCTCGGAAGAGACCACCAAGATCATCCAGTCTAACCTAGCACCCAGCCCTGGCCAGTCAACTAGACCATGGCACTAAGTGCCTCATCCAATCTTTTCTTGAACACCCATTCCAAAGGCAAATCACTCTCTCTGTGAAGAACTTCCTCCTAACATCCAGCCTATGATGTGCTGGTGCTCTGGCTTGCAACCCAACAGAGCTTTCTGGTCTCACAGGCTGAAGCATTCTGGCCTCTGGGCACTTATCACATTCTCAAAAACTGAAGGTTTGGTACAAAAGCAAAACATTCTCGCTCTATCATCCACACACCTATCAGTGCAGGGATAGAAGCAGCAGTTAACTAGCTCTATGGCCTTAGCAAAGAGTTCCCACAAAAATCTACATCAGAGAGCACAATTTAGCCCCTTTTTCTACATTTTGCCAACCCTGTCCGAGTTGTTTCTACAAGCAAGGCAAACATTCACAGTGTTTCAGTGCTAATTCCTTTGGGTGGGCAGTGTGCGCAGTAAGTTTTGTACAAGCACCCACAGTGTACCAGCACAAAAGCATATCAGAGACTGGAGGGCCAGAAACAAGGTCCATAGCACACACTCTTCAAGCTGAGTCTAGGCTATGTCACTGTGCCACAAAGCAGGAAAATAAACCATGAAATTGCTTCAAGACCAACTTTATCTCCTTCCAGCCTTCTTTCCCTTCCCCTACACTGGGCTGGATCCCCCAGGAGCAACAGCCTGGTTCTGTGAGATCTCTGAAGGAGTCCGGCACTACTAGGATAGCCTAGGACATACTTTCAATACTTTGCAACATAGTAAAATGAATGTGTCAGATTAGCCAGAACTGGCACACTCAGCCCAGAAGTCCAAATTGGATTTAACAGTGAAGAACAGCAATATCATCCAGTAAATAATGGAATACCAACTTGCCTGAACCAGAAAATTATTTCAGAGTATTATGCTGGTGCTTACTTTGGGTAATGGAAAACTCCCATTGCAAGTCTGCAATAAACTTTGCTTTTGTCATCAAAATAAAAGCAGGAACATTCCACCATTTTGATTTTTCATGTGACTGTTAAGTAAGATATTTCTTCTACCAGCAGAATTTCTTGTTAAAATCAAAACCTTGGCTGGGTATGAGAACAAGACAGATAAGTTAGGAACAAATTCTTTATCATGAAGCTGGTGGAACACTGGAACAGGTTGTCTAGGGTGGGGGTCAAGGCACCATCTCTGGAGATACTCAAAGTGAGACTCAACAGGGCTCTGGACAAACTGGTCTAGTTGAGGATGTCGCTGCTTACTGCAGAGGTGGTCGGACTAGATGACCTTTGGAGGTCCTTTCCAACCCAGACCATTCTGTGGTATAAAGAAAGCTGACTACACATTTAAGTTGGAGCATTATGCAATTCTTACAACAGTTTGGAATATCACAGGTAATGTTATGTGTAAGGTCTCTGGAGTAGGAAATAAATTGTAAGATATCGGACAAAAGAATCTGTATCAATGAAAGAGTTAACCTGGGCACCTATAACACAAATTAAATGTTCAGTGCTTTAGCTATTCAGATCTGCTTATATGTGTAATTTGGCAAAGATGTTGTTGTTCTCAAGCTAGAAATACCTTTTATTGCTGATTATTTTGGTTTATTTCTAAAACACATTGTCTTCAGATATAAAAGGTCATTTGAAAAATTAATCAATACCCAAATTATTTCTCTGGCTAAAGACTGATACTTAGCAGAGATGCCTTCATAAAATAGAAGCACGCACATTAAAATAGTTCCAGATAGTTACTAAACAGAACCAAAACTGAACTCTATGTGTGTGATCATAAGATTGATCTTGCCTTGTAACCAAGAGTGTCAGCATAGTGCAAATAGAATCACAGAATCAACCAGGTTGGAAGAGACCTCCAAGATCATACAGTCCAACCTAGCACCCAGCCCTAGCCAGTCAACTAGACCATGGCACTAAGTGCCCCATCCAGTCTTTTCCTAAACACCTCCAGGGACTGTGACTCCACCACCTCCCTGGGCAGCCCATTCCAATGCCAATCACTCTCTCTGGGAAGAACTTCCTCCTAACATCCAGCCTATACTTTGCCCAGCACAACTTGAGGCTGTGTCCCCTTGTTCTGTTGCCAGTTGTCTGGGAGAAGAGACCAACTCCCACCTGGGTACAATCTCCCTTCAGGTAGTTGTAGACAGCAATGAGGTCACCCATGAGCCTCCTCTTCTCCAGGATAAGCAACCTCAACTCCCTCAGCCTCTCCTCATAGGGTTTGTGTTCCAGGCCTTTCACCCGCTTTGTCACCCTGCTCTGGACACATTCCAGCACCTCAACATTTCTCTTCAATTGAGGAGCCCAGAACTGGACACAGGACTCAAGGTGTGGCCTGACCACTGCTGAGTACAGGGGAAGAATAACCTCCTTCGCCCTGCTGGCCACACTCTTCCTGATACAGGCCAGGATGCCATTGGCTCTCTTGGCCACCTGGGCACACTGCTGGCTCATCTTCAGCCTACTATCTACCAGTACCCCCAGGTCCCTTTCTGCCTGGCTGCTCTCCAGCCACTTTGTCCCCAGCCTGTAGCACTGCTTGGGGTTGTTGTGGCCAAAGTACAGAACCCTGCACTTGGCCTTGTTCAGTCTCATCCCAATGGCTTCTGCCCACCCATCCAGCCTGTCTAGGTCCCTCTGCAGGGCTCTCCTCTACCTTCCAACAGATCCACACCTGCTCCTAACTTGGTGTCATCTGCAAACTTACTGACGCTGGACTCAATCCCTTCATCCAGATCATCAATAAAGATGTTGAACAGGACTGGGCCCAGCACTGATCCTTGGGGAGCACCACTAGTGACAGCTGCCAACAGGATGTGGCACCATTCACCACCACTCTCTGGGCCTGGCCTTCCAGACAGTTCTTGACCCAGCACAGAGTGAATCTGCCTAAGCCATAAGCTGCCAGATAGTTCTTGCTATTCTAAGTGCTGAACACACAACTGACAGTTTCCTCGAGGATATCAGTCCAAAAAAAGGGAGGAAAAAGCCTGTAATTGCTACAGAAAACCAGGCTGATGTAGGGAATGTGGAAAAAAAGAAGTGATGCAACAAAAAGTTCATGGGAAAAACAGAAGCTTTCAAAAGTCAAAAGAAAAAAGTTTTCAGAAACTCAAAGTAGAAAAGTGAGCATAATAAATAATATTAAACATAGTCATTCTTTTCTTAACCCACAGAAAAACCTGAATATGAGTTGATGCTTATAGAGCAGGAGGAGACAGAGTCCTTATTTATTTTAGCTTATGGTCAAATTCAAAAGCAACTAGAAAACAAAACCCAAGTGTATTGTGTGCTTTGCATGCTTGTCTTAGATTCAAATTCTTCTGCACTGCTCCATTTCAGTGCAGAAAAAAAAAGAAATCCCAGGTTTTCTAGTCAAATAGGATATTTATTTCTGCAGCACAGAGTCTGATTATTATGGATCTGCTCCAACAGGCCTCACATAACCCTTTCTAGAATACTAACTCCTATAGCTCCCTAATCCACTGCTCTGTTCCACATAATAATAGGCTAATCATTGCCCTACTTTCAAAAAAAGCTAAGCTTTTGACATGCTGCATAATGGTGCTTCCCAAATACCCCATAAACTTGTCCAGCAGATTCCTCCTCCATTTCCTTGCTTGTTGTTATCTGCCTTAGCATCTTGTCTTGTAGAGTTCAATTTAGATTGCAATGTCTTCGAGCCAGAGGCTCTGTAAATCACCTATGGCTCCACACAAACACTGAGTAACAGCAGGATCTAACTTTGGTGTCATAAAAAGCTTTCCAGACAAAGTTCTAGAGGAAGTTTCAACCACTTAGGCATTCTCAGATGGGTAACTGAAAGGTAGTATTCCACACATTATCAAATGAGTGACAATACAAGGTGAGGGAAGAAAGAAGTTTTTCAGAGCCTTGCTAATAGTGCAATATAGCAAAAACACTTAAGTCTTTGTGCTATGAATTTAGGATCCTAATCTTAGAGGCATCTATCAGCATCTTAGTCTCCAACTTTTCTGAAACTAAAACTTTAATTCCTAGTTATGTCAAATGGGAAGGTAGTTTTATGCTGTCAGATTGGGGAAGCTTTGTGTCCAAGTCCCACAAAGTCCCTCAATGAACTCTGCCATCAAAACTTGTGTTCATGCACTGAACTTGCACCTCTCTGACAGTTGCCTTCCTTTTCATTATTAGGCTCTATAAGAGTCCACATTCATCTGATAAAATTATGCATTACAAGAAGTGCGAAACAGCCACACTTTACCTGTGCCTTCAAAACACCATGGAAGAGGAAAAGGAGCCTGAACCACAGAAAATGCAATCCAAGTAAAATTGTTGAGATCCCAAAGAGGAAGGGAGTTACACTCCTGCATCACCATGTTATACAATACTGCTTAATCACATGAAATAAGGTATAGGTAAACAGGAAGAGGAAAAGGAGATCATTCCATCTTGAGAGATCATCCTGGTTTTGCTGGAATGGAATTAAACACACATTTTTCTCTTCAAGGAAGCTGCATTTTTGAGAAGACTGAATATCTAACATAGTGAGAACAAAGTTGATGTACACTTTGTTTTCATTCATGGCTAACTGGAGTATGTAGGTCTTTATTAGCCAAGTGTTAAAGCCAGGAGGAGTAAAAGCCAGGGCAGCTGTCCCAAGCTGGAACATTTGGGCACCTCTTTCATCCATAAGCAAGAAAAGCTTGCTCTATGCATCAAGTTCCTAAGAGCAATAAAAAAAAATTTAGTGTTCTCAGACAGACTTGTGGACATTACACAATAACTTTTCCATTTGATTATCTTTATCCAGAAAAAATTTCCCTGACACAAACCAAAGGTGGCATTTAAGAATGTGCCTTACCAGTCCAGGTCAGTATGCAATGGTTGCCCACAACTGTGGCCTGAACCAAAACCCGCTGACCTGTTGTAGCTGCTTCATTGAACTTCTGATCACCATTTTGCTATCTGTGAATGAAATAAGGAAGAGGTTTGGAGTGCTGCTGCTGGCTTTTTTCAGTTTTTCACTCTAAACACTAAAAGCCTCATCAGCCCACACCCCAAGTATGAGTCATGGTACATGTACAATCATTGTTTAAAGCTGTCCTAGGGCCTTAAATTATGAAGTCCAGATTTGGCTCTGAGTTTTCCCCCCCCCAAAAAAAAAAATCAGAGCTGTTCAGATGTGGAGTTTAATTTGGTTTGAAGCCTATATATGAGATCAGTTCTGGTACACCACAAAGGGCTAATGCCTCCTTGGGGACAATCTCACCCTTGAGACTTTAATGGGCAGGAAATAAGAAGAGAATGGAGAGAATCAAGGCTAAATTCCCCTTATTTTGCCTTGGAGGTGGGGCATGTGGAGGGGTTCATAAATGTCCAAACTGTTCATCCCTCCTTGTATGCTGGGGGCAGCTCAGCTGCCCATGAGTTTTTACTGGCATGCCAGACAAGGACTGAAGACTGATGTAATGAAGCGAGACCACGGATTGGGTAGCTTGCATCCTTCTGCTAGAGCACAAACAACTTTATTAATCATGGGGCTCATAATTTCTTCATCCAGAGCAGTTCTGCTTTACATGATCTGATCTGATATAAAACACTTCTCATCAAAAGGCAGCACATGCTGTACAGACACAAGTCAGTCAGGCACTGTCATATGAAGGCTCCTAGATTACTTGCTGTGAGCTGGAAGCTACCTGTTCATTCCAAACATTCAAGTATTCCAACAAAAAAAAAAGTACTCATCTCATGAAATGTGCAAGAGTACACCTCAGCCTGTTATATGCTTGGGCTCCCCAGTTTGAGGTAACTGACATATATTGATGCATTCTTTTATTCTTAGCATTTTGGAGTTGCCATGGATATCTGGTTCATATAATAATGTTCTTTAAAGACAAACAGCAGTCAGAGAACATACCTCTGATAGCAGGCACCTAGAAAGGGATGCATGGGAGTGGTCCTCAACAACGTGAGGTCTGACATTTAGCTCCACAACTCCTGCAAGTAACTGAAATGTTGATCTGCTCTGAAGAGTTGACGTGGCGCCTGGTTGTCTCTTTGTTGTAAGAGTGGGAATTTCCTGAAAAACTTGTAATACACTTGAGGTCTCAAGGTTGGTGGTTGTTTTGGTTTGTTTTTACATTTATTGGCAGAAAAAAAGATGTGTATTATTTGACATTTTTCCACGGTAACTTAAACCAAGGGCTATGAAGAAAATGAAAATGGAAAGCACCTTTCAGTTACAAAATGTCACTTACACACTCTGCATCTTGATAGTTTAAACCACAACAAGCACCAGAAGAACCCAGATAAAACCCAATGGAAATTCAAAGCAGTTGGACTTACAGGTTGGACTTGATCTCAAAGGTCTCTTCCAACCTGATTGATTGACTTTAACTGTAAGCATCATTAAGCTAAGCACAGCAGAGCCCTTTAGTTCAGCAGCAAATGCAATGGGGTCAGCATGAGAAATAATGATGTTTTTCCTCATGCTGTGATCTTGGAGGAATAACATCACTGTGCCTTGTTTCAGCTTCCCCATCACAGCAGATGAAACACCTACCTATGGCCAAAGATAAGGCAGAATAGTGCTGCAAACATTTTATCCCAATCCATGTATTTAACTTGCTTATTGCCTTTTCTTGCTTAGGAAAAAAAAAAATCCATCTTCCTTCATTATGAAGTGTGATGCCACGAGCCTTAAGTTTTCAAGAAAGCAACAGAGTTGGCCACATTATCTATGAAGTAATCTGATTTAAGAGCTTGCTTTGCTTTGAGCACAGAGATTGCATACCACATACAGGAAAAGTAGTTCTGAGATCCCTAAATGAAACACTCTAGAGCCAAATCTTATAGTTATTTTTCATCTGTCTAAGACTTCTTCATGCTGAACTTGAAGTCTGAAAGCACTAGGAGAGGTAGCAGCTGCATGTTTGGCTTTGTTTTTCATCTTTTCTGCAAAGAATTTAGGATGGATATTAGAAAAAAAATTCTTCAGTGAAAGTTGTCAAGCATCAGAATGGGTAAGTGGTGGAATCTCCACTCCTAGAGATATTTAAAGGGTGTGTAGATGTAGCACTTAATAATATTGTTTCACAACACTGGGTTAATGCTTGGACTCGATCTTAAAAGTCTTTTCTGACCTAAACAAGTCTATAATTCTAATTTGAAGAAAAGCTTTGGTCCCAGTCTCCAATCACTTTTTAACAGGCTTAAACATTGCTAATCCAAATCTTATGTCACCATGATAACCTCAAGAATGATTCCACTTTGGTAGAGTCACCTGTCCACAGACAAGCCAAATACAAAAGACTGTCCTTGAAACCTTTCAAAGCTTAATTTTCTTTACTTTTTTTTTATTATTTTATAAGCAGTGGAAATTAATTTGTCTCCTTCAAGGGCTACTTTGGTTACAGAACAAATAATATTTTTTTTTTCATAGGATACTTTAGGCTGAAATTGGAATCTTCCACAGAAAAGTCTAAAAATACACAAACAAGATAAAGCTGATTTGAAGGTGCCCATCTACAGGGATAAGACTGCACAGCCATTAGTGAAGTAAACCCAAAAGACAGGGAAATGCTAAACCTGATGTATCTTAATGCTTTTGGGATCTGCTTGTACATTCTTTCGACTTCAGGTTTGCTCTTATGCTACTGGTCATTTCATGGTTCTGCACCACTCCTTCCCTATGAAGGGCCTAAACCCTCTTGTCTTTTTCTTGTTTCTCTGCTTGGGGTTTCCTGCAAGGGATGGTGAAATCGGAGTTAGCTGTGTGGTCTAGTGAATGTTTCAGACAAGATTCATATCTGAAACATCAAGCTATAGTCAACTGTTGTGTCATGAGATAGATGCAATGCCAGCAGGACATTCAGAAGCAAACAGCAATCAGCTTTTTGAAGAGCCATGATTTGTCACATGGTTATTACCAGAATTGAAGAGCAATTCTTCAATAAAAATGTTGATCAGATTTCCTTGAGCTAATGCATTTGTCATATTAAGAGTTCTCATGGCAATAGCTAAACCACTCAGCAAACTAGAGAAGAGCACTCTCAGACTTTCTAGAGAGCAATGCTTTTCCAGATGCCATTTATATTTAGATTCCAAGTCTTGATATAATAGTGCCTCCTCATACACACAAACATTTAAAAACCTAGCTCACTACAGTTTGTGGCAAAGTGCTACAGATTCTTAAACAAATTGCTGTTGTCATTGTCTTGACTTTCATTGTCTTGTATTTCATACAGCCAGCTGATGTTCAGATGAGTTTTGTGATTTTAATCTTCTCCCTTAGGCTTACCCACAAAACTCTACCACATACTTATTCAGCAAATTACCTAAATTATTTCCTTCCCAAAGAAAAGCTTAGATCTTCATGGGGAAGGCTGATGGGGTTTGGCAGAAAAGTCTGGAATTATGGAGTCACTAACTGTAATACAGCTACAACCATGGATCACAGAAGTGTGGAGTCAAAGAAGACCAGAGAGGGACAAATCTTGATTTTGTTCACAATTTGTAACTTCACTGACATGAGCTGAATTATAGTGAGACTCCTCCAAATTCTCATGCCCACAATACAGAGTTATGCCTATACAACACAGAAAGGTTATTTCCAGCACAACCAACTTCTTTCTTTGTCTATTGAAGGTACAGAATATAAAACATGTTTTAAAGACCTATAAGATGTAATTTATTAAGAAGCATTGTGAAATTCATTACATAAAAAAAACAAACCACCACCAACACCACAGACCAGGGAAAATACTTACTCAATGTATCAGTTTTGAGATGCTGTATTTAAGCAATAACTAATCCTTCCTACAGCTGTAAGGTGCAGCATGCAAGACAGTCTTGGAAGACACACTTTGGTGGTCAGACATTGACCAGCCAGTTGGCTGTTGCCTTCTGGCCAAGAAAGCTTTACATCCTTTATTTCCTAGGCATAATCCTACTGCCAGTGTCAGTTATACAACTCCAGTGGGATAATCTATTCTTCATCCTCTAGAATCCATACTGCCTCCAATTCAGAGGTGCAGAGCCTCTCAGGCTAAGACAATCCTTCCCCTGTAATCCACCTTTTCCTCAGGCTAACAGCTCTGAGGAAGGCCAGCAGAACTCAAAGATGCCAGGTGACCACCTGGTGAAAATGCTTATTGTAGCAGGAGAGCTACCTTGCTACCATCCATCCATCACACAGGCAAGGGAAGGAGGGGGGTTAGGGTGCTGAAAGACGACAAAACCCATAGGATCTCATGCAGTGCTCATCTCAGTGCTGCTTCAGGAGCTCTTAGCGGAAGGCCTTTTCCTTGACCATAGCTTAGCTTCTATCACTCTCCAAATCTACATAGTCTCTGGGTGGTCTTTTAGGTAGACACTGGAGACTATCTACCACCACTTATCCCAGTGGAGTGAATGCTTCTCAAGGTAGCCTGTCTGCAACAGCACCAGGGATGACGATGGAAGGTCTCTGTTTCCTTCATTTGTAATAGAGGGATTTGAGTGGGAGCCGAATCCTGTCAGGCGCTTCCTGTCCTGCACACACCCTTGTCAAAGAGCTCTTTGGAGAATACACAAAGAGGATTAATGCTAATAGCTATCTGCCTGTCATTTGAAAATCTCAAGCAGCACTTGCTGGATTTTCCTCATGAATCTCTAATGCACAGTACAGCAAGGGCACCTGAAAGGAAACTTCTCAATGAGCAGACACAGCAAGCAACAGGGTGGGCAAATGACCCTGCAGGGTGCAAGTGCAGATCATAGCCTACATACTAGATGCAGTGAAGCTTTCAGAGCAGGGAAAAAAACCTACCACAACACAAAACCACACAAACCAGGTTTTTTAAGCCATTTTGCCATCAAAGTAAGTTTACCCAATTCATTCCTTTCAGCCATGTGCTGTAATTCATTTTGCTATGCATTTTAGAAACAGTCACCCTGGAACTACATCCACTTCACATAGCTAGTAACATAATTATCCAGGCAACCCTCCTTGACCAGTTCTTAGATTTGCAACTACATAACAGACATCACATTTCTTGAACCAGTATAACAACTCCATTGGTCAAGCCCCAGCAAAAGGTCCAATCTTAACCCCAAAGGAATCTTCAATTGGAGTGATTTCTGGCCCTCAGGAGATCTGACTGTGTTTTACTTACATAAGATAACTAGAGCATTGGTATAGCCTTTGGAGCCACTGCATGTAATTCTTGGAACAAGGCAGCAGAGGAAAACACAAGGTGTAAAGAATTGATAAGATGACCAAGAGCTCACCAGCTGATCATGCACATTAGCATTTGGCTTTCAAAGAACAAGGGCAGCAACCAAAAAGCCCTGTGGATTAAAGGAGGGAAAGACACCAGTTTACAGGGCCTTGGATATGTTTCTTTTGCTTTAGCAAAGGGAGGACTGCAAGGACATTCATGCTGTCCTCTGAAGAACATCCTAACAACTCAGACACTTTACAATTCATCTATGAGCTGTACTCAGCCAAACTCTTGCCCACAACGTCCCTGATTTCACTATGCTCCTACCTCACCTTCTGCACATCCTCCTCTTTTCTTTTCCTAAAGAACCCTGCACTTGGCCTTGTTAAATCTCTTCCCATTGGCCTCTGCCCACCCATCCAGCCCATCTAGGTCCCTCTGCAGGGCCTTCCTACCTTCCAACAGATCAACACCTGCTCCTAGCTTGGTGTCATCTGCAAACTTACTGATGCTGGACTCAATCCCTCCATCCAGATCACCAATAAAGATACTGAACAGGACTGGGCCCAGCACTGATCCTTGGGGAACACCACTACCAACTGGATGCCAACAGGATGTGGCACCATTCACCACCACTCTCTGGGCCCAGTCTTTTAGCCAATTCTTGACCCAGCACAGAGTGAATCTGTCCAAGCCATGAACTGCCAGCTTGGCTAGGAGCTTGTTGTGGCAGACGCTGTCAAAGGCTTCGCTGAAGTCCAGGTAGACTGCAGCCACAGCCTGCCCCACATTCACCAGGCAGGTAACCTGATCATAAAAGGAAATCAGGTTGGTGAGACAGGACCTGCCCTTACTAAACCCTTGCTGGCTAGGCCTGATCCCTTGGCCACCCTGTAGGTGCTTTGTGATGGCACTCAAGATGACCTGTTCCATCACCTTGCCTGGCACTGAGGTCAGGCTGACAGGTCTGTAGTTCCGGTTCCTCCTTCCAGCCCTTCTTGTGGATGGGCATCACATTGGCCAGATTCCAGTATATGGAGACCTCTCCAGTGAGCCAGGACTGTTGATAAAGGATGGAGAGTGGCTTGGCAGCTCATCTGCCAGCTCTCTCAGCACCCCAGGATGGATTCCATCTGGTCCCATGGACTTGTGAGGATCCAAGTGACTCAGCAGGTTCCTTCTTCCTTGTGGATTACAGGGGGGCTATACTGGTCCCTGACTCCATCTGCCAGTTCAGGAGTTCTGTTGTCCTGGAGACAACCTGTCCCACTACTGAAGATTGAGGCAAAGAAGATGTTAAGCACCTCTGCCTTTTCCTTGTTCTTTGTCACATTTTCCCCTCTCTATCTAATAAGGACTGGAGGTTGTCCTTGGCCCTTCTCTTGCCATTAATATATTTATAGAAACATTTTTTATTCTCCTTAACAGCAGTGGCAGCTTAAGTCCTGAATTGCTTTTGCCTCTCTAATTTTTCCTGCAAGACCTAGTAACATCCTTGAACTCTTCCTGGGATACCTCTCCTTTTTTTCCAAAGGGGATATACCCTCTTTTTTATCTTTAATTCCTTCAGCAGCTCCTTGCCCACCCAGTCTGGCTGCCTCCCTCATTGACTTGTCTTCCAGTACAATGGCACAGCTGCTCCTGTGCCTTTAGGAGTTCTTTCTTGAAGTAGGTGCAACCTTCCTGGACTCCTTTGTTTCTAAGGGATGTTTCCCAAGGAACTTTCCAAGTTAGTTCCTTAAATAGGCCAAAGTCTGCCCTTCAGAAGTCCAGTGCAGAAGTTCTGTTGATGCCCCTCCTGGTTTCACCATATATTGAAAACTCTATAATTCCATGGTCACTGGACCCCAGGCAGCCTCTGACCACCACATCCCCCACCAGCCCCTCTCTCTTTGTGAGCAGCAGGTCAAGCAGGACTGCACCCCTGGGAGGCTCACATACCAGCTAAGAAGTTGTCCTCCACACACTCTAGGAACCTTCTAGACTGCGTCTTCTCTGCAGTATTAGAGTCCCAGCAGATGTCTGGCAGGTTAATGTCGCCCACAAGGACAAGGGCAGGTGATCTTGAGGCAGCCTTTTTAAGAAAAGGAATGCAAGAATTCTAACAAAATGAGCATTTCCACAAAGCTCAACACCAGCCAGATGACTTGCTAGAAAATACAGCTATACTTCTAAGACACTGCTGAATAGAGACTGTAGAAAGTATTTCGGTTGGATAGTTGGAGGTGGGAGGGAGAATGTTTGAACTTTAACTGGGAGGGGGGGGAAGGCTATTCCAACTATGCCTCTGTACCAATAAAACAGCAGAGTATAGAAACTGGTTGAGTTTGTAGCTGTGAAGGCCAGCCCTCCCCACCAGCCCCAGGCCAGCAGGCTTTTCCTCTTTAATGGCTTCATGCCCTCCAATTAAGGTTTCCAAGTACAATTTCTTTGAACAAATGTTTACATTTGTCTTGCTAATTCCCATTACTTAATAATCAGAGGCCCCTGCAGTTACCTCAACAGGGGGAAGATGAACCAAAGCCATGGTGTTATCAGGGGGTTTGACATTTAAATAATCCGATTTGTTCAAAAGCAAAAGGTTGCAGATGTAAAAGAAAAACTGAACGAACAAAACTGACCATGGACTTTTAAATTCCAAGCAGGTCTGAAAACAGCTCAAGTTACCCAAAAAAAAAAAAAGAGATAAAGTTGTCTCTTCTTTATGACACATCAGACAATCATTTTCTGTCCATGCTGCTCTCCTTTGGCCAAGGCACTAAACCTCATTGCGGCTACATAGATTGAAATAAAAGTGGGCAATACTGAGAAAAAAAAGTGAGCAACCCCTTTAACAGAAGTGATCCAGTGAAAGCTGGGCTGAGTGAACTACAAAATCACCTGGACAGCCAAGATAGAGGCAGGAAAGTCAAGTTGATTAGAAAAGCCAACCAGGGAAAGACCACCTTGTTCTGAAAGATTTTTCCCCACCCCCCTCTTGATAGGGCACTGAAATCTGTTCCTCTCGGGAGCTACAGAAAAACTTATAGATGTGTGTGGATCAGTAACACTGATATGATTAATTTTTCATTTGTGGGTTCCTGAGATGGTATGAGGCAAAAGTTGTTTTGCCTACTTTGAAAAAAAAAATCTAAATCCAAAACCAAAAGATGAAGATAACAGCAGGGAGAAAAAACAAACAAAAAGAAGCTAAAGGGGGTGGAAAATTACTCATATTTCATGCAAGAGTTAAGGGTATAGAAGTTTAGTAGACATGAAATTATTTGGTCAGAGGATCCTATCACAGCAGATGTGGCAACCACCCATTCAGAGGGCTAGCAGACCAAAGTATGCAGTACTAAAGCCAGCTGCCATTCCATCCAGGACAACCAATGCAAGCATCACACAACCACATCAGACAGTTATCAGCAAGGTGACAGACTCTCAGCTTCCCACTCAGTTAGGAGTAGTGCCTCAGCTTTTCACCACAGCAGGCATACCTTTTCTGCGAGTCTACTAGATAGGGCCAAGCTACAATCTGCTTCCAAAATCATGATGCCCACTTACAAGTTAATTTATAATGAGCATTCACATTTTCCCTATAACATGCCTGTCTAAAACAACATTTTATTGACAACTAAAACTTAGGTAATGAAATTTTGTTGTAAAAATGCTGACACAGCTGTTAGAAACACATGACAAGCTGGTGCCACTATATATAAGTAGACATTTAAATGGGCAGTTGCTTGTTCAGTAAGATGACCATTCGGGGGTACAACATTTAAACCATTTTTCAACACCTCCTGTTATTACCTTAGCCAGACAGCTTTGACAGATAAACAAGTACCCTAATTGTCTTTTGCAGTAGCTAAAAAAGAAATACTGGAATCAAGCTCTCCTCACATATTTTGTGTCAGGAGCCACATGCTTGCTTGTTGTCAAACTCTGGAATAGGCTCCTCAAGGAAGTGGTTGAATCCCCATCCCTGGAGATGTTTAAAAGATGCAGAGATGTGGTGCTGAGGGACATGGTTTAGCACCAGACTTGACAGAGCTAGAATGGTTGGGCTCAATCCTAAAGGTGTTTTCCAATCAAAATTATTTTGATTCTATGCTCAGCTTTGCTAGAAGCACATTGCAACTAGTCAGCAATTAGTCTTCTTAACATCTGTAAGGCTTTTTACTGGTAGCTTTCGTTTGAAGGTTTTAACATAGTGAACCAACTCTAAACATCTGTATGGACTGATTTTCTAATTGTTTGCTGGAAGATCCAAAAGGAACCTTCCTCTGCATGAATCTCCTTATAGTCATCTTGCTGTAAAAAAACTGAGACAGGAAAAAAAGAACTTTATTGGCCTGAAACAATGCCTTACTTGACTTGCAATTTCTTAAACCTTTTGATTACAAAAAATAATTAAGGGCAATGCTTTTAAATGGTGTTAGAGTAAAAATCCTTGTACAATTATTTTCTTTTTACACAACATGGAGACAGAAACTCCTGCAATAAACTCCTACAATACTAATTGGCCAAAATACTGAATTCCCATTTTAACACAGACCATTCACTCCATCCAGCTCTGCAAGTGGGACTTTGTATATGCCTACATGTCTCCTTTCTCCAAGCACTGACACTGGCAAGCTCTGTTTCCTCAGACACTAATATTCAGCCTTTTATCAGGTGCTTTAAGGGTTCAAGTAGCCAACCATCCCTCTTAAGACATCTTTTTGTTTTGGTTTTGCTGATTTTTTTTTCAAGTGCTATTTCTACATTTTCTCACTCTAGACAAATTTTTCCTCTTTTTGGCATCATCCCTTATTACTCAAACATTTTGAGAAGTAGCTTATATTGAATTTTTCTCTCATCCATTTATCTCCATCCCCCTGTACCAAACAACATTATGCAGTAAACAGACCAATAAACCTAGCCAGCATATGGTATTCATAGGTTTCCACTGTGCAGCTTTAAATCTATCACAGCCTCCATTTAAGCATCCTGAACTTTGCAAAGGTATGAACCATGTGGTAAGGATACAACTTCAACAAGAGTAGAAAACCCATCCCATTGGAGCTGAACATTCATTCGACAGTCAGACACTTCACAAAACAAACCACAAAGGACATCATTTGCTGGAAAGTACTGGATCTATTCTGTGCATGTAAATGAAATCATACTGTGCATATTCATGAAGTCTGCTCACACCATGTAGAAGGTGGACACAAAGCACAATCTGCTTCTACTGGCCTCTAGTTTCCCTGCCAGAACATCTGGGTGCACACTGCTGCAAAGCACAAGGCTGGCGGGACAGCAAGCAAGCTCTAACACAACCTGCTTGCTGGGTAGCATGATTGTTGCAGAAATCCTTCCTTTTCTCTCCTTTGCTCATCAGCAATGAAGGAGGAGCAGCAGCAGTCCTCACTATAAGAATAACACAAAATATTTTGCTGTCATTAGTTGAAGGACTCCTCTCTTTAATGTGGCCATTCAGCCTGACAGCTACTGTAATTGTATACACAGAGAAAGCAGCAAAAAGAACAAGAAAAACAAGAAGTCACACTCCACTCCTGCGTTGTGCTTGGCAGTGCTGCACAGGTTACTCTGGGAGATGTATTAGCATATGACCTACATTTTAAAATTAATTTTTTCTCAAGTTAGGTGCTCAGGGCTTTTTTTTTTTTTAAACTTCTGCAGGCAATTGGTGCTATTGTATGTGTATTAATATATCAGCTTCACCATGTGTTTCCCCTCCCCTCAACCGTTTGCAAGGGAGGTTTTAAGTAGCAGGAGGAGGGTCTTCTCGTAATCAAGGTCCAAGCATTGCTAACTCTCCCATTCAGCACACTGCAACACTCATGTCAGCAAAGCAGCAGTAGCTACTGAGGAGTGTTCACCTGGGACAACTCAAAGCTCTAAGGACAAAAAATAATCTGTATTAGAAATGGAGGAGGAGGAAGAAAATAAATGAGAAGGCAGAACCAGTTAAGGTTTGCAAAGGGAAAAAAATAAAGGCTATCAAAAAAAAATCTGAGGAGAAAAGGAAAAACAAGATGATCTGAGCTGGAGGAGGATTAGAAGAATGAAAGGTTCCTGCAAGTATTTGAAGCAGGTGAAACAAATTGAGAGCAAGTATAAAGTCATTTACATAGATGCATTTTTGAAATTATCTAACAAGAAGCAGACACTTTTTTTTGAAAATGGGATGTAGGATTTAATTTCTGTTCAGCTATGTTACAGTAAGGCTGCATGTCATAGAATCAACCAGGTTGGAAGAGACCTCCAAGATCATCCAGTCCACCCTATCACCCAGCCCTGTCCAATCAACCAGACTATGGCACTAAGTGCCTCATCCAGTCTTTTTTTTTTAAACACCTCCAGGGATGGTGACTCCACTCACCTCCCTGGGCAAATCATATAATATGAAATGCTACAGGTTAGGATGACATCTATTCCAATAAGCTTGGGGTATTATGACAGCTAGATTAGATAACCTCCCTCCAAGAAACACTTGGGAAGTGGGAACACACCAGGAAGAACACAGATACATTACATTTGAAGCTAAGAAGAATGAGTGATTATAGCAATTGTCACCCAGTAGGGCACTTAAAACTTAGTAATTTAAGACACCGAGAAAGAGTTACAGGAATTAGTACTGGAGGCCAGCTCTCAGACACACCATCATACCCACTGGATCAGTATTACACAAGACACCACCCCAGCAGATACAAACTTAAATAGGAGACTTCCACAAAAATTATGTCTTTTAAGCAAGAAGGTATTTCTTGGCTACCTGGGAAATCTTGCTCCATCTATTACATTTCATGCCACTTTGTGGCATTTTTATTACCTGTAAATTGGTTTTGAGAGCTCACATCCCTTGTATTGCTAGAATTAAATAGATGTTAACAATTTCTTGCTTCGATTTGGTAGTGGTTTTGACCAGAAATTTTCTGTTTATTGTGCCTAATTCAGTGGGTCTCAGGCCAATGCTAGTAATATTCAGTTAATCCTGAATAGCCCTTCAGCCTCAGTGAGACATTTTCAGGCAGGAGAGAACTGCCTTCAGAGATGGCACTTCTGGTGCTGCTTGCCTGGAGGACAGTGTTCCCATGTAGAACTTGGAGAATACTTTGTTATATTCCCAGATTGTTCTTTATCTTCTTGTGAATCAGGCAGATACATGGAGTTTGGTGAGTTAACAGTCTGAGCTACAAAAACAGAATAGGCAATAATTCTGTTTTCAGTTTGCTTCTTGCAAAATTAACTCTAATATTTTTTTAATCATGCATTTACAGATTTACATTATGAATTTTTATCTCTGTGGATGGAATAGACTAAAAGGTTAACATTCTCTTAGCATAAACTCTGAAATTAGCAGCTAGCTTACATTCAAATGGGATACACTGCCTCCAGTAGTCACATTTCTAGATTCTACTTAGGGCATCTTTCTCATCCTGTGGCCTGATGTATAATACTTGCAATTAGAGGTATTCACTGAGTCCTGCCTAAGTTCCTTCCCAGAGAGAAACAGGATGCAATTCAGATCAGGCAGCCTAATGCAGATACACATGCTCCGTCATATGGCATGACATATGCTACTCATGTGAGTGATGCTGTCATTTGGATCAAAGAACCAGCACAGGTCCCCTTGCTGGTGTGACAGGAAGGGTTTTGCACAGTTCTAAGGTTGGTCATCAGGAAGTACATAAGCAGGACTAGGGCACTGTTCATCAGGGAGTTACAGCAAGTTTTACCTACCCCACAGACAGTGGGATGCTATCACCAGTCTACACAATATTCTCTGCAAATTGAGAATGCCCTCTTGACCTACATGTTAGAACTGTTTATTATTTTCATTCTTTTTTGCCCTTTCCAGCCTCCTCCCACTAAAGCTTGAATAATCTCCATGTTTTCCACACCTCTCATGGGAGTTGTGGTTATTCTTTAATTTTCTTTTCTCAGTTTGGATAACTCCAAGATAAATTTAACAAGGAATCCCTTCCATAATGCCCTCAGGATAAAAAGAAAAGTGAGGTTTAAAAGTGAATGAAAGATGACAGATAAATCTTTTAAAATGAGAGAAACACCAATCTCTTAACTACAGTATCTCCAAATCACATGAGTTCACTGATCAGAGCACACTATTTGTCCTTCTGGAGAGATATGCTTTGAAAAACTCCAGTGTGAGCCAGTGGTATTGTACTTTGTGAAAATAATTAAAATAATAACTGTAATCACTAGCAAGAAATACTTACAATTTAATTACAGGCAAGGATTCTTTGTCAGTGTCTAACTAGAGCTCTCAATGGATGTGATTTTCAGAAGCACTGAAATTTCAGAGGGAATAAAGTAATTTTGGTCTTTTTCTTTGCCAAGTTTCCAATTCGTGAGAAAGGCTGATGATACACAAGCATATCTAGTTCTCAGAGGGATTCTGAGGTCATTAAATCCAGTTCCTTCTTCCAGAAATCAAATACATCCTATAACCTTTTTTTATAGCTGAGCATCAAAACCAATGCTGCCTACAGAGGCATCCTTCAATACTAGAGAATTCTGCTAGCAGGTGACAGTGCTGGGTCACAGTGGGTCAGCTGCTGTAAGTACCTAGTCCCACGCAAGTGAGAAGGTGAAACTCTGAAAGCCTGACTCCAAAAAACCTTCTTGAAAGGTTTGCAGCAAATGTCTTTCTCCGCTTTTTAAATGTCACATTCAGCAAAGCAAACCAAAACAAGCACCACTCCTGCTCCCACATTATCATCAACAGCGTTTGTCAAAAGATGATCAGTATCACTCATACGGGAAACCAAATGAGCATTAAACAAATTCAAGCTTTAGGGCTTTCTTTTTTTTGCAAGATAACATCAGATATTAACCACCATTTCTTGCTTCATCATATGCTGATCTCCTCAGTAATCAGGTTTTTAATTAAACGTCTCTGGGTATTTTCTTGCAAAACTACTGAAAGGCATGAGCATACTGAAGTAGTGGCCATTGCTAGGATGTGCATTACAGACAAAAAACAAACCAGGATAAGGTTTTTGAATTCTCCTAACTCTGACTATGCTGAGATCTGTAGTTTCATGGCTTTCTTTCCACTCTGACCCTAGAAGGAGTTTTAGTAATTAGAGACATATCCATATATCAGCATATGCAGGCATTTGCCAGCATCATCTGAAAGATGTTTCTACTGTCAGCTTGCAAAGTGTTGGCTCTCATCTTTGAAAGCTTGTTGCAAGAAAACCTGAGGAAAGATCTGATCTGTAACCTTCAACTCCTAACAGGGTAATGTCAAGAAGTTCAGAAGTCTAGTTATTTCCAATAAACACCCATCGCTGGTGACTGCTGGTGAGACTTTAGCCTGAACCAGGTAACTTCTTGTGTTCAATATTTTCCCATTCACTCCCCCAGTCCTTGTGATGGTTTGGGTGTTCCCCACCCCCCACACATTAGAAATCACCCAGACTAGACTCAGCCAGCTCTGGAAATTGAATGAAGGTTATATTTACAGCTTGGCACAATACACAAGCAGATATTTACAGTATATACAGTTATAGAGAGAAACATAAAAGTTAAAAGGTAATACAGAAACACAACAGCCCTCCCAGAAACCTGAGTCCCCAGGAGGGGCTCCCAACTGCCCTTCCACCTTCTCCCACCCCTCTCTACCTTACCCCAGACATTGCCTTGCCCAAAGAAGAATGAAGGGTCAGCCAGGGGGTTAGGAAGCAGATGGATTAATCAGGTTAGAGAGGAAAAAAAATGCATCCCACTGCCAAGACAGAGAGCAACTACTTTATCTGTTTGGATTCTTGCTCTTATACCTCTCAGCAAGCCTATGTAGTAGTAGACATCACCATTGTTTATTTTTTCACAGCCTGTAATCTAATTCTTCTCACCAAAACACTCTAGCTGGCTTCAAACTAGCACAGTACCAAACAGAACCAAAAAGGGCCTGACACCATAAAGATAAAAAAAATACAGATAAACTCAGCTCCGTTGCAGGGGTAGTAGAGGCAGAAGTGTAACCCTTGTCTGAGCATAAGGATTTTGCAAATATCTCCACAAGACCTATGTGTGTTCGAGGCAGACTAGTTTTTACAGTGACACATGGGCAACAGCTACTTCAGCAACATAACCAAAGACAAATGCTGATTTTAGTTATTAAGAAATTCAATTCCTTCCTTGATATTTTCTCACCCTACATGCAGATGGTGAAACACACCATCCAATTCACAGAGAGGCTCTGTGAAAGCACTACTGCTCCCGTGCCTGAGCAGCAGTTAAAAGTGATGTTTACTAAAATAAATACCTACTTTCTTCCTTTATTTGGATGCCATAGATGGATGTGTACTGGCTCATTTCCTTTAACATCAACTACCCTGTTAACTTACATAAATTTTAGCACAGGTTTGTTACTCTAGAGGGGAGGGTGGAAAGGAGCTTGCTAAAGCTGGAGCCAAAATGGTTCCAGTGCTTGAGATGTAGGAGGCTCTCTATCATCCAATGTGAGCAGGTTATACCACCCTGTGCTAGGAAAGGCTTGGAACAAAGCTGGCAAATCTAGCACTTCAGAACATGGTAGTATTGGGCTGATGGTTGGACTTCGTGATCTCAGAGGTCTTTTCCAACTTTAATGATTCTATAACTCTGAATAACTCAGACCAGGAAGATGTGTAATGACACACAAACCTCAAGCCCTTCCCACTGTAGAAAAATTAGTTCAGTTTAGCTTCTTACTAGCCAATTCTTACTACAACTCAAAGAAAATATATGGATTAAATTAATGTCTTTGACAAGACAGTTAAATATTACCAAAACCCAGGAACAAAATTGACTAAAACCGGTATGAGCAACATGGGGAAGAAGGCAAACAATGGTAGTTAAGTGAATGTCCAGTGAGGCAACTGAGGAGGAGAGTTGGCCACTTTATATTATTGTGATATGGCTTGGTGAAGTTGAAAGGTAGCATGTCACGACAGGGAAAACAGAAATTGCCAAGTTACTTTTTCTTTGCTACTTGCAGTACTTTTTTTTTTTTACACTTTTAGGTTCCCCTATTTCTCTCTTCCTCTCCCCAAAGTGTTAGGTCCCACCTATTTCAGTAGTTCACAAACCAGGAGTATTCAGGTCTTAACATCTTCAAGTGATATTACAGGTGCTGTAATTACAAAACTGAGACAAATTTTGAAAGAGAAAGGCTTCCAGTCTACGTACTCCAAGTGTTTCCTCTGAGGAGCTTGTCTCTGCACTCACTACAGAGATTAAGCTCCTAATCAATGCAGTTCCTATGTCTGAAGCCAAATGATGCAGTCTCCCTACCTCAACATCACTCCTGTCCCCTTAGGGCATTCCACATGCAGTGCCTCATATGCCAACTTGGAAGGTCCCATGGAAGACCTTCAGTTCACATCCAAAGACAATTTACAGCAATACTTGCCAACTTAAATCTCTGAAGGCAAGGCAGAGAGACTGCTGGAGGTGATTCAAAGACAAAATAATAGAAAAATTCTGTCACAGCAGCACAGTGCTGATGTAACTGCATCTTTCCAAACAGACTTCATAACACCTCCATTTCCATGTTGATAGACCTGAGCAGTCAGCAATGCAGAAAACTCCCAAAGCCAGCTCTTCTGCAGCAGAGATTGTACAAAAAGTCAACAGCCTTGGGTTGCTTTTAATTTGTATAATATACAGCTTGCCCTAGTTTATACACACTGCAGCATTAGACAATTAGACATGCTGAAGTATCATTATTCACCCGAGTTGCAACTGAGCATCCTCTGTCTCCGCTCCCTTTCTCTCCCCTGAGTGTGGACCATTATCCTTATTTTTGCAACCTTCACAGAATAGCTGTCCAACCACTATAATTAGTCCACTTCTTGTTTTGATAGCTGTATTTTCTAGATAGAGTGTCATTCTTTTCTCAACAACCTTGATTTACAATTTTTTTGCCAAAGACATTTCTTTCAATCATTTCCCCCCCTTTCCCTCCCTGCCCCCTCTATTTTCACATCTTTGTGGGGAAAAGAAAGAGCTTAATTGAAGTTAAGATTGCCAAACTTAACTTCTGATCTTAGATATATTATAGGATTATGGTGTTCTTGTCAAAAACTACTAATCTCACAGAAAGTGTCAAAAAAGCAGGAGGGGAAAAAGGGGGGGGGTGTCTGGAAAACAAGTATTTGCAGCTGTTCTTTTATAAAGCAGCTCTATTACGAGGTTTACAACTTTTTCCCAAGGCATAGAAACAATGCTTTCCCCTGTGACCTTGAATAAAATTAATATAATGGAACAATCTCCAGCAGTAATCTAGATACAGCCAGATCCTTGTAAAATCTCTAACTCTTGATGAATTTTGCTAGAGACAGCACATGCAAAATACACAATACACAGAAAAGCATTGTGAAATGCAATACATATGGAGTACTTGAGAACTGGAAGGGGGGAAGCGTCCTTACATTACATTATATGCCATTTTAAGGTAAAAATAGAATCCCATACTCATGCCAACAAATCATATGAACACATATTCCTGTTTATTTACAGTATCAGGTAATACCGGAGAGACTTAAAATTGCTTGCTGGGACTACTTTGTATCTAAACCTCTACCACATTAGTTACCATTAATCCTGCCATGTCGCTCCCAAATGGCAAGAAAAATAGCCACTTATTTTGAAAAATGCCTAAAAATGACACTACTTTAACACCCATCATCTTGCTCCTTTAGAGTCCTAAGGACTTCTTGTGTAGTCCTTTGGGATGCTTAGAATAGCTATCAGTAAGAGCAGAAATACTCTATTTTTAGATCTATATGCTTATGACACACAGCTTCCTAAATCTAGTTTGTTTAGCCTTGAATATTTTTCTCTCTTTCTCTCTCTTTTTTATTCATAAGCCATTTGTGGCATTTAAGGAGGCAGGTCAAAGAAAAAAATATTCAGGCTGATTTCTTAGATAGCTACTTAAGCTCTTTTCTGAAAATTTTCAAGTTCTGGGGATTTTATTAATGCAACAACAAAAGCAAAGAAGGTAAAGAATGCTATAAATGCAATTTATCACATGAAGCTTGCTATGTCAAACACTGGAATCCATGAAGCATTAAGACAGAAAAAATAATTTATCCTAAAATTTATCTTTTCCTACTCATTGAATAATATTAACTAGCAAATCCCTTATGTTGGGGTGAATGCAATCTTTGCATGCCTGTTCTGCAATGTCCTGTGTAGCAAGATTAATTCTACCCTTTCTAGTATCAGTATTCCTGAAGCTGGACCAACATAACCTTCCAAAGTTGCTAGAAATAGAAAGACTGAGGAGCACTTCAGCATATCTGGTCCAGGCAACTTTGAGTTCTGCTAAGGATTCTTTCTGATCCTGAAAGGCTACAGGACTGGACTAAACCATGGATTTATTTGGAGAGTTCAGAGCTATCCTGTCTCAAGGGAGACTGAAGAGCTCATGCTTCCTGTGAGGCTCAAGTAGTATCTTCTCAGGCAAAAGCCAGGGAGCTTCCTGCAACTGAGCTTAACAGTTCAGAGCTTCCTTATTTCTACACTTCATCCACCCAAGCCAGACATAGGAGTACTGGGAGCTGAAATCCACAAGAACTTCTCCAGGCTAAACAATTGTGTTGCTCTGAGGATCTATTCAGTTTTCACTAACACTTGCTCAGTAGAAGAATCCAGAATATATCCAGATATATACATCATGGATATATTTTTCTCCACATAATGCCATCGAGAAACTTTAAATGGACTAAAAATGGCCAACCTCAAATCTGCAGCACTTCTGTAAAAGGAAAATAAAAAGCACACTAATCCCAAAGAACAACTGAGCCAGTCCACCCTAAACTCAATCATCAGGAAGTTACATGGGAATCTTGTGCCAATCAGTTTCTGGGAGTTCAGCACAGTGCTGCCACTTTCACCTTCTCAAGATGGCCCAGCATGCTCCCATTGCATCTGTGCTCTTATCACTCCTATGTGGTCTTCCTGCAGCAGAAGAGAACAGGATGTTCATCATTAGTCAGCCACCATCTGTAGCTCAAACATCAGATGGCAATGCAGTAGAACAAGTTACTATTCTCTTCCAAACTTTCCCCCCCTGAACAAGACAGAGATGACATTCAAGATGTGAAGTAAAAGGAAAGAAGATTGCCGTGGCAGAGTGGAATTTCAGTCTACATATTCAGGTGGCCAGATAAGGCCAAAGCTCATAGATGGACAGTCTCAGGGATGCTCTAGACCCTATTCACAAATGTTCCTTAAGAACCAATAGCAGAAAAGATTTGTCATCAACAGTGGTCATTGATTGATGAAAACCACTGTGGACACATCCCAGAATAAAAAATATGCAAGCAAATAAAAAATAAATCATGCAAAAAAGAGAACAACTGATTTAAATAGTGTTTAAATTCAATTTGCCAAGTCCCACATCAACAAAGATCATTAAAAAAAAACACAGAAAAGACCCAAACACCAGTAAGTCCAGATTTTTCCCTTAAGAATTTCAGTGGCCAGTTCATTAAATTAGTTGCCACAGGAGGTTAATCAACACAATTTCACCTTGGGAGTATTTCACACAGAAACCTGTTTTGAAAGACCCAAGCAGCAGAAGCCTAAAGAAAATCTGAGGTCACATATTTATACCCACAGCCTTTTTAGCAGAAGCAATATGATCTGTGTCTTGACTGCAACATGACTCAATGACTCGTGTGAGCTTCCATCATTGTTAAGATAACACTTTAACCCCAAAATGAGCCAGTTGGAAGATAATCCAGCATCTTGAGCCCTGTATTCCTCCAACACTACACCAGTGCTCAAGGAATTTAGTGTGCTTTGGATGGGTTCCTCTCAAGTCTCAATCTCTGTTGGATAACAGGCCAACCTTTCTTTACTCTGGTTCAACAGACCTCTGAATATCCAAGCAGAATCACTCACAGTCACCGGAGTGGCACACCCCTGACAGCTTCTTTACCTGACAC
Organism: Tricholaema leucomelas; assembly: GCA_013400475.1. NCBI lineage: Eukaryota > Metazoa > Chordata > Aves > Piciformes > Lybiidae > Tricholaema lacrymosa > Tricholaema leucomelas. The sequence goes on from WAAF01019610.1 coordinate 142,590, forward strand.
AACCTACTTCACAAAACTGGGTTGGCCCCAGTTAGCACAAAAATAATAAAAGGAAATTTGGAGGAATCATGCAACTCCAGGCTTACATTTGACTGTACAAGTCAAGAGTGAATTAACAATTCAAGAATTAAGTAATCATTGAACTCTGATATTGGATCATCAATTCAGATTGGATAATATAAAGAAATTCTTTACTATGACAGTGAGGGAAGACTGGAACAGTATTCCCTGACATGTGGTGGAGGCCCCATCCTTAGTGACGTTCAAGGTCAGGCTTCATGGGGCTTTGAGCAACCTGACCTAGTTGGGGATATCCCTGCAGCACATTTGGTCTAGATGACCTCTAAGAGCCTCCTTCCATCCCAGTGCATCCTATGATACTTAAAGGTCTTTTCCAACCAAAACAATCCCATGTTTCTGAGAAACACCCGAGTACTTAATTCATTCCTTCATATCTTTCCCATCTCTAGGTGTCATTCTTAAGCCAGTTTTATGTATCCCAGGCTGTCTCCAGTGGAATTTAGCCTATTTCATTAGGAGCCATCTCTAGCATGTTGGTCCCATACTGCAGTACAAAGAAACCTGAGGCTTTTTTATATTCTTAGCAAGGTAGTAGCCACTTAAAATGCTTTTAAGAATCCTTTGGGGAAAATCATCCCACAAACTGATTAGACTACAGAAGGTCACCAACAGTGCTTTTGGTGGTGCCATTTGGCACATCTTCAATTTTTCCATACTCTTCAATAATCACTAGGCATTTATCAAGCATGAAAGGAATAATCATTACAATTTTGTGTATATGCAAAAGTACACATTCATGAAATAGAGAAATTAGCACTGAGCAGAGACCATATGTAACACAAAAATATTTTGCAGCTGAATTGCAGTGGAGATTAATAAAGATAGAGTTTTATACAGTACTTAGCTATGGTTAAATAACGCAATTAATCATGTGCATGTGAGTTTGAAGAAGAGAGAAAGAATATTATCCATTCACATTCTGTAACACTGGTAGCCTTAGGCTAAACTATTTCAAAGTATTTCCTGGCTAAATTCAGTATTCCACTCTTTTGAGGAAAGTTCTTGGATCCCACTTAAAAGGCCAATAATTCTGCAAAGAGCAAGACCACATTACCACACAGAACCAAGAAATCCTCCAACTATCAATTACCACACAACACTCACCAATAGACCTGGCATGCTCTGAAACAAGTTGACATTATCTTACAGCAGTTGCAGGATGTGCTACTGTTTAAATCTCACACAAAGCACAAGAGATCAATTCCTAACAAGCAATCTCCTGGGTAGAAGCTCCAAAGCCCTCTCATACAGCAAGGTATTTCATGATCATGACACATTTGTATTATGACTAAAGCTGGGACTACAGAAATGACTGATTTTTCAAACTGACAACACACCAGGGAAGATAGGGGAGGGTCCTGCCTGCAACCCTTCCGAAATCCCCACTTCTCTCACAGTAGAAAACCTTTCATTTGTGGGCACGTGCAGGAGAATGAAAGCAAAGGGCCAAATGCACAAAACAGAAGGCCACTGCATGTGACACATTTCCAAGTGGACAAAGAACTCACCCAGTGACAAATGAGGGCACGAATCCTCATTGGGTATGCAGAACTATGATGTACACATCTCATAGCAATACAGGAGATAAGAACTCCAAAAGGTGTTTCTGTTGGGCACTGCACTGGTCAAGATAAATTGGGAACCAGTTCACAGATGCAGAGAATGGAACATCTCCTGTGTACTAAGTCTAAGACAACGACTAACTGAAATGTCTGCCTTGCAGCCTTCTCAATATTACATGTCTTAAAATCTTTGCCTATCAGTTGATACAGGCATTTTTCCTCAGCTAAGGATCAAGATAGTTCCCTCAGAGCTTGAGCATCTCCACTCTAAACTTCACTACAACCTCTTGGCATCAGAGATGAGTGAGAGGTGCCCTTGCTTCATTTATATTTATCTTTTTATTGTCTCCCGCCTGCATCTAGGAAGCTGCTGGAAGGCTGCAGGTTTGAGTTCACATTTCCATCAGCAGGAAACCATTGGCTTCCAGTCTCATCACCTGCACCAAAGATTATGTAAGGACAGCGCTTTCTGAGAGCAGCTCTACTCTTACCACCTACCCACATTGCTGCCTCTACCACCACTCTCTCCACACATCCAGTCTGCCCCAGAAGTCTATTACAAGCTGAACAACAAGCTTTACCTGAGTTATCAAACACCTGCTTTTATTGTTCACTTCTCTGAATGGACAACTACTTTGGAGGCTAAGGACAAGGGAAGCTGCAGGCCTGCTCTCAGAGGAGGGGATGCTCACATTTTCACAAACAAACTGTCTGGAGACTTGCCTGCTTGTGCAGTGATCCCAGCTTCCTGAGGGCTTTTACTTCTGTTCTCACAGGAGAGGAGAGATCAGCCCCCACTTTATACTCTTGTGAGATTAAACCTTAAGGATAGACTGCTGTGTAGTATTATGGAAAGCCTCTTCTTTCCAACTGCATTGCTCATCACACTTGCATGTTCCTGCTTTGGCATTCCCAAAAGCCTTCTGAGCTCCAGTGCTCTGTAGCCACCAGATAGCATTGATGTCCCCTAATGAAAACAAGCCTTTCCTTTCCCTGGTTGTGAGGCACGCACTGTGACTTAGCAGAAGCTGCTGTAGGAGTTAGCCAGTAGGTTAGACCATCCTTGACACAACAACCCTTTGGCACCCTTCTTGTTGATGTCAGAGAGCTCTGATATAATTGCAAGTGTACTTTAGGCCCACTTTAAGGTATTTTTGCTATGCCAGTGACACAAAGTAGCCTCAGAACACATTACATCAAGCCCAGCAAATAGAAATGCTACAATGGCATTTCTGTGGGAACTTTCCCAAAAGTCATCTCCCACTGAAGCTCTGCTCTAGGCTGATGCTTGCTCTGCTGGTCACATGTGGTTCCCAGATCTGTTTAGCTCAGCAGCCTCTCAACATATGTGATGGCGTCTATGTGTGGTGGAAAAAAAAAACAGGGGGGAAAAAGGAAAAAAAAGGTGGCTCTGCTCCCAACTGCACAAAGGATATGAGTGAGCTGTGTATGCTTCTGCAGTCCATGTCAGTCAGTAAAATTAGATCCTTACAACTCTCCCCCTCGAAGACATGTAACTAGCTACACATCAAGCTGCACAGGGCTCTGATAGAGGCATGAGTGGAACAGGAGGTTGGCAAGAAGAATGCTGGCTTGGTTGTGTCATTGCCAGGGTCTGATAGCTGATCCTCTCTAAGAGCAGTGGTGAACAGGCTGCAAGGACTGTGTGGAGATTTAATGGGAACTTCTCAAATTATTACAATATAATTATATAACGTTTTCTTTTTATTATGACTTTCTGATGAGCTTTCACAGGAATGAAATAGCTACACATTTGCAATTATTGTAAATTAGATTCATGACTTTGTTTTTCCCCAATTGCTTTTGTTCACATTTGAAGATGAAAGCAAACAGTCCAAGGTTACCCTGAAGAGAATCTAGGTATGGGAAACTCTTGTTAATTCTGCCTATAGGGAAGAATAGGCTGCTTCCCTTCAAACCTGCAGAATAATGTTTTATACCATAATCAGTGCTTGAACTGATGAAGAAGGACAAGAGGGGCTAATTTTCCAGAGATGGCCAGTACTGTGTATGGTGTCTATGCTGAAGATGATACTCACAAGCCTTTTACAGCACTGCTGCCACTCCATGCAAATTCCTTTGCCAAGCGTATATCAGAAACATTCACAGTGATCTTTTTAACCTCTGTGTTTGGTGTCCTCAGTACAAGGGAAGCTGACTGAAAAATGCAGAGACCAGCAAGCAGTAAAATTTAAACTGAAAATGTCACATTTTAGACATTTGCTAACTTCTAACTTCAATCAAAAACTTTTTAAAATAAATAAATAAAATAAACCAGGGAGGAAAAGTCTCCTGAAAGGGTTAATTTTTTTCTCCTACAGCTTCTCTGAGCGGAACTGATATTCTTAGTCTGACTTAAGGATATGGAATAGAAAGGCTGCCAACATCTGTTGTGGTCAGAGACAGATAAAAGAGACTAAATCAGAGCTGGAAGAACCCATGTACAGCATTCTGTGTTGCATTACCCTGTTCATAAAAGCTTGCAAAATAGCATTGATAGTATTGAAGATAGATGCTCACCTAAAGTTTCTCACTGGAGACCTGCAAGTTTCATATATATATAGAGAGAGAGAAAGGCATCCTCATCATCATCACATTGCACAACATGAAACATTTAACTTCTAACTTGGACATTCCAGGCTAAGAATATTTAAGATACATTAAGTATATAATCAGATTGCTTTATAATGGGAATGGAAGGCACACACAGGTGATTTGTGAGCTTACAGGTATTGGGAGCAGTATTGATTTAGCCTGCTGTTCAAGGAGAAAGTTAGAACAGAACAGATTAAGATGCTCATTAACTGTGGATGTGGATTAGCCCAAACTTGATGATGGCACTCAGAGCAAGAGCTTCCACCATAGAGACTTGAAGAAAAGCTAATGTGATTTACATTCATACCCTAATTCAGTTATCAAACATACCTCATGTAGACAAGCCTTCAAATTACTGCAATCAGCAACTATTTCCAAGGAAGCCAATTGCTTTATGACAGTATAACAGGCATACAAGTAAAACCAGCTCAAAATCCATGGGCTGCAGAACTATTATGTCTGTCTATATTTACTTTTGCCAGAACTGATCTCACTATGAGAAGGAAACATCAATATCTGAAGTGTATTTCAAAGAACATCTATTTTACTACAGGAAAGGAATAGTTTGCTCACAAGTGGTTTAATTATATTACAAGTGTAATATAACACCCTGAAGTGTTCAAAAAACAAGTAGATGTGGCACTTCAGACATGGTCTAGTGGTCATGGAAGTCCTGGGTAGAAGGTTGGACTTGATGATCTTTTCCAAGCTTAATGACTCAGACTCCAAGTGAGACTGAAGTGATACCAAACGTTTAGTGTCTAAGTGTTCTTCTGGTGCACACTCTGCTGTCTTTATTCCAAGGAAGCATCTGCCTCTCTTGTCATAAAGCAAGAATTGTACCTCATCTTTTATTTACATCAGTAAGAGGCAGCCATGGAACCAAGGCTCCCCAGCAATGGGACCATGGCACACCCTGCTGCCAGGGGTAGACAATGGAAAAAGTGGTCACACAAACTAGGACCAGCTGCCCCACATCTGTGAAGGGCAGAGCTCCTTCCTTCATTTCTTCTCCTAGGAGGTGACCCAGTCCTCACTTCAATAGATGTCTTGACTTCACAGTGTTTCTCTCTACCTCTCATATTGACATGCCTCCAAAAGCACATCCCTCATATTTCTGCCAAGGTGCAGAGCATTGATGGTGTATACAGAGTAACCAGTCAAAACCTCAACAGCTTAGAGAAGTTCTCCTGTAGCTACCTTCATCCACTTTAAAAGTCAGTTTGGTCTTGGCAGGCTGGAGAGCCTCAAACAGATCTCACTTAACATAGAATAATCCAGTTGGAAGGGATCTACTACAATCATCTAGTACAATTGCCTGGCTACTTCAGGGTTGACCAAAAGTTACAGCATGTTACTAAGAGCATTGTCCAAATGCCTCTTAAACACTGTCAGGCTTAGGAAGTCTGTTCCAGAGCCTGACCACTCTCTCCATAAAGAAATGCTCCCTAACCTTAAGTTTGAAGTTCACCAGCTTTATCAGGTTCTGGGTCACTGTTTTGCACCTGCACTGAATCAATAACTCAGGATTCCTAAATACCATTTTCTTCTTATAGAGTTATACAATTCTGCATGTCTTTCACAAAACAGGTGTGAACTCAGAAGCTGCCTTTGTGAACTTGTCCCTACACTGACAAATTTAATTAAAATCTGGATTTTTTTTTCCCTACTTGAGAGCATGTTTATGTATTCTATCTACCAAGAATTATTAAATTATATTTATAATTATATTTATTGAGATTTTTACCAATGGTAGAGAACATTTTGCAACATTAAAAGCTTTGAAATATGTTTTAAATACTTATGATTAATTTTGTCATACTGGGGTGCTGGGAGGGGGCATTGTTTGGTTGGGGTTTTTTTTTTTTTTGTAAACTTATTTATGTTTTGAATAACTGATCTTTACTTTAGATGCGTGGAAATCAATTATTTAAAACATTCTGGGATGTAAGTAACTATACCACGTCTACCTCTTCTGTATACTCAGGCTGCATATATCAAAATCAGGATGCATGCTGCCACTTAAAGACAACTTGCTACAGCTAAATGAAGGATCTGATACAGCTCTTAGATCCCACTGCGTGTCTCCCAGTTGTCAAACAATATGCCCAGGAGGCTAATAGCAGTCTTTGTGCTAAATGTGATCCCATAGGATGTTGTTATCCAAAGCCTGCCAGCCTCTACATGCCTATTTTCTATGACTGCAATGGCAGCTCCTTGTAAAGAGACAACGTTTAGGCAAAAAATAGGAAGCTTGTGTGCACCACACAAGTTCTCCATGTTCTATGGTCCAAAATAGACTTATCTGGAGCCAATTTACTGAGTGTAATTCATACCAGGCCCTTGCTGGAATGACTTGCACTCTTGTAGCTCTTCAGATCTATATCCAATAGGGAGCTGTCACTCTCTCCGAGTTTTAATAGAGGTCCAAGTGCAAAATCCAGTACCCTGAGACATCATGTGGCTTTGTAGCCCTCCTTGAGAGAAGCTGAGCCAACAGCTCAGCAGCTGGGCTACACACATCCAGAGAGTTCTCCTACTTGAAACAGATAATACGGGTTATTTTCTTCTTAAGATTTGACAGTGTTCTTCAAGAAATAATGAGGTCAGATAATGATGAGGTTTTCAGACTAGGTTCAGGGTTTGGTTGGTTAGAGGGGTGAGGTGCTGCTTTTGTTTTTTTAAACTTGGCTGTTATTTTAGAAGGGCAAACCTCATCCTTCAAGATGCTAAGCATTGGCTACAATTACTGGAAGAAGTGTATAAGAAATACACAATTTTCCTCTGAACCTGTAAGGCCCTCTGAACCTTTCATAGACTAAGCCTAGTATCACCCAGTCAGTAAAGGAGCAGAGGGGTGAGTGTAAACCTGTCATGTCCTAGACCATCATCCAAATTTCCAGTGCATCCCTTTAGCATGAATGCAAGACACTGAACTTGCTGAGCAGCAAAAAACATTCACTCAGGTTAAAATGAGAAGACTTTCATTAGTTAAATATGCAAATGGCTTGTGCCAGCAACACAACAGGTTCTTCACCATTCGTTTCAATATGTCCACTCCCCTCTGGGAAAGGGCTAAAGATATTTCCTGGATATTTTTCACTGAAGTAGCTGAAATAGTTACAGTGTCAGGCTCTCATATTGCATAACCCTCAGCCACACACAGTGGTCTCACCAGCTTTGACAACTACCAGTAGTACAAAAGTACTTTTAAATCTTCACAGCAAGCAAAACAGAGTACTGACCATGAAAATGTAGTTACTGACCACACAGGTGGTGAGGCCACCCAGACTCATCACTTGTGCCCCACCAAAACTGGGGGACCCACAGCACAGAACAGCAACAGCAAAGTATCCATCACCTTGCCAGGACTGCTGTGGTGGCCCAAGCACAAACAAAATGCGGGAAACCAAGACGAAAAAGGGTGAGAAACAGTGTTTATGTGAATACTCTAGGTACTGAGGAAAGGAGACACTAACAAACTTTTTGGCTTATGATGCACCTCTGCCTACTCCCTGTGCTAGCAGTCTGCTCCATGCAAGTGTGAGGTCACCAACCCTGGCCTGCTAGTCAGCAGCAGCCATCCAATGTCTCCACCAAAACGCAAACCATTAGACTCACTCAAGTGCTCATTCCCAAGTAAGCAGCACAAAATCAGGATTACTATTCCCACACTTCAACATCTGGGCACCAAAAGACAACATGTGGTTGTCCATGCTTCATCTTGATGCTGGTGGAGTGGGACAAAAGCCATGGACAATGACATGCCAAACTTTAAACATGGTCAAATGGTACTCTAAAATCAGAGAGATTAAGATTAAATTTGCCTAGTGCTCTACTGAAGGAGGTAGGAAAAAAAGACACTAAAAAAAACACCAGAGAAAGCATGGAAGATGCCAAGAAGAAAGGACAAGGATGGATTCACTACTATTTTAACTGCAGCCCACTCTTTCAAATTACTTGATACTTCTGAAGGCTGTTTGAGTGGTAGAACTGTTTGTAGGGTATTAAGTTGGTGTAAGTATTTACTCTGAATAATATTTTGTGATTCAGCTGCCAGATCTCTTTTATCTGTAGCAATTTCCAGTTAGTAGGTGTCATTTACACGTTGCTTTACATATATTTAAGATTTTATGGATTAGCTGTGTGCTTTCCAGCTTTGAAACAGCTTTCCAAGCTTCTTTCAAGAGCTAATTCAGAAGTGGGACATTATAGGCTACAATATCATCAAATACATCCCAGGCAACAAATACAGCATGAGGAATAAAGCCAAAATTTGTATCAGAGGTGTACAAACTAGGTAGGAGTGTGAGATTTTAGAAAATAACAAATATCATGGTTATCATAAAACTACACATTAAAACATGACTTAGTAACAGAGAACATGCCTACAGCTTTCAGGGGACTGTCAACATTCTATACAACTAAAATAAAGGATTGCCCTTTCATTCTTTGGCCCTGCCATCCCCTGATTTTAAAGTACTTCTTACAGGCAGTCTCTAACAACGCCTCTGCCCTGCACCAAACAATCACAAAAGACAAGAACTTAGCCTCAAAAGGCTTACAGCCAAATGCAAAAGAAAAAAAACTATCTAGGAAAAAAAAAGTTTCTTGTGAGATCAATAAGTGTCATGATTCCACTTGAGATATAGATAGATCCTTCCATGTCATATTTAGGAGACATGCACAAGGTCTGCAAAATAAAACAGTAAGACTAGGGATTAACATAAGTCAGAAAACGGAGAGCTTGCCTCAGTCCTTCAACCAAGCATTTCAGGAAAAACGAAGAAAGGCAAATACTTCTAGTTAGGACAGACTTGGAGAGCTCTTACCAACTTCTCTTTTAAAGCTTCAACTTTCTCATGGTACAATAAGGAGAGCAGCAATAACACAAAGCAGTCCCTGCCCACAGCACAGTAGGGAAACTAGGAGCCTACAGCTCTAACCCCTCAGCCCTTTATAGTTTGTTTTGCCACCTGGTGTGAGGCACAGCTGGGATGAATCTTCCAGAGCTGCTCCACCCGAAATACCAGGCTGTGTAATTCATGCAGGCCTGATGGCTGTCAGAATGTGACCAGGAGCCAATACATCTCCCAGTCCAGCAGCAATTCTATTTACTGAGCAGAGCTGCAACAAGTCCTGCAGAAGAGCCAGAATAAAAGTGTAGCAAGCTCCTTGCAAACTTAGTTCAGAAATCATGCCAATCTTCTGCAGCAAATAAATAAATAAACCACCCAAAAAACCCACCCTACTGTCTTTCCTTCATTAGAAACACCTTCCCAGTGATGTGCTGCTCATAGCCAAAGTGGTACTTTGTTGTTGGTACAGCCCTTTCATGAACAAAGACCACAAAAAAAATAGTCAAGAGCTTTCAGGTGATGGGGAAGTGCCATCACTTCCCCATGGCAAGAGAAAAAGCTCTCAGCAGCAGCCTGAAATCAAAAGGGTTGGGTTTTTTTGTTTGTTTATGATACAGGAATGTGAGAGCAAACTGGGCCACCCATTTAGAGCTGGATCCTGACTGCAGAGCTATTTTTACCTGCTGTGTTTTTATAACAAGTCTGGCTACAAACTTTGCTACAGCTCCTGGTACAAGAAGAATTTACAGACTTTCAGACAGACTGCCACATTTTAGCTTAAATGGCAATATTACTAGAAAAGCAACAAAGAGAAAGGTGGCTTCTCTTACCTGGCTGATCTGTGCCTCGTGTGTCTTCAATACAGTTTATTCCTGATGATGATAACATACATTTCTTTCATTATCCATCTCAGCCCCACAATGCTGGTGGAGCTCAGAGGAAAGAGAGCATCCACATCTCAGGGCTTTCCAGAGCACGCCTATATGAAACTTGAAGAGTTTGTACTGAGGGTTGTTTATTTTTTTGTTGGTTCACTGATTGGGTTTAGTGGGGTTTCAGGTTTGTTTTGGAGGTTTTCTGTGTGTAGGATGGTGGGGGTTGGGTTGGTTTTAAAAAAAAAAACAATTTGGCTAAAATTTCCATAGGTAGGAAGTGGAGGCTGACCTCCCCCTACAGCTGCTCAACCAAGCTGCCATGTGTCCAGACTTTTGCACTATCCAGGATCTATTCACCCACTGGAATGGGCTGCCAGGGGAGGTGGTGGAGTCACCATCCCTGGAGGTGTTTAAAAGGAGGCTGGATGAGGCACTTAGTGCCATGGTTTAGTTATTTAGAACGGTTAGGTGATAGGTTGGGCTCAATGACCTCAGAGGTCTTTTCCAACCTGCTTAATTCTGTGATTCAATAGGTAAAACATCATGAGATTCACCACAAAGTGGAATCTATGAGATTCTCACCTAAAACTCTTTCCTCCAGTAGCTAGGGCTTCAAACAGAAGTTGTGAGATTTATGATAAAAATCACTGAGCATGTAAAAATGCCACTCAGGTTAAGCAAAAGCTTTACAAGAGATGACTCTGCAAAGGCAAGCAAGGATGTATTGCAGCCAGAGTACCATCTCTATCGCCTGGACCCACAACCACAGCAGCTAGCTTCGCTTCCTCACCAGCAAAGGCCGGTGGACACAAAAGTGTCACAAAAGTCATCTCACTGATGAGCTCCACACTCAGTGATGTGTTGCTTGTTAGGAAAACTGTAACAAGTGGCAAGTCCAGTTTAAACTTTGAGAAGTGCTCCTGCATAAAGGTCCTCCCTGTCCAGGGGTGTGTGGGACAGCCTGGTTTTGAAGTCAAGCAGTGCCCTTACAAGATGTTACATGTGTTTGTTTGGTGGCACATACAAGTGGTATTCCTCAAAGTCAGCCTCCAGGTAACCAACATGAATGACACGTGCATCTAAAAAACTGCAGAATCACAGAATTAACCAGATGGGAAAAGCCCTTCGAGATCATCCAGTCCAACCTATCCCCTAACACTTGCTAATTAACTAAACCATGGCACTAAGTACCTCATCCAGCCTCCTTTTAAACACCTCCAGGGATGGCGACTCCACAACCTCCTCAGGCAGCCCATTCCAATGCCAATCACTCTCTCTGTGAAGAGTTTCTTCCTAACATCCAGTCTAAACTTGCCCTGGTACAGCTTGAGACTGTGTCCCCTTGTTCTGTCACTGGGTGCCTGGGAGAAAAGACCAACCCCCACCTGGCTGCAACCTCCTTTCAGGTAGTTGTAGAGAGCAATGAGGTCTGCCCTGTGCCTCCTCTTCTGCAGGCTGCACACCCCCAGCCCGCTCAGCCTCTCCTCACAGGGCTGTGCTCCAGGCCCCTCACCAGGCCTCTCACCAGGCCGCCCACCAGGCCGCTCACCAGGCCCCTCGCCAGCCTTGCTGCCCTTCTCTGGACACATTCCAGCACCTCAACAACTTTCTTAAATTGAGGGGCCCAGAACTGGAAACAGTACTCAAGGTGTGGCCTGACCAGTGCTGAGTACAGGGGCGGAATGACTTCCCTGGTCCTGCTGGCCACACCATTCCTGACACAGGCCAGGATGCCATTGGCCTTCTTGGCCTCCCGGGCACACTGCTGGCTCATATTCAGCTACTGTCCACCAGTACCTCCAGGTCCCTCTCTGCCTGGCTGCTCTCCAGCCACTCTGTTTCCAGCCTGTAACACTGCATGGGGTTGTTGTGGCCAAAGTGCAGAACTTGGACTTGTTAAATCTCATGGCATTGGACTGTGCCCATTGATTCCTTCCCAGTGGCTCCCTCCAAAGCTTAGCTTTTAGTTTCCTGGACTTTAGAGGAAAGTCCTTCCCAGTGGCTCCCTCCAAAGCTTAGTGTTTAGCTTCCTGGACTTTGGAGGAAAGTCCTTCTCAGAGGCTCCCTCCAAAGCTTAGCTTTTAGCTTCCTGGACTTTGGAGGAAAGTCCTTCCCAGTGGCTCCCTCCAAAGCTTAGATTTTAGCTTCCTGGACTTTAGAGGAAAGTCCTTCCCAGTGGCTCCCTCCAAAGCTTAGTTTTTAGCTTCCTGGACTTTAGAGGAAAGTCCTTCTCAGAGGCTCACTCCAAAGCTTAGCTTTTAGCTTCCTGGACTTTAGAGGAAAGTTTTATTTGAAGGAGAGTGGTGGTGTTGGTGATTTGTTATTTTTTTCATCGCTACCTAATTTCAGTAGATGCTCTAAGATAGAAAGCTTTAGAAATCAGCAGCCAAATACATAAATAAAAGGAGAGAAAAAAGGGAAAGAAAAAAAACCCAAACCTGATGTCACCCTCAAGCAGTTCCATCAAGGGATGACATTTTAAATCACATCATGTCTCACACCCATTTCTTAGTGCAAAATAAATCACTTGAACAGAGTGCAAGCCAATTTTTACTTTAAAAAATGTTGTGTCCTAAGGCTCTCTTCTTGAACTTCAAAAGCATACTTCATAATTACTCCACCTATCAAAGGAAACTCAATATTTCACCTCCAATCTCCCTCCACTTGTGTTGTAATTTTTAATTGTTAATAAATTATATTAATTTAAAACTGGTTATTCTCTCCTGAAATTACATCTTTCAAATGAGTATGCCAGCTTATTCACAATTAACATATTTACCTTAAAATTATATTTCAGTAATTTGTTTATGATTTTCTCTTCCCTGTTAACTCTTGTCTTAGGATTTCAATCTTGGATTACCCCATTTAATTCTATTTGACTATCATTGTCTCAGTATAAGAGCCAAAACCTCTGTGCTAGTTTGAAGCTGGCTAGAATGTTTTGGTGAGAAGAACTAGATTACAGGCTGTGGAAGGAAAACAGTGGTGATGTTTACTTCCCTCATAGGCTTGCTGAGATGTATAAGAATAAAAGCAAAACGCAGATAAGAGAGTCTCTTCTCGCTTCTGCTGGGGAACTGGCTGAGCTGCATCTTACTCTCTAACCTCACCGTCCATTTTGGACTAATCCACTTTGCTTCCTAACCCCCTGGCCAAACCTCCATTCTTCCTTGGGACTGGGGTAAGGTTGAGAGGGGTAGGGGGAAGGTGGAAGGGCAGTTGGGAGCCCCTCCTGGGGACTCAGGTTTCTGGGAGGGGAGTTGTGTTTCTGTATTACCTTTTACCTTGTGTATTTCTGTCTATATCTGTATATACTGTAAATATCTGCTTGTAAATTGTGCTAGCGGTAAATATAAGCTTCATTCGTATTTCCAGAGCTGGCTGAGTCTAGTCTGAGTGATTTCTAAAGTGGGGAGCAGGGAACACCCAAGCCATCACAACCTCTTTTACAGAGCCTGAAAATTCTGGCAAGCAAATACTTCTGGGTTTTTAGCACATTTATGTATTTTTTTGGTAGACATCATTAAGCACTGCACGGGGTTTTGTGATTGCAAGGTCAAGACACGGGAGGAAAATTTGGAGGTTGTATTTACCAGATAAAATCTACTCCTAGAGGTTCATGGAGGCCTTCATAAGGAATATACCACATCAGTATTTTGGGCAGGGCTACATTTTCTTAGCCAGCAGGTATTCTACTTAATGCTCAGTTCTTGCAAGTAGAATAGAATAGAATAGAATAGAATAGAATAGAATAGAATCAAACAGGTTGGAAGAGACCTCCAAGATCATCCAATCCAACCTAGCACCTAGCCCTATGCAGTCAACTAGACCATGGCACTAAGTGCTTCATCCAGTCTGGCGTGGCTTGAGTTATGATTTCTGTGCAGAGTCGGGTCTGCTAAGGAAGGCATCCTTCTTCACAGAGTCCAGCAGTCAACATTTAAGACATCTCACTGGTTTTTCAAACCTGATCACATGCTTAAATGGATAAATATCCATTGAAAAAGAGTAGAAAAAATGTCAGTATGCCAACATCACTACGACATGAATCAGCGCTCTGGAAAACTCCAGATGCAGAAATTAATCTCACAGCAGGATGGATCGAAATAGGTTGCAAAGTCTTGTCCCTGAGAGCAACCTGAGCTGGGAAACTCACACTCAAGCAACACACAGTTGGCTTCTGAGGCTCTCAGAGTGGATGAAGGCACACTAGAGCACACTGCAAAGGAAAAAAATAACTCAGCTATGTGGCTGAACAAACAATTCCCCCATTGAAGGAAAAATCTTCCCAGAGATGCCTTTGGGTTTTCTGGGCAGCACATAAGAAAGTAAAACAAAGTGGAGATTGTCTCTGGAGAGTGCACTGAAAATGCTACGTTAAGACCAGTGTCTTCAGGAGACTATTCAGTGCCAGGTGGGTATTCATCCTGGTCTGCAGGGTGGGGAGTTTTATTAAGAAAAGAAAGGAAAAGAAAAGAAAAGAAAAGAAAAGAAAAGAAAAGAAAAGAAAAGAAAAGAAAAGAAAAGAAAAGAAAAGAAAAGAAAAGAAAAGAAAAGAAAAGAAAAGAAAAGAAAAGAAAAGAAAAGAAAAGAAAAGAAAAGAAAAGAAAAGAAAAGAAAAGAAAAGAAAAGAAAAGAAAAGAAAAGAAAAGAAAAGAAAAGAAAAGAAAAGAAAAGAAAAGAGAAAGAAGAAAGAAAGAGAAAAGAAAGAAATAAAAGAAAGAAAGAAAAGAAAAGAGAGAGAGAGAGAGAGAAAGAGAGGGGGAGGGATAAAAAGAAGAAAAAGAAGAGAAAAAGAAGGAAAAAAAGAGAAAAACCCACAGGCTGCCTTGCCATCCTGGTAAATTACACAGCCATACACACAATTATCTTTTCCAGAGTATTAGTAGAGAGTTGCAAATTGCCTATGTTAGAAGAACTCTGGCTGTCAAAGGTGCGAGACAGATAGGCTGGATCTCAGATTGTTGCTCCCTACGCTTTTGTCTTCTTGCCCTCTTTATTCTTTATGCACAACAGTCTCCCTGTAGGAAAACAAATCTGGGTTTTGCTCTTCCTTCACCCAAGCTTTTTGCTCACAATCAAATCCACAGTGTCAAAAACTTTTTGTGAGTCCTGATGACACCCTGGTAAGTCACAGGAGAGCTAAATCGCAGGAAGAGAGAAGCACAAGCACACTAAAGTGTAGTTTCAGACCAAATTCACAGTCTTGCATAAATCTCAGGACATGATCCCAAGTCCCAGCTCATCAAGATGAAAATATAGTTCCTAATTCTTCCCATATGTTTCAAACAAAACGTTATGAAGGAAATATGGATCCTCTTCCTAGCTGTTCCCTTCCAGCACAGCCCACACTACTCCAGACTAACTCACGTTGTTCTAGCTCCGTCTCCTCTATGTGGCCAGAAGCAAAGTAGGAAACTGTGGCTAGACACTGGACTTCTCATCACCAGGCTTGTGAGGTATAAGGCAGCACCTGACAGAAAACTGATGTGAAAATACATGGATTTCCCCAGAAAAATGAGAGAGGAAGGGATCGTGTGGCAAGAGGCAGCACAGCTCCACTCTTGTGAGACCTTCCAGAAGAGACGTGTCTTTCAAACAACAGTGAGCACAGGTGGCTTTCCAAATGTTCTTATTTATTTCTGATAGTTGTCCTCATTTAAGGAGCAATGTGTTTTCTTTCGAGTCTGGCATAGCTACTGGCTGAAGCAACAGATGTGCCACACTGATGATCCCAAAGAATGAAAACACATCTGTCTGCAGTAGCTCTTTTGGACTCTGAGGACCAAGTGTGTGAGCCTGTGGGAACTTCACAGATACTTGAAGTCCTAATTTATTCATTGTTGATTTATTTATATACTTTTCCACAAGAGCTTTGGTGGTACACAGTAGTGTTTTAGCATATAAATGACATTTGTACCCCGTTTTAAGGTATAAAGTAAAAAGAAAAGAAGAGTTTTTAGGTATCTGTGAAGTGACATGTTGTTAGATGCTTGCATACTGAGGCAGGCGTCGAGCGCTTTATAGTGTACACAATGGGCACACCTGGGAAAATGCAAACACTGCCAGCTAAAAATGCCTAATCTCTTCTTTAGCACATTTGTGGTTTAATTACAAAAGCTAGTGAACAATTAAAATTCAGGTCAGCACACAGCAGCAATACCAGCCTTTGATGTGGGGTCAGCATTGGTCACAGTCCTGTACTCATTACATAGGTTAATCAACTTAGTGGAGTAAATATGACAGGATGGACCAAAAATCTATGTAATTACCATCTCTCTGAGAACACTGGCAAGCAGGGATGCTTTGTTTGATACACGAGCATTATTTCTTCTAAATAAAACACCGATCTGGAGCTGTTAGTGTAAAGCAGATTTGTCTGTTCCATGAGCAGTCCCACTCATTGCAGCTGTCTCTGCGCACAGAGGACCCTGCTCAGGGCTGGGTGCGCATGCACATGTACATACACCAAGCACAGCCACCATCACACATAGTAGTCTCATCAATAGATTTGTACAAGTGACTACTTCTGCCCCTGCAGCATCCCACTGACAGCAGCTGATCATAGAATCTTCGAATCATAGAATCAATCACGTTGGAAGAGACCTCCAAGATCAGCCAGGCCAACCTAGCATCCAGCCCTAGCCAAACAACTAGAGCATGGCACTAAGTGCCTCATCCAGACTTTCCTTGAACACCTCCAGAGACAACGACTCCACCACCTCCCTGGGCAACCCATTCCAGTGCCAATCACTCTCTCTGTCAAGAACTTCCTCCTAACATCCAGCCTATATCCCCCTGGCACAACTTGAGGCTGTGTCCCCTTGTCCTGTTGTTGGTTGTCTGGGAGAAGAGACCAACCCCCACGTGGCTACAATCTCCCTTCAGGTAGATCTCTGGAGATCCCTTCCAACCTCTAAAGTTTGCTGATTCTGTGATCCCTGCAACAGTGGCACTGAAATGGGCTGGCAATGTATGTTTGTGACTGCCCCAATCATCTTCACCCCCTAACCCAGCTTGCAAAAACCACTTTTTGTCAGTGCAAATTATTGGGCACCATTCAAACAGTATCTACTTAACATAAATGGATTGCTAGAGCCACATCAAGTATTGCTTTCTCTTGCCCACTGTAGAGTTTTCTGGACTCCTGAATATAGGAATCATATCACAAGCCTCAGACAGACTGCACTTCATTCACCTTGAGGGATGTAACTAACGCCAAAATGTCAAAACCCCTACGCTGGAAAAAAAGAGAGATTCCTAATGGGTTTCAGGTAGGATGCACAGTCCTTGCTTCCCACCCTGAAAGTTATCAGGATGTTCAGCCTGAGATTTTTGTAATAGGCACCCAGTGCCACCTGAAAAAAAAACTGACCGCTAGGAGAGCTGAGATGGGGTTTTTGCAACAGTCACCAAACTCCCAGGAAAATTCAGTGAGAGCTGAGGAGTTCTGAACCCTCACATGAAAGCTGCTAGCAAATTAGCGTGCCTTTCAATGGGGTGTATGAATAGGTCTGTGTGCCACACTCCCACAAGCTCTTCTGAAAATCCCAGCCTTAAATGGCTGATACTCTGATATTCAAAATACAGGGGGCTAGGTAATTTCCTCTAAGTCTTAAAAATATATTAGGTTTTGGGTTATTTTCTTCTGGCCTTTCAGTCCCTGTGAGATAAAAGGAGTCTGGTTTTACAAGCAGCCAGATTTACCAAAATAGTCCCAGACAAGTTTTAAAACATTTTCTATGACATTGCCAAATGATTTCCTAGTTTCCCATTCTGTGGAATGTGTGCCATACAGGGTGCAGGACTGTGGACACTGTCTATGCTCATTTGTCTGGGCTGGGCTGCAGTTGGTGTCATCTGAAACCTATTGTCCTATTGACTACAGAATCACAGAATCACAGTCATTTAGACTGGAAAACACCCTCAAGATCATCAAATCCAACCACTAACCCAGCACTGCCAGGTCACCACTAAACCACGTCCCTCATCATTACCATTGTGGCATCCTTCCTAGGAGCTGCTAGCCAGCCACAAGTGACAAAGTGCGTGTCCTGAAAAGGCAAGGAAGCAGGTGAAGGACCTGGAGAACAGGTCTTGTGAGGAACTGGGGGGGAGGGAAGTGGGCTGTTTAGTCTGGATAAGACTCCCCCTCTCTGAGGGGAGACCTTCTCACTCTCTACAACTACCTGAAAGGTGGGTGTTGGCCTCTCTTCTCCCTAGGTGTCAAGTGACAGAATGAGAGGACATGGCCTCAAGTTGCACCAGGTTGGATTGGAGTGGTCAAATATTGGAACAGGCTGCCTGGGAAGGGGGTGGAGTCACCACCCTTGGAAGTGCTCAAAAAAACACGTGGACATGGCACTTTGGGACATGGTTTAATGGCCATGGCACTTTGGGACATAGTTTAATGGCCATGGTGGTGTTAGGTCAATGGTTGGACTCAATGATCTTAGAGGTCTTTTCCAGTCAAAACAATTCTATGATAATGAACCAAGGGAGGAGGCTGCAGAAACATGCCAGAGGGTACGCACAGCCACAAAACACATGACAACAGAGTACAGCAGGCATTATAGCGGTGTGCTGTGCTTTCACTGGGGTGTGTCGAAATATTAAGAGGATATTAAAGAAGAAAATGTTTTTTGTAGTAAACCGTGGGTCATGCCTTGGTAAAACAAAAGCTTAATTGCTGTAGAGAAAAGGTCTGTGTCTTCCTGTGCTTTTCTGGTGTCTGCCTCAACAGCCACTTTGTATGCCCTTGGAAGAACAATAAATAACAGGAGCCTTTAAGTGCCACCACAGTGTTAATGCTTACTGCTAGTAATAGATGTTGATGAACAGATCTTTACTGCTCATTTTCTGTTTGAGTCTCACTCCCTACAACACTCTGCTCTCTCATTCTCCCCACCCACCGCATTTAAACGAACAAACCACGTTTTCTTTATGTCATCTCCATCCATCCAAAGAGCTTTGATCACCAAAGGAAGCATGTCAGAGCTGGCAGTGTTCTCATTCTGGGGGGAAATGATGATATTCCTACTTATTTTTCTTCAGCATCTGAGCAACAAGAAGAATTTTCAATTGTTTTCATTTTTCCAAGGGAAAGCACACTCTGGTCAGGATACTGTATTTAGCTTACCTTTAACATATCATTTGTAGTTTGACTTCTTTTATTCTTAAAATTACTTTTTAACTGCTCCCTAAAGCAAAACCAAACAACAACAACAAATCTTCCAAGAGAAAAATTGCTTGGAAACAAAACATTGAAGCTGGTTGTTGTGGCAATAATCAAAAAGGACATATTAATACCTTGCCTTAATACAGTTGAGTATAATTCAATTAAATGGTCACAAATGCACGAGATGTTCCATTTTGTAAAAATCAAAATGCTATTTTTGGTGGACAAACATTCAGAATTATTTTGGGAGGGCTAGTAGAAGCTACCAGGGACAAGCCCAATGCTGCCTTACTGTCTCTCATCTCTCTCTTAACAAGTTTTATTGCCAGCTGTTTTTGTGAACTTCAGCTGTGTGACCAGGGAAATGCAGGGACAGGAAGCATGATATGACCCTCTTGAACTGAGTTAGCAGAGCACCAATGCTCCATTAGGAACTGTATAAACATCTATCTGCAGCACACTGGCTAGTGTCAGTCACCCAAGCTCTCCCTGTCCTCATTCACCGCAGCAGAGCTGGTCGGACACAGATCATTTTCCTTCATCTCAAAAAACCTTTCTTGGCTTCGTTTTTTATTCCCAAGTCTGGAAAACAGGAGTGGTCCAAGGGTAGTGCAGTGCAGAGCCAGCAGGAGGTGCTCCTCTAGCAAGAAAATCTGTCCAACAGAATAAAGCACAAACATGTAGCACCAAATTTCCCTTCTGCCATAATGTAATAAACATTTGGCATACTCAAAAAGGGGGATTTGGCAGAGCAAGGAAACCACTTTGAGCTCTCCTAATGCAGAAACCTAGATAGATGCAATATTCTCTTGTTTTTAAGTTACTGTAATCAAGCATATTCCAAAGAAGGGGAAAAAAATAAATGAAAATATGTTACTGGGTCCTAGTAGACTTGCAGTTTCTGAATTTCTTTTACAAATGCCCATAGTGTATTCCATCTTTATCCTCCCAAGTCACTGAGAATAACACATCAAAGAGCATGTTTGCATTTCTATAATAGATAACGGCATTGACACAAGCTTCAGGGTTCATACAAACTATAAACTGAATTACCAATCTCCTATCTCACATATTTATAAACTCTAAGTCAAGCCTGGAGAAAAAAATTCCAACTCCAGGTGAAATAATTATTCTTGGAGCTTTTAAAGAGTCGCTTCTGAGCTGAAATCTGAAATCCAGTGGATGTGAATTATCACTTCGGTTTGTACAAGCCTCAGCTTGAGAAGCAAGAGTCAAACGGTAACTTGGCCCCTGCTGGTCACCACAGTGGTGATGTTGTCATTATTATTTGAACAAGGGATTTTGTAAAAGCCATTGTCTCTCATCTTCCTTGGTTGAGGAAGGGAATGACTGCCTGCTGCCACACCTTTGCATTGCCTCCAAAGCCCACGACCCCATGGGATATGGCTCTCCTGTGATCCTCTAAGATGCTGGAGCCTCTGCAGAGCAAGCCCTGATAGCCCAACCTTCCACTTATGAACCCAAAAGCATTACAAAGGATGAAACCTTCCTCCTCATACCTTCCTCTCTTTCTAAAAATCATAAAGCTCACATAGAAAGTGTCCATTTTTTCAGAAACTGGGCATCTTCCAAACTTCTTTGACACCAGAGTATCGACAAAGCTAAGAGGCAAAGAGCAGTCCAACAGTTGAGTGTTTCCATGAGACTACAGGTAACCCAGCAGCACATTTACTGACAAGGGCCAAAAAGTCAATGGAAGCTGCCTTTGTCCTACTGCCAGGTAGGTAGGGTTGACAGTGACTCACCTAAACCACAGGGCTGAGACCGTAGTTCTCGGATTAGGACGCACATCAGTGAAATACAATGTCTGGAGACACAGTGAGTCATCCACACACAACCAGACTGAGCTTTTGCATGCTGTATTGTCAGGGTAAAAACAAACAAACACAAACAAAGGAAAAACAACAACAACAAAAGAAAATAAATGGAAAACATGGCTAAAAAATTGCTAGTGTTATACCTTGTGCAAAATATGTTAGAAAAGAAATCAACACCCTTCAGCCAATAACATTTCTGGAACTCCAGTGCTGGTCTGGACCATCAGCTCCTTGCCGTAACACCTCAAAGTGTCCCTTCTACTTCTGCTGCTGTTGAGCATGCCCAAAAGGAGAGGAAACAACATGTATCAGAGGAAACAGTGACATGGGCTCAGAGGCAGGATGTTCTTTTCCTTGGTAGTATGACAAAGTCCAACTGGAGTCTAAGGCAGACACATTTGTTTGCAGACCTCACGCTAAAGCGGTGTATTTGGTTCTGGAAACTGAAGCAGCACGTGGGCATATAAAGCATGCAGAATTAGGGGACTTCAATTATTATGACTTGGGTTTGAAAATTCAGACCTCTTCTATTATGACCTTCAGAAAATATTTTGTCAGGAATGGATCAAATTTGTCATCTCACAGACTTTACATTGCATCAGCCCCGTGGTTCCTCATCACAACACAGATAGGAAAAATCTGTAGAGTACTGTGTTCAGATTTAGATGATGCAGTATAAAACACTAGGGTGTTGAAAGTGAGCCCAGGGAAGGGCAAAAGAACTGGTGAGGGACTGGAGAATGAGTCTTGTGAGAAGTGGCTGAGGGAACTGGGGTTCAGGCTGGAGAAGAGGAGGCTGAGGGGAGACCTTCTCACTCTCTCTGACTCCCTGAAAGAAGGTTGCAGTGAGGTGGGTATTGGTCTCTTCTCTCAAGTAACTAGTGATAAGGCAAGAGGAAATCGTATCAAATTGCTTCAAAAGAGGTTTAGGTTGGATATTAAGGCAAATTTCTTTACTGAAAGAATGGTCAGGTGTTGGAACAGGCTGCCTAGGGAGGTGGTGAAGTCACTGTCCCTGGAGGTGTTCAAAAAACACGCAGGTATGGCACTATGCAGGCATGACACTTTGGGATGTGGTTTAATGGGTATGGCGGAGTTGGGTTGACAGTTCAACTTGATGATTACACAGTTATTTTCCAACCTTAATGATTCACCAGATCTTGAAAATTCTATAATTTCACCGGACCCTAGGCAGCCTCCGACCACCTCATCTCCCACCAGCCCCTTTCTATTTGTGAACAGCAGGTCAAGCAGGGCTGCAGCCATGGTAGGCTCAGGTAACAGCTGAAGGGGAATGAAGCTGGTGAGGGGCCTGGAACACAAGCCCTATGAGGAGAAGCTAGGGGAGCTGGAGTTGTTTAGCCTGGAGAAAAGGAGGCTCAGGAGTGACCTCATTGCTGTCCACAACTACCTGAAGGGAGGCTGTAGCCAGGCAGGGGTTGATCTCTTCTCCCAGGCAACCAGCAACAGAATGAGGGGACACAGCCTCAAATTGTGCTGGAGGAGGTATAGGCTGGATGTCAGGAGGAAGTTCTTCTCAGAGAGAGTGATTGGCATTGGAATGGGCTGCCCAGGGAGGTGGTGGAGTCACCGTCCCTGGAGGTGTTCAAAAAAAGCCTGGATGAGGCACTTAGTGCCATGGTCTAGTTGATTGGATAGGACTGGGTGCTAGGTTGGCCTGGACGATCTTGGAGGTCTCTTCCAACCTGGTTGATTCTATGATATGATTCTATGACTTTCTTACACTATCCCCTTGCACCTGAAATCAACTATTTTTATTTCAGCTATAAGACAAGAAGCCTTTTCTAACATGTTACTAATTCTTCTAACCTGGTTGATTCTATGATTCTAATTTACAGAGCATTCACCCATCTGAAAACCTTTCCTGACAGACAGAACTGGTTCCAAACCAGAGGAGATACAACACAGACAACGTTTTGCCGCACGGTGACAAAGCCAGCCTATGACACGGCTTTTTGGAGGTTCTCTTGGCTTTGTCAGCGTGATCGATTCTTCTTCGCTTAATGCTGCACCAGTAAGCGCAGAGTTGGCACGAGGATTTGGGGCTGGATCAGCAAAAGGATTCTGGTGACAATAGCAGCATTCACAAGCTCTGTCAACGCGGCATGGTTTATTTAATTCAGCAAACACTTAGCTTTGGCGGCAGAGAAAGGCAAAGCAATGTAGACAGAAATATTAAGGTAGAAGTGCAGAGAAAAAAAAACTGTCTCCTGGCTAGACCACGTCTAGATTCAAAGGAAATTTGAGGGGGGAGCAAGGGAGTAGGATTTTCTTCTTGTTGTTGTTGTTCCTGGTTTTCTTTTTCTTTTTTCTTTTTTTTTCCCTGAAACAGTCCTGTTCTTATGCTGCAAGTGGCAGAAACATGAAGTAAGGATCATTAAGTGATGAAGGCTCTGTGGCTGACAGGTTAGAGGACAGATTCAGCTCAGTCTCTTTCACCTCGCTTCTTTACAAATTCAAACACTCTCTTACTTTTCTTGTTGGAGACATTATCTAAGAGGATCAATACACGGGAGTGAAGTGAGTTCAGCTTTCTGGGAAATGGAGACATAGCACTGAAAAGAGGCTCAAAAAGGCCCTAAAGGTACTTGACTCTTGAATAGGTTAGTATTTAAAAAAATGGACTGTGTAAGTGAAAGATGAAAAACTGTTCCTGTAGAATATCCACCAACTTTAAGTTGGAAGTTTAAAAACAAGAGCCCCTTTGTTCAGTGGCGCCGTTTCATTTGGGGTTTGGAGTCTTTTTTGTTCCTTTCTGGCTCTAGAATTGCCTTTAGGAAACTAAAAGTAAATCTTGCTCCAAAATCTTGCTGAAAAAAATACACCTTTATGTTAAAACACACACACACACACAAAAAGTACACAAACATGGTGGGATGGTACATTTGACTAACTCTCATGTCAAACGACTTCAGAATTTGACAGCAATAGAGCAGTGAGGTTTTCCTCCTGTACATGAAGAAAACAGCCAAGCACCACCCCAGAAACAAGGTTGCTCAATAACATGCATGGTAGAATTACTACTGAGCATCCCTGACACCTTCATGTGACATCTTACTGTCAGGTGTCTAAACCTTTTGTCTCCAAACACCTTGCAGCTTTTCTGCATGCACTACTCGACACCACAGCTGCCAGGGGTGCTTGTGCCAGATGCTGGTAAATTTGAAGGAGGAAGGGCTCCAGGGCATGGTATTCTCTGTGAGGCTCCTCTAGCTTTACAGAGAGCTCTTCCATTCTCTCCCGGGACAGCATCAGCAAAAGCTCTTCACTGACAGCAAATAATCCATATCGAGGCTGCAGTTAGCAGAGGCAGGGTTCTGAGAGAGGAGCTGGGCTGGCAGAGTGGAAAGAGCAGTTTCATGTTCTTCTAATAGTCTAATTTGGTTTAATCATTTTAAGCCCTACAGACTTAGAGAGCTGTCCTTATTTATCTTTTTTTTAATGTAAATGAAACAAATCAGTATTCCTCCAAAATTCCTGCTGATAAACCTTCCCATTCCAGCAGTGTGTCTGAATGGCCAGACCAACTAACTTTTACTAAACAGATGGTAGAGTGTTTGCAGAAACCCTCCTAGATTAAGTAAGCAGTTAATGGTACAGCCCAGCACGATAGCTTGGTTTTATATGTATCAACTTGCACAGAAGAAAACCTTCCATTGGAAAGGAAAAGTGTAGCCAACAAGCAGAGCCAAGAACACAGGCATGGTCCCACAACTGCATGAATTAAACTCAGGCAGGACAAGCAGCTAACAACAACAACAAAAGCTCTGCTTCAGCAGTCTCCTGCCTTTCCAGGGAGAGGGATGAGATCTTCTCCTTAGGAAAATCCCTTACAGCTTCTCAGCTTGGCTATCTACTTGAAATAAAGACACATTCAATTCTTAAAACCAAAGTGGTACTGTGTACTGTGTTGAGCTGTATGCCCAAAGTGAGTGATGTTGCTCTGAGAGGTCCCCACCCTCCACATGAGCTTATCAAAGAGCATAAGCATCTTGTGTGGCACATGTATTTAGTATTTGTGACTATTATGGACCTGCAGTGTTACTACTGACAGGGAAAAGACATACCAAGTATGCCTCAGCTGAACAAAGAAAGAGGAGGAGCAAACTTTATCCTGCAGCAAGCTGTGCTAGTAGCCCAGCAAAAGGAGAGCTAGCCCAGACCCTCCCAGGTCTGCTTGTCTTGGCTACCGTCTTGACCACAGAGATGTCCACACCAAGCTGCTCAGCCTGGACATATATGCTATATGCACACACACAAAAGGTGTACATTCAGACTCTAGTTGGAATTGGAGGTCTGTTGTGCTCCTCACAGTACAAGTACAGATGATATCACAGGCCTGCTCCAAGAACCAAGGCTCTGAAACAACAAGCAAGGATTAATGTTAAGCAGCTGCTGCCAAGACTGTTGAAAGCATGTACCTGAAACCTCTTTCATTGTCCTTTGTTCTGGAAGTCAAGAAATAGGAATGAGCAACTGAATTCCTTCTCACAGGACCTTAAACCCAGCAGCACAATGGCAGCTCTGGTAATCTGCTCCTCAGCTTTTCCCGTGAAGAATTTGTCTTTTCTTCCCTTTATCAAGGAACAATTGACATTAAATTCTTCTTGGTCTTGGTCAATGCTGTTTTCTTTTTCTTTGTTGGACTCATGTCTGAGTCTCATAAAACTAAGACCAAGAGACAGCAAGCTACCTTGGGGCAGTTTTCAGACCATTTGTCTGTTGCACATAACCTCCTAGGATAAAAGGTCTGTGCCCTTGATACATCTAGCACAGAGGGAAAGGCTCCTGGGTAGGCAGTTGCAAAGGCCCTGTCATGTCTTGTGGTCAGAAGTAGGGCTGCTGTAAGCCTCTAGCAAGTTTTGCTTTCAGAGGTGAACAGCTAGCAAGCTCTTCCAGCCCTGGGAGGGCAATTTGGAAGGATTTTTCACCCCATCTTTCATCCATCTTCCTTGATACCACTTGGTTTAGACACCAGTTTTGCCTGAGCACTCCCATCAGAAGAAAAACCGCTGCCTCCTTGCCTCTCACATGCCCAGTTGGCATCATGGCTCCCACACTGCCTGCCCACCAGCCAGGCTCCTCTCCTGTCCCACTATGCTGTGAAGCCTCTGTCCTCAACCAGTCTGGCCCATTTTCCCTCAAAACCACTTACAACAACCCTATTAGGGCATGGGTATTTTCCTCGTAGGCCTGCTGGTAATTCACACCTCTCTATCAGATCCTTCAGCCTCACAGCGATCCTAAAGTAAGCTTGAGGACCTGGGTCAATCTCCAGCCATGCTTCTTCTTCATCACCCACGTGGTAGCTGACATTTGGGCTCCTGGCAGAATAAAAGCGACAGAGAGGTGAAATGTTAACTGATTAATAAATACTTAATAAAATCTTAATCAAATCTTCATAATAATAAATAATTATATTACTTAATATTAATACCTAATGTTTATTATGCATTGTGTTATATCAATCAGTGGTGCTCTGTGACAAGGGGCAACAGACACAAACTTGAATACACAGATATTTCCACCTCAGCAGGAGAAAAAACTTCCTTACTGCAAGGCTGCCAGAGCACTGGAGCAGGCTACCCAGGGAGGTTGTGGAGCCTCCTTCTCTGGAGACTTTCAAAACCCATCTGGATGCATTTCTCTGTGGCCTGTCCTAGGTGATTCTGCTTTGGCAGGGGAGTTGGTCTAGATGATCTCCCCTCCAACCCCTACCATTCTATGATTCTCTGAATCTCCTTATCAGAATTATCCATTTCAGAATCAGTCTGACAACTGCTGCTGCTACTGTTTCCTCTTTGGACATATGTCTTAGTGATGAACATGGGTTATCGGTTGGACTCAGTGACACTGAAGGTCTTTTCCAACCTAAATGATTCTATTATTCTATTTATCCACTGAGTATTTCACAGACTAACAGAATGGCAGGAGTTGAAAGGGACCTCTGAAGATCATCTAGTCCAACCCTTCTAGAGCAGGATCACCTGGCATAAACCTCACAGGAACAAGTCCTGTGCTAAGGAAGCCCAGCGGGGGGTGGTTCTTGCATTTGGGCAAAGCCTTGCTTAACTGACCTGCAGTTGTTGTTTCAAGCACAATAGTTGCATTCATTTCTGCACATTGAGTTATATTTAATGCAAGGGCCTAAATGAGACAGTAGATGAGGCAAACTCCCTTTGGAAATGCTTATGAAGGGGCACCTCTTTCCCAGATTAGAGTTGGGACTTTTGAAGGGACATATGTTTTACAAAACCCAGATTAACTGAGTCAAGTAATACTAACAGGATCCCCTCCCCTGCCTGAGCATTGGGCACAAAGCAGCCACTCTGGTGTCTGACTTGAAATTAGCAGCAGTTCCCAGGAGATGTTGCAGGCTTCCCCAGATGTGGAGAGAGTTCACAGGGAGGGTATGCAGCAACAAAAAGGGACACAAAAGTGTGGCTGAGGGGACAGGGAGCTTCTGAGAGATGAGAAGGAGCCAAATGATAATTCATTTCCCTAGATGAAAATAATTCAAAGAAGTTCAAATATAGGAGTTTCATCCAAAGCAGAGGCTCCTCTGGGGCAAAGATTTGCTAATTCAGAGACCATCTTGTACACCCCATAAACTGGGGAGAGGAGCAGCTGGGGAGACATTCCTGCCCAAATCAGACCTTCATTCAGACCCACAACATCAAATCCACCAGCACAAGTCAGAGTGCAGGTGAAATAAAATCAGCTCAACGCAATCCTGAGCAAGAACTTGCATAAAGCAACGGACCTGAACACCCCCAAAAACTGCTCTGTACCATTCCTCTGGATCTGCCTCTGGAGTCTACCACAGCCCTTCCTAAAGGAAGGACCATTTTAATATCTACATACAAAACTTGCTGATGCCTTGGGTTCAGTGAAGCGCAAACTACCTTAAAAACGCAACATGGAAATTCAAGAATTGGCTGTTCATAGCTCCAAGTAGGGAACTGGGTAATTAATACATAGCTTAATCTGCAGCTTCTGCTATCCTCATACAGCTTTGGTGCTTTGGCCTGCAGCCCCTTTGCCTTAATTGCTCTCACTAAAGATAGCAGCACTCTTCTAATGCAAAATAATCTGGTGAATCCTATGCCTGCATTGGAGCTAAATTCAGAGTACCTAAGAAGAAAAGAAGAGATCTCAACATAAGATGTTTTCTGTATTCAAGGTTCACTGGAAGTCAACAATAATATATCACAGATTAAATTAAATCCCATTTCAATCTAATTTTTTCTAATTATCTTTTGTTTGTTTGTTTGTTTTGCTTTTTTTGTTACGATGGTTATGCAGAGAAAGAATCATAGAATCAACCAGGTTGGAAGAGACCTCCAAGATCATCCAGTCCAACCTAGCACCCAGCCCTGTCCAATCAGCTAGACCATAGTACTAAGTGCCTCAGCTAGTCTTTTCTTGAACACCTAGGTGGATGAGGCACCTGACATGGGCCAACAATGTGTGCTGGAAGCCCAAAAAGCCTGGAATATCTCTGCTACAAGAACAGGCTATGGGAGTTTGATCTGTTCAGCCCGGAGAAAAGAAAGCTCTGGGAACCCTAGCAGCCTTCCAGTACCTGAGCAAGGCCAACAAGAAAGCTGGAGAGGAACCTTTTATTTATGTGTTGATAGCACATAAACAAAAAGGGGTAATGGTTTTAAACTAGAGCAGAGTAGATTTAGGTCAGACATTAGGAAGAAGCTCTTTACTATGAGAGTGGTGAGACACCAGAACAGGTTCCCCAGAGAATTTGTGGGTGTCTCATCCATGGAAGTGTTTAAGAGCAGGCTGGATGAGGCTTTGAGCAGCCTGCTTAGTAGGCAGTGTCCCTGCCTACAGAAGGGTAGCTGGAACTAGATGGTCTTTAAGGTCTCTTCCAACTCAAGCTATTCTATGATTAAAGTTTCATGGATGGTCTTTTGTTAACGCATAATGTCAAGCCACAGCCTGCCTGCCTGCCTGCCAGTGATACCCTCTGCAAAGAGATATAAAAACCATGCAACACTTCTGATCTTCATCTTTTATAAGATCTTACATTTTTTTTTTCTTTTTTTTTTTTTTTAATGAAACACTATTGAGATGTTTCATAGGCAGCATAACATCATTTACAACATAATAAATGCTGTAAAAAGTAGTCTTGGCTGTGAGAGAGGTTTGAAAGACTGGATTTTTCATGGCACAGACAACTTCATCAGGGAAAGTTTTATTTCATTGTCAACATAGTAGAGGCATACACACATCTGCTGGTATTAATCTGGGTTCTAGCATGAGGCCTGTGACTGAGAGCATGCTGCAAATTCAAATCACGAGGAATAAAAAAGGTGACCCCCTTGACTGTCAAAAATCTCATTTTAAGTTAGATCAGATTGCAGACATCCAGCTTTTACACCACAGTATGTGTTTGGGTTGGTTTCTGCAGATTTTGATGTCCCACTTGGCACTTCTCTGCTGCATTACCTTCATGTGCCCATCAGGACTGCCTCCAACTGGAGGTCGAGGACTTATTAAGCAGGAATTTTTAACTGGTTATGTTCCGTAGCCAAAGTGAATTTGCCTAATCCTTTTCTGAATCCATTCATCATTTCAGTCAGAGTCTTTTGGACCACTTGCAGTTCCTGCTGAGTTCAGCCAGAGCTGTGGGTGCTCAGCTCTCCTGGGAGCAAGCCCTGTTTAATAAGGAACATGGCCCCTGTCTTGCTAGAGAAGAGTAATGAGACAGAGGGACCATTAGAATCACAGAATCATAGAATGCTAGTGGTTGGAAGGGACCTCTGGTCATTATTGAGTCCAATTCCTCTGCATTCAGGGCAAGTCACACAGGAATACATCCAAATGTTTCATTCTCCTTGGCAGCATTCTCATAAGCTACTGTGTCAACATTCTGGGAGAATGACTGGTTTGGGCTTCTGATTCAGAACCTCAGAAAGACTCTCTAGGGCTGAAGAAAGTAAAGGCATATGAGAAAAGGTCCTGCAGGTAGGGCTGGGTTTGTCAAAGGAGAGTGAACACTGCACCCAAGAAGAACACAGCTAATGGTGAAGCAGCCAGCTGCAACTTGGACTGACCTCACTCTTCCTTAAAAGGTGAGCCCTAACTGCTGTCCCCCAAATGCCATGCCTCTCTGCCCTCCAGTCACTCTGAAGATGTGCACTTTTGGATCATCACCAGACCCAACGTCATAGAACTGTGTTGCTGAGATGACAAGGCCCTGATCAACAGCCCAGGATTCTGCAAACTCCTAATTGTCTTCTTCTGGCACTTCCCTAGCAAACGCCACTGCCTTTGACTGGTGTTCAGCTGTTACTGCTCAATACCTCTGTCAGGCAAATTAATGGCAGTTAGTTCCCTGGCAAGAGAGAGATGGCACTTTAAAATACCCCCAAACAACTTCCTCAGCAAGAAGGAAAATTTGCCACCTCGTTACTTGCTTCAAACGCTTCCCCCGGGGGAGTGCCGCACATTTCTGGGAGAGCATCAAGATCCCTGGAACAGCCCAGCTGCTGCTCCCCCTCCTCGTCCAGCTGCAATGGACTTGGTCAGACAGAGGTCAGAGAATGAAAAGGGAGCACACATTCACTGCATTGCTGAACTGTCTTACTAACCCGGGAGAAGCCTCCCACACTCCCATGCCATTAGCGCACAGCTGCCGCTGGAAAGTTGCCCACGGTGCCTCCCTCCCCGCCCACCTTTTTCAAAGGACCTTGTCTGGAGCTACCAGGCTTCTGCCAGCAATATTTGTCAGGGCACAGAAGACTACTGTCACTTAATAAAAAAAAAAAAAAAAGAAGAAGCAAGAGATTGCAAGATGCTTTGATTGGGTTGGGAGCACCAAAAAGGAATGGTCACCAGTTCAAAAGCTAGGAGGAAAGGCTGGTGCAGAGTCAGCGCTGTGTGCTCATTATGACTTTGGCAGAATAAATCAATTGTTTTATGTGGAATTCTAAAACAGGCCTAGCAATACCCATGCCAAGGGTTTCTCTAGAAGGATGACTCCTCCACAAAGCACCTCACATACATCTCGGACTACAGATACTGATTTTTGTACTGTACAAGCAAGTACCAATAGAAATAAACCTTTTCAGTGTAAGACTTCCAACAATGCTTGCATAAAACCTCTGGCTAAGCCTCTCAGTGCCTTTCCCTGGGGCATCCAAGAGGCCACAGCACAAGATGCACCAGCACTTCTGAGCACAGAGATAGAAGAGCAGAAGCAGGACTCAAGTCAGAGAGGTCTTTGAAAACCTGCCCACAGACACTGCCCTGGGTACAGCATCCTGGCTGTCAGGGATGGAGAAAATCTCACCCGTTCTGGGTCACATACAACATTTATTTATTCAGAAGCAGAACTTCCCCCTTTCCTCTAAGAAAGTAGGAAATGTTGACGTAAATGGGCAAAACTGCTACTCTGCAGTTAAAACACACTTCTTCAGCCAGAATGTCTCAGAACTGTAGTGTCCAACAAAACTATTAAAGTTAGGATTTTCAAAGACCCCCTCAGGGATGTAACACTCTACTCTCTTTGAACATCTTCTCAGTCCTTTCAAAAATCCCAACCTAAAAATCCCTGCTGGGGGGCAGCATGTTGCTATGCTCTTTTCAGGTTTTACTTTTAATACAACATTAACTTCTTATTTTGCATTCTCCCATGCGTGGCTTTCTGGGCTTGGTTCTGACTCTGAGTCCTGCCTGCCCTTTTATCCACAGGCTGTGGATTATCTGATCTGATGAGTCATCAGAAATAATCCTGCAATGGCACCACTTCTTGATGTAAGAGTTAGTTTGCGAGCTGCTTCGTGTCAACATTTAGTTGAATAAATCATGACACTTTCCCTGTATTTTATGTCATGCTTGAAGAACGAAGAAGAAAGCAGCTCCTGAACTGCGAGCTATTTTAATCTCAAAATAAGATAATGTATTTGTGAGATCTGAGCCACCAAAGCCTTCCTCTAAACAAAAGCTCTTACAGTGCAAACATGCTAGTGAGATTTGCCTACTCAAATCTCACAAAGCCCATGTTGTTGCAAGGGCTAAGAAAATCTGGCTCTTTAAACAGAGTAATTCTGGGCTAAGAACATTAATGGCATCCCAGAACTGGAAAGCTGGATGTGTAAATTAGAAAGCAAAAAAAAAAAGCACATACACACTCTTAATATCCTAATACCTATTACATGTGATCTCTTTCAAAGTAGCTTTAAATGAGAAGTGCAGTTCCTCTTTGATATAGCTGCTAGAAACGCAGCCAGGATGCCCTTTGTCAGAATTTTAAAAGATGAGTCCTCATTTTGTTAGTTGTTCAGCCTGCAGAAGAGATGGCTCTGGGAAGACCTAATAATGACCTTCCAGTACTTGAAGGGATCCTACAAGAAGGACGGAATGAGACTGTCTACAAAGGCCTGCAGCGACAGGACTAAAGAGCACCAGATCCAAATTAGACAACGGTAGATTTAGATTGGATGTTAGGAGCAAGTTCTTTACTATGAGGGTAGTGGAACACTGAACAGGTTGCCCAGAGAGGCAGCTGGGGCCCATGCTTGGAGATAGTCAAGGTAAGGCTTGACAGGGCTAGGGGCAACCTGATCAAGTCAAGGATATGCCTGCTTATTGCAGAGCAGGTTGGACTAGATGACCTTTGGAGGTCACTTCCAACCAGTTCTACGATTCATAAAGACTCCTAATAACTGAGTTTTCAAAAGCAGCACACATTTTTTCTTTGTCTGTCATTCAGGGCAGATATGCAGCAAATATAGAGGTGTTCCCTTCACTCCATAACTTCTTGACTTTGCTCAGCCATGGACTGTCAGAAAAAAAGCCCTTTTAGCCACCATGAGAGAAATGATGATACACACGGTGAGAAATCCTCCCCACTCCATCCAGAGGCTGCCATGGACAGGCACCACTGCTTCATTGCCCAGGATCCAGGCTACACAGAGAGTCTGTGAAGCCTCCACCTCTGGAGGCATTCCAAACCTGTCCAGACACGTTCCTGTGTGATTTACTCTGGGTGATCCTGCTCTAACAGGGGAGTTAGACTAGAGGATCTTCACAGGACCCTTTCAACCCCAAATATTCCATGATATTGTGACCCCAGAGCCACAGCAACATCTGGAGACCACCACAGGCCAACAAGCAGCTGGATATGTATCACGGGACTGCAGGCCACAGTGTCTGCAACCCAAACCTAGACCAAAATCCAAGACACAGCAGCTGTTTGGACCCTGTGCTTGTAAAAACACTGAAAATGGTCTGCACTGCCAAAGGGACTGTCTGTCTAGTACAACACAAGCATGAGGGCACTTTAGGTTTTTCTCAGAAAAACATCCAGATCTGTCATTTATAGCTTTTCCTATGGCATTTGTCAGAGGGCAGCAAGCCTCTTACACACAATATTGCATTTATTTGCAGAGAGTGAAAAAGAAGCTTAGGAGCATTATCCTTGTTTTATAGGTGAGGTTCAGGTCCACATTTCTAAACACACTCATGCACCCCGAGGCTGGCTTCCCAGCAGCACTGTGTGCAACAGCAGGGAGTGTTGGAGACATGGGTGATATACTGCAGAGCCCAAGGTTAATAGTTGCATCCCAGCTCACCACACGTCCTGATGGAGAAGGATTTATTTGCTTCAGAAGGAGTTTGGGAATTTGTCCTATATATTCAATCTGCACACAAATCAGGGATGTCATCTACACAGGGTGGCAAATACTCACCCAGGGAACGTGGCTCTGTAGAAGCTTAATCTGAGGGATTTTGAAATCCTGCGTCCTCTTTTTGTGCTTTGCAGTGCTGCAGGAGCAGTAGGAGCCCAGAGGTGGATGGTCATCCCCATGCACCTGGGGCTAGCGGGGTGCACAGAGCTGCGGTGTGCTCACCCCCACCCCAGCCTCCCATCGTCCCTGAGCTCCCCTCCCGCACGCCAGCTCCGGCCCCTGTGCACCTCACAGCGCAAGAACTGTCGGGGTGCACTTCAGCAGAGGCTGCAAGCCTGTCCCGTCATGGCACGACGCGGGGTGCCGCAAAGAGCTCCCACCTCGCGGTGCACCCACCCGTCGAGGGACCACCCTCCACATTTCCCCCCGGGGTCTGCCATGAAAGACTCCCTCCGAACTAGCAGTGGCCTCTCGAGACGGGAGGAGGGAGGCTTTCTCCCTTTCAAAGGAGTTTCCCTCCCCCCAGGGGAGCCGCTCAGCCCTGGCCGGACCGGGCGTAGGGACAAGCTGTTGGGCGGCTCTCCCAGGCGGAGCTGCACAGCCCGGTGGTTTTAAACAAAAGGCGTTTGGGTTGTTGGTGCATTTGGGGTTTTGCCCTCTCATAAAATAGCTGCCATCCCCTTTTTAACTTTTTTTTTTTTCTCCCTTAATTTATTTTTCTTCCCCTCGAGGGAAAAAAAAACCGATCTCCTCCAGCCGCTCCGTACCCCACCACATGCACAGCGCTCCCCCCGTGCCTCCGGGCTGGCATGCGGCCAAGCCGGAGGAGGTGTTTTGATTTTTTTTTTTTTTTTTTACTTCTTGTTTTCTTTTTGCCTTTTTTTTTTTCCCCCAATTTTTTATTTTATTTCCATTGCACATTCCGTCTCCAGCTCCCCAAACTCTTTGATCTCCCCCGCTGTCTCCTTACCCGGAAGAAAACCCTGGCCCGCTCAGCTGGGAGCTGGGCGCACACGTGGGCGCCCTGGCTCGCCTCCATCCTCCTGCCAAATTTAGTCACACAAAGGGCTCGGGGGAGGATAAGGGGGGGGCATGAAAGGAGCCGCCGGCGGGACATCAAAGCCGCCGCCGCCCCGCCCTTCCCCCGCCCTCCTCGGTACAGGGGGGTGCCGGCGGCGGACGGCGCTTCGCATGCGAGGGTGTCCCGACCCGGCCCCCATCCCCCTGCTTTTTTGCGCCCCGACGGGGGTGTCTGTCGTCCTTCGGACCCCTATAGCCCCCCGCCCCCTCGGTCAGCTCCCTCTGAATGTCTGCGGGGATCATCTGGCTGCCCCGTCCGCGGGATGCTCGGGCAGCCACGGCAGACGGTGAGTTTCCCCTCCCACCAGTGGACGACAGAGCCCGGCTGACCGTAGGGAAGTGCTGGAGGTGGACCCCTTCAACCATGAAATCCAAGAAAGAAAAAAGGAAAGAAAAAAAAAAATCAACCCAAACTCCAAAACAAAGACAAAAGAGAGGGAGTGCGGGGGTGAGGGAAGGAGGAAAAAGAAAAAGGAAAATAAAAGATAAAAAGGAAGGAAAGGAAGGAAAGGAAGGGAAGGAAAGGAAGGAAGGAAGGAAGGAAGGAAGGAAGGAAGGAAGGAATAGAAGAACGAGAGAATGGAAGAGAGAAGGAAAGAAAAGAGAGAAGGAAAGGAAGGAAGGAAGGAAGGAAGGAAGGAAGGAAGGAAGGAAGGAAGGAAGGAAGGAAGGAAGGAAGGAAGGAAGGAAGGAAGGAAGGAAGGAAGGAAGGAAGGAAGGAAGGGTTATCTCAACCAGCCAAAGCCGCTCAAACGACAAAAATCTAAAATGCAAACCCGTCCAAAATGACCCCCCCAAAGAAAAAAAAAACCCAAAACAACAGAAAAGCTCTCAAAACCCTAACAACGCGAAAATATAAAACAGTACAATAAAAAGACCCCCCCACACACCTAACTGCACAAACGGACCCTGCTAAAGCAGTACAGCGCACGGCAGCGGTGCAAAGCCCTGGTAACGGCAGCCAGCGGGCACGGCGGTGGGCGCGCCCCCGGGCGCGGCAGGGTCCTCCCGGGGGCACCGCGCGGTTCTCCCCACCTCCACCCCGGGCCATGAACCCCCCGTCCATACCCCCCTCGTCAGTCCCACGAACTGCGAGTAAAAGCGACAGCTTTGTGTTGTCTCCAGTCAAATCTGGCGTTGGAGTTGAGGTTTCCCG
Organism: Tricholaema leucomelas; assembly: GCA_013400475.1. Classification (NCBI taxonomy): domain Eukaryota; kingdom Metazoa; phylum Chordata; class Aves; order Piciformes; family Lybiidae; genus Tricholaema lacrymosa; species Tricholaema leucomelas. The sequence continues at coordinate 178,509 of WAAF01019610.1, forward strand.
AGTTTATCCTCATGTCATAAATCATTACGGTCTCCTCCCCCACACACACCGCCCCGCCGCCCCCACCCCGGCCCTTTCCACCAAAAAACTGATCCGGGAAAAACTCCAGCCCACATGAAGGGGGAGACCCCGGGACGGCGGAGGTGGGGGGAGGCTGTTTTTCCAGAGGGAGACGGGTGGCCACGGCGCCGGCTCCTCCGGCGGAGACACCACCCTCCCCGCCCCCCGTTGCCTGCACTGGTGCCCGTCGCCGAAGGGTTGTTTTTCACTCAAAGGTGACCGGCGCAGGGCTGCCTTCCCCCGGTCTGGGTGCCTGGTGGCCTCGAGGGCCAGGAAGGGAAGAGGGGAGAAAGGGATGCGGCGGCATCTACGCTTGCAGACCGACCCCAAGTTGCCGTTTTCCCAAACGGCCGCTTCTGCACTCGCCGCTCCAGCCACCTTCGGGAGACTGAGGGGTTGGAGAGTGTGTGATCTCCGCTGGGGTAGCGCTGCACAAGTAAGCCCCTTAGCGGGGTTTACAATTTTGATTCTTTCTTTCTCGATTACTTCCCATACTTTTCTGAGTTGACAAGTCCATCTCCCGTTTCCCTCTCCCTTTCCTGGGGCTTGGAGGGTTTCATTGCTCAGCTGGATTTTAATTACTCGTTGTCGGGCAACGATGCCGAGGCAGGAGCGGCGGTGCGGCCAGCCGGGCTCAGAGCACATCCCCCCTCCTCCCCGCACCGCCGCACCGCCGCACCGGGACCTGCAGCGGCTGAAAACGGATTGAGCGTCCGCATGGTCCCCTTCCTCCGTCTCCCGAAGGCTGAAGGTTTAGCGAGCTCGTGGGGCAAGAGCAAAGCACGAAGAGCGCTTTTCCGATGCCAAAATCGTGGGAAGTTGTTTCCTGCGAAATCTACGCCCGCCGCGTCTGGCAAATACAAGAAAACACGAGTCCCGGCGCTTTTGATGGGATGGCTTGGTTTGTTTTTAACGTACTTGTGCCGGGCACCTTGGCGATGCCATGTCACCCTGGGGCTAACGGGGCAGCGCGGCCGAGGAAGGCGTGGGACGGGGCAGTGGGGCGATCCCAGAGTACTGCTCCCGCTCCATTCGCCCTCTTGAAACTGCGGCCAGCTCACCCACCCCGCTCGGTTTCTTCCCTTCGCATTTAATGACAATGTGCTAATTCTGCCCTTCGTCCAAATCCACACGCGCTCCCCCCGCTGCCTCTACTCTAACCATCTGGCCGCAGCATATACACCCTCCTGCCCCCCAAAGGGGTAACTATCAACGAAGCAGCCCTAAAACAGCAGGTCTGTCCCAGACGCGGCTAATGCCTGTGCGCTGCTCCTGGCTGGGGAGCGGCAGTGCCCCGGCGCAGACCCCCCGGTGCGGCACAGACAGACACACATGCAGCGGCAGCTAGCTTCAGCCATAGCAAAGTTTGCCCTGGGGCAGCCCCGTACCCGCTCCTCCCTCCCCCTTCTATAGCTGCCCCTAGCCCCCTCTCCGCCCTCGCCTCCTGTGCCTCGGCCCCAGTGTCAGTCACAGCGGCGGCTCCTTTCATCTCCAACGCCCCCACCCCGCCCTGCCGACGAAAGGAGGGAGGATGGAGGGCGGATGGGGGTGATGCTGAAGTTGCACCGCCGCCCCCCATGGGGCTCCGCGCCTTCTGGCTGCGACAGAGCAGCCCCGCACGGGGTACTGAGAATGGGGGCGATCGGGGGCAAAGAGACGCCACGGCCGCAACTTTTTTTCTCTGCCCGCGGGCGCAAAGGGAACTAGAGGGGAGGCTCCTCTCCCGCTTCATCCCTCCCGCCCTACCCTCCCGGGGTTGTTTCTTTCTCGGTCCCCTACTCCCTGTCCCTCCCCCGCGGTGCCGCCAAGCCGAGCCTAGCTGTGCCCGGAGCGGCGGGCGAAGCGGCGGACAAAGGCTCGGTGGGTGCGCGCCGCGGGCAGTGCCGCCCTCGCCCCCCGCCACCCTCGTCCCCCGGGGCATCTCCTCCCTGTATCCGCCTCCCACCGCCTCCCCCCCGCCCCAAGCCATTTTAACTCGGGCGCGCCCGGGTGGCGGCAACTTCACTCGGAGGCGAAACTGGGGCGGGCTCCGCTCCCCTCCGCGTCCCCTTACCCCCAGGGTGAGCCCGGGCCCCGGGGGGTGGATAGGGAGGGACTGGCCTCCTGAGGGGAGGGGCCCCAGCGCAGTCCCTGGAGGCAGGCGGGACACAAGCGGGGCTATTGCGAGTCGTTGGGAACGTAGGGCGCGGCGGGGCCAGGTTGGGCTCCCTGTGGGGCCAGTGTCGTCCGGGAGTGGGGGTACCTCGGCCTCGAGGGGGCGGGCGGGGGCCTCCAGCTGCCGAGAGGAACCCCGAGGACTTCACGGGATTTTTCCTTCTTCTCTCTTATTTCTCCTCCTCTCTCCTCCTCCTCCTTTCCTCCTCCTCCACCTCCTCCTCCTCCCCCCGCTGCTCCTCCCGCTCCCGCTCCCCTTCCCGCGGCGGGCCGGCGGCCGCAGCAGACGCAACGCTGCCGTGAGGATGCCGCAGCTGCCGGGGGCCGGGGGCGGTGGGGGGGACCCGGAGCTCTGTGCAACCGACGAGATGATCCCCTTCAAGGACGAGGGGGACCCCCAGAAGGAAAAGATCTTCGCCGAGATCAGCCACCCCGAGGAGGAGGGCGACCTGGCCGACATCAAATCGTCCCTCGTCAACGAGTCCGAGATCGCCCCCGGCGCCAACGGGCACGAGGTGTGCGGCCGCGGGGACTCCGCGGGGCAGCGCGGAACGGCCGCGGGGTGCGGGCTACCGACGGGCGTCGGACACTGCCGCCGGCAGGGATGGAGGGAGGGAGCGAAATTCGGCCGGGCACCGGGGAAATCCCTGGTTTACGAATTTCCCCTTAAAAATTTGTTCATCCTGACCCAACTCCCGTTTCCAGATGGGCGGCGAGCAGCGGGTTCCGTGCTCCTCGATGGGATGGGGATGGGGGAGGGGAGGCGACCCCCTCTGCGCTTCGGTCTAGGACGAAAAAGTTCCTGGCGTCCCCGGACCGTGCTATGATATTAGATCTAAAGCAGCCGTGAAATTTCCTCCGTAAAATCAGCAGGCTCGGGGCATTAGCCCTCGACTCTTTAAGGGATTTGCATAAAACTGTTTGGGAAGAAATTCCCGACAGTACGACAACTTGAGGGCAAATAGGTTACATGCCTNTCTTTCCTTCCTTCTTTCCTTCCTTCTTTCCTTCCTTCTTTCCTTCCTTCTTTCCTTCCTTCTTTCCTTCCTTCTTTCCTTCCTTCTTTCCTTCCTTCTTTCCTTCCTTCTTTCCTTCCTTCTTTCCTTCCTTCTTTCCTTCCTTCTTTCCTTCCTTCTTTCCTTCCTTCTTTCCTTCCTTTCCTTCTTTCCTTCTTTCCTTCTTCCCTTCTTTCCTTCTTTCCTTCCTTCTCCTTTCGGTTGTTTTTGCCCTTATTCCTAAAGATCTGCTAATGAGAGCAACATGATTTTCGCTATTGTCTTTGGTATCTTTTTATACAAAAAGTGTTTTGGCTGCCGAAGCTCCAGAAATAAGCCCATTTTGTTAATTTTAAGTCTCTTCTGTTCAAAATACTTTGCAAAACCGATAATTTTAACGTTGTTATAAAACGGTCGTTTACACAAACGCTTCTGACACAGCTGCCTTCCAAGACTTAAGAGGGAATAGAAAGATGCTTATCTCTCACCCTAACTTTTTTTTTTTGTTCCTACGAGAAGCTGTAGCGCTGTGATCGATAAATGAGCATCCTTACAATGACTTCTCTTCTTTCTCTTCTCTGATCGTGGATTCCCTTCGGTCAGGTTTCCAGACAGACTCAAGCACAGGATTCCTACCATGATAAAGGCAGAGAGCACCCTGAGGAAGGTGAGAAGCACCGCAGTCCTGTCTTGTGCTGTTGTCCCGCTGTGAGACTCCACATGGTCCTCGGTCCTCAAACTGGAGCTCAGTCTCTTCTGGGAAACATAAATTTAGTACTTTTTGTGGAAGAGGGGTCGCAGGGTGTTCTCAAAGCATATTTTAAAATGAGATGAAAGTGCAGCACATTTATCTTGAGTGACCAAATGGTATTTCAGTTGTTTAGAAACAGATAAGTAGGCCAAATAGATCTGCACTGAAGAAATAACTATTTTAGGATATCAGCTTAAAAACATCTATCTCTTTGCTGATACAGTGCAGCCAAATTGTGTGTGTTCAGAAACTCTGTGCTTTTCTACCCACAGCCAAAGTCTGTGGTTTAAATCTCCTCTTCCAAATGTAAGCATTAACAGACCTCTTGCTTTTCTTTTTTTTTTCCTTCTTTTTAATATACCAATTAGTTAATTTTGATTGAGGATAACAGAGTTCACTGAATATCTCTTAGGAAGCTGGACACATGTACAAAGAGCATGTGCTGTGAAGGATGGGAGATTGTGTTTAAATGCGTATCAGCATGAACTAAAACAGATTATAAATTCCATATAAAGACAGCACAGTTCAGCCCTTGAGCTTTCCAGGACTCTCTGGCCATCTTTCTCCAAACTGGACATTAAATGGCCTAAAAGCAATAATGTCCATATTTCTTGGCATTTTGGCATTCTGGCAGAGGAAGCCAGCTCTATACAGTTTTCAGTCTTGTAGCCTCCTAGAACCTTGCCTTCTAGTAGTAACATTGTCAGTGGTCATATAGGTGGGAGACCTGTTCACCAGCCTTTGCAGGACCTCCACTGAGATTCTGATTTTCCTACAAAATAGCCTCCCTCACTTGGCTTCCCTTTTTGACTGCAGTGCCATGTGTACTCAGCAGCCTCCCTCTACAAATCATTACGGTCCCCTTCCAAGCCAGTTCCTGCCCTCTCTGATCTCTCCCAGTGAATGTGGCCGGAATGAATTGTTCACTGTAACACAGTGGTTCAACGAGAGAAGGAAATTCCAGTATCTAGTTATCAAAGCACTGTTCCTCCCTTTCCTAACAATGATGTTGGAAAGCCATGCTGGCAATACTTTTGAATCCAGAAATCCTTAGAGGTGTGTATAAAATGGGGGAAAACTGCTACTTGAGAAATGTGACGTCATTGCTGATGTTTCTGCCTTGCTCTGAACAGAGACTAGCAAAATAAATTGTTTATTCTGAGACTACTCCATGTTTTAAGGGTAAGCTCCTCACTGAGAGTACTTACTCTTTCAAGAATTATCTGTTTTTGACAAAAGAAATGTTATTACAAATTGCTGTGGACCACTTTCTGTCAAAGGTAATTTCCATGAGCAAGGAAATGTTTGCGTGCAGAACATTTTTATGAATGCACAGTACCTGTTTAAGTGCTCTAACTTACAAGAAATATGTGTGTGGGGAATAATGTAATCATTGTTTCCTCTTCCATAGGAAAGCATCCAGACAGTGGCTTATACAGCAAGGGACCATCATACTCTGGTTATTCTGGGTATATCATGATGCCAAATATGAATAACGACCCGTACATGCCTAATGGATCTCTGTCGCCACCCATCCCCCGAACAGTGAGTTATCTCTTCCAAAGGCGGGCTTTGGCCAGCTGGGTTTCCTCCTGTTCAGTCTGCAGCGCGTGTTCACACAGAGGTTTTTCTTAGGTAGCTTGAGTTACCATGAAGGTTGAGTTTCTGCTGTTCAGAGCCTCCATCCGGTGGAGTTCGAGAGCTCTTAGAGGTGTTGGTCTCGATCGAGGTGGAAAAGCTGAGATGAATGTCTGCAGTGGCTGACATCCTTTGAGCAGGGCTGGGGGCTTTGCAAGGGAAGCCTTTGGTTACAACTGTAAGATAATGTATGGCAGAATGGTGTAAATGCCCTCTTTGTACGGGACAGATGTGAGTTTTCTGACTTAAACTCTTTGTTGAGAAAAATCAAGGGCTGGAAACAGAACTGCTAAATTTGCTTGCCCATAAGGTGAAAAGATTGGATTATTTGTTTGTTTTCATTCAGGTAGGGCATTGCTCTTTTGCCGCCTGATGCTTGTTTCCACCATCAGTTGCTCAACATGAAGACTTTATGTATCTGGCAATATTTGCCTTGAAACGTAGTCTATCTTCAGCCACAAATTGTGAAATCATTGTTTAGGAATTCATATCAACTGTGATGCAGTAGTTCCAGCTTTCCTTTATGTTGTGGTGGGCGCTGATTCTTCCAGGTTGTTCCCTCTGCTTCCGTTAGTATGGGTGCACTTTTGATGGATTTTGATGTACATTTACTTTTGGATTTCAATTCCCATTTATCTTGCCCCACATGCAGAGCAGTGGGGAGACAATGTTACAACTAACTGTGGAAATTATATTAGTAGAATGGGAGCAGGAAACCAATATGCTTGTAGGCATGCTGCTGAAAAAATGCCACTGCAGGTGTGTGTGCTGTGATAGGAGAAGGAAGATGCTGTTAATTCCCAGAGATAAAGCAGTTTTCCATCTTCCTGGCTCTTAGATCTTTACTTGGTGGTCTTCATCAACAACTGGCATTATTTTGCTTTCTGATATTTTTGGGTTTTCTTTGGGGTTGTGGCTTTTGACTCCTAAGCTAAAAGAGGGGGGCTAACCTATACTGGTAAATTGACAGCAGCAAAACATGTGAAATTCGTGGATGCCTGGGGTTGGAATGACAGGGTGATCTGGCACTGGCAAACACAGGGATTTGCCCCTTTTCTATGTCACAGTGGTTGAAAGATGTAAAAACTTGTGCAATATATTGCTTTCTGTAGCTCTGGGGTTATTTTTTCTGTGTAAATTAGAGTTCAAAGGCCTACATCTGTTCAGAAGGAAGCATAATGGCTGTAATTTGTCGATACTTTTTGTTTTAAATGCTGCTCTACAGAAAACTTCAATTCGGATATATTGTGGGGGAAAGGATATAGCTTTTCGAGAGGGCACTGAAACTCAGACTTGCCCCTTTGAGGACCAGGAAACTTCAGACCATTTTTTACCTCATTTTTTTCTCGCATTACCTTCCTGAGAAAGTCCTTAATGCTGGTGCAAAGCTTTGAACAGCCAAATCCGGTTCGATTATTCACTGAGGATTTTCTTTGCGTATACGTGCCAGGGGGCTGCCGCTCTTCACTGATCTGGCATCAAGGCCCCCAGAATGGCGCCTGACCTTCAACCCAGAGGTTGTCTGCCTGCTCAGGTGCTTGAGGAAGCCTACCTGGGTAGGTTGGAAGGGAGAAGAGGGGGAAAACGCATCTGCTTTCTCATTGCCAAGCTGCCTGCCCGACATCTGAGGCGCTGATTGTTCCGTGTTGCTCTTGCATGTTAGAGCAGCACCACTATTTGGGTAGAACACTGCGGGTGCAGGGCTGCAATGTTGACATAAGCCTGGAGTTCTTTCAGTTTAACCACAAGGCTACACGCTTGAGTTATTAAATATTTTTTTTTTGTTTAATTGAACTATAATCTTTGCTAGCCGCCTAGCTGACAGCTGGGTTTTAATGGGCGTGAGATCAAAACGCCGCATCCAGGAGATGACACACTGGCTTGCTTCATGGCTAACCACGGCTCCAGCGCTGCTGCCTCTTCACCTTTGAGGGGGTCTCGAACACCTCCCCGCAAGTTCGCTTCTGCTCCCCTTTCCGGGGGGACCTGCTGTGGCTAGGGGCAAGGAACAACCGAGATCAGCCAGCTCTGGAAGTGGTGGTCTCCCGCGGGGTGTCAGTCCCCGGCCATTTGTGCGGTGTGTACCTGCGCCCTGTCATTTGCATGACAAAGCCACTTCTTGTTGATGCATCTGTTGCCTGGAGGTGTTAGGCAGGATTAAAAAGCTACCCTGGGGCGCTGAATCTCTCTTTCCACCTTGGAAGGAGGAGGCTGCCTTCGAACTGCCCAAGGGATGCACCCTTGGGGAAACGTGGCCAGAGTCGGGGCAGGGACTAGCTCTAATGCAGATGGCCTCGGCTCACTATTGCGGAGCAGGGAGAGCAAAGCTTCCTTAGAATGGGGAAAAAAAAGATACTTTTACCAGTATGTGTACAAAAAAGCCCAAAAGCAGACCCCACAAACTTTATTAAAAACAAGAAAGAAAGAAAAAGCCAAACTCTTGGACGTTTTTGCTTTGTGAAATCAGAAATGCAGGTCTGCAGTCAGACAGCATGTTTAGTATGATTTTAAAGAGGGAAACTGAAGTGAAATTTCAGTGCAACTTCTGAAGTGGAGAGGAGGGTATACGAGGAGGATTTAAATCTTCCAAAATCTGCCCTCGTTAAAGTGATCAGCACTCATCTCTCTCTTTTTTTTTTTTTTTTTTAATTAATGTCTTAATATTTTTATTTTTACTGGCAACTGATTGGCCTTTCACAAGTTGTGTCTGTAGGAGCAGGGCAGTGTTAATGACAAGTTCAGGTACAAGCTTCACGCTGCGGTAAGGGTTCTTATCAGGTAGCTGGGTAAGTGAAAAAGCAGAGCAGTGGGTTTAGGTGGCTGCAGAAGTGGCACGTGATGGCATTAAAACCACAGTAACACCTGGTGAATGTGCATCCTGTGTGCTTGAGATATCTTTTGATGGTTTCTCAGCATCGTGGGGGTACTGAAGATGGGAGATGGAGACAGCTGTTTGTTTTGTAACATGTGTGGGGGTTTTCTTACATGTTCGTTACCAGGACTAGTTTTGGGCAGCAAAACTTTTCTTATCTGTGTGATGGGAATGTAGGGACAAAGGAGATGACTGAAGAAGAATAATTTCTCTGTGTCTGAAATGAATCCAGAAAATAATTTTGCCTTTGTTCTCCTGCTCTCTCAATGAACTAAACTTTCTGTGGGAAGGTTAAGGATTTCTGCAAGCTTCCTTTTTGTTTGTTCTTATCTCTTCTTGGGGTCTGGGTTTATTTCTTCGTGGCTAAACTGTCTCTTTGTGGCAGCTGGAGGTGTTAAACAGTTTGGAGAATACAGTCTGTGGCGACTTGCAAAACACAGCATATCCATTCGAAAACAATGAGGAATTCTCTAAGAGAATTTGAACACAAGAAATGTTTATACACAGCCCTTTGCTACCTTACTGAAGTTTAGGATATTCTTTGTGTTCTTCTGCATGGCAAGGAGTATGGAGATAGTTCCTGCCTTGAAGAGCTAACATCCCAGTAGAAATTATGCAGATAATATGGACAGGAAGAAGGATGAGGGTAGAAATAGCAAGAAGGAGTGCTCACAGTAGCCTCAGTAAAAGGGTTTTATTTCACTAGCTGCATCTTGATGTCCCTCTGAAAGCAGGCTGCTTCACTTGTTTGTGGGGAATTTTTGGGACCCCGAGGGGAGTGTGCAGGAGCTGCAGAAAGATGCAAACCTGATTTCTAATAATATTGTCTTTTCCTGAGACTTGGATTCTGGCAGTTGCAGACACTTTACTGGGAGCCATGGTCACCTGAAAGCTCCCTGTCCCAGTATGAAGCATGCTTGGTAGCAAGCACAGCACCTGCTCCCACATCACCCATCAGAAACCTTTGCAGTAATCTCTAAGGTGGCATCAGAGCAAGATTCTCTGAGGGCTATAGGCAGCTGTGGTCCTGCGGCATGTCCCTTTCTTCCCCTGGAATCCCCAGAACCTCGGTTGAGGACATGGGCTGCAGGGGCAGCCGAGGGGCTTGAGGAACCATAGGTGCTCACCCAGCACTGAAGCTCTCTGCCTTACCCTGCATGGCTCCTAGCCTCTCAATGCAGTTCAGTGATGCTGGTTAGCTCCTTAAATAACTTTGAAATCGGGTGCAAAGGAGCACAGAGCTTCCCGACTTGCTGGGGTTTGCTTGGGTTTGCACAGGGAGGAATTTTAGCACTATTTGCTGAGAGGCTGGGTGAGCCATGTTAAATGCCAGCACCTGGGTAGAAGGGGAGCCTGCTCGGTGCTAAGAGCTTTGCTGCTGCTGCAAATGCGTCTGTCAGCTGCTCTGGCTCAAACCTCACAGCTGATCAGTCTAAGATACAAGCCAGGTCTCTGTGAAGCACAAATCCAAGCCATGGACAGTTGTGGACCAAGTTTTGGTGGTGCTTTCTTTTTGCCTCTCAGTGAAATGAATTCTCTATTTGGAAAGGGAGGCAGAAGTTACTGTGGTGCCTCTGGGTTGGCCTTTGAAGCTTGGTCTGGTGGTTTGTGATAAGATGGCACGATCCAGAAAGAGTCTTGAACGTGTGTCCATCATAAGCATAGACTTTGGGCAATACTGATAAAGAGAGCAGCCTTCTGCTGCTTTTGCTACCTATGGGGTGATGCAGTTAGCAAATCTGTCTAATTGTGAATGGGCAGAGGCAAAAAAAAATGATTCCTCTGACTTCTCCAGAGGCAGCAATTGTGTGTGTGTGGCTTCAATGGAGAAGTGATCAAAAAACCTCACCCATTACCAATCATCAGAGTTGAAGCTTTTGTCTGTCAGCACGTGTGTATGCTTATGTCCTAAATCACCTTTTTTCTACGTATGTAGGAGCTGATTCAATATCAGCTCTAAACGGTGAAGTTTCTGCTTACATTTTAAGGTGGTTTAGAAGACAGGATGCCATTCCTGTTGCTTTGGTGTTGTGCCACCTTTTCTCCAACTTAATTCCAGCCCAGAAAAAAAAATGTTAATAATAATAATATCTTGTTATGGGATACACAAGTGCCAGGGAGGATATGGCTCAAGAAGAAAGCCTGAAGCTCCACAGGTTCAGGCATCAAAAGAGGAAAAGACGTTTTTCCAGATACTTGCAGCACTGCATGGCTGCAGGCACTGAAAAGCTTGGGTACCACAGGCCTGGCTCCTCCCAAGCTCTTCACTTCTGTTTATAGTTAAGGAAAACTCCCGATATGGGAAGGAAATAACCCACACAAAAGCATTTTACTGCTGCTGTAATACTCTGAAGTCTGATCAGGGGCATGTGCTTTTTTTTTTTGCTGGTGGTAAAATGCCGTCTCTCTCAGAAGCAAGCAACATGCAGGAGTCTGAACACTGAACGTTTTGAGATCTGTGCATCATGTGGTCTGTTCTGATCTCCCACGTTGCTCTTGCATGGAGGGACACAGTTCCCACATGTGGCTGGTCCAAGGGGAGTGTTGCTGTGAGGCAGGTGGTGTATGGGTTCTTCACCTGGAAGGGAGGCAGGTTGTTGGTGTGTGCCCTCCCTGCTTCTGGGAAGCCATGTGTTGCGGTGCTTCAGCTGTGTGTGAACGACTCCCATTTACCTCAAACTGCACCCATCCTGGCTAGCAGGATTTATCTCTAGAGAGGTTCTGACTGTAAGGCATGCTTGGTGTGAAGACCATTGTTATCTGGCCCTTAGGTTTGGTCCCTTTTTGCAGGACGCTGAGGGGAAGGTGTCACAGCTGCTTGGCTGCTGCTCCTGCCTGGGCTGGTGGGGATTAGTGTCTCTGTCACTCTGGCCCTTCATAAGCATTAGCTTCACTTAAGAAAACTGCATTCAGAATAACTTAATCTAGCAGCCCAATTGCTTCTATTTTGAGACTTGGATCTCGTGGATATGTTTATTTAGTTTGGGTTTCCCACTTCAAAGGAATCTGTCCTCTCAGCAAGAAAGTGATTGAGCACTTAAATAAAAATATATTCATTGAATCTTTGGGATTGAGCTAAAAGTGCAGTAGGGAGTTAACGTGTGCACCAACTGTGCTAATCAGCCAGGGATTGCCTGTTCTCCTGAAGGGGAAGAAGAGTGGTCCAAACTGCCTGGGGAAAAGTGACATGCCTTCCCTTGGCTTCTGCAGGTGGTGCTGCTCACTGATGCTTCAGGTTGAGATTAAGGACCTAGGATATCTTTACCTGTGATCTTCAAAGATGCCAAATCCCTTGTGTAGAAGAGCATTTTCACGGAGCTGAAAGGTCAACATGACATTTGTTTATTTGTTTTCCTGAAGTGGCTGTGAGTACAGATGAAGTTGAGGCACAAAATGTATAGGATGGGCTTAGTCAGCAAAAATGACAGGTATGAGGTTATGAGGTTTTGATTGTATACTTATAAAATGGACAGCTTAACTTAAAAGTAAGCCTGCTGTTATCATCAGCTCTAGCATATAAACCAGAGAATCACTTGGGTTAGGATTTATTAGGCAAGCCTGAGAGCAGTTACTGATTCCCAAAGGTCTCTGTCTCTCCCAAGTACTTTCAGTACTTTAGTTCTATACTTGAGACAATGCTGCATGAGTCAGTGGACAGGCCTGCTTCATCCACGCTGGTGCACGAGGGAGAAGACGCTTGAGAGCCTGTGATGTCACACACCTTGGCCACAAAGTACCTTCTGAACACACTGATGCTTCAAACGAAGCTGATGGCAGCTCAGCTTCATTCTTTGGCCAACTCGAACAGAGCTCTGGACAAGATAGAGGGGTTGTCCAAAGAATACCTGGGTGGGGGTGGTGTGATTTGTCAGGTATGTCCAGAAGAAGGGAATGTGGGGTTTCTGTTGAGCAGTTTTGTTGACATGGAGGTTGAGAGTTGTGAGCTCTGAAAAGCTATCCCTGCAGGACCTGTCTTTCTGGGTTGGGGTCATAGTGACACTGGCTGCTCCAAGCCAATACTGTCTCAGTAATTGGTCACTTAGCTATGCTCTAAGCTCTATTTCTTCAATTTTTTGCCTCTGTCAGTGTTTCAGAACTGCCTCAGAGATTTATCTTTGTGATCGTCTGTTGTCTCTCCGCAGTTTTGGGTTATCTTCTTGCCTTGATCTTCCCTCATTCTCCCCAAATCCTGCATTGGCAAGCTTTGTCTAACACAAAAAAAAGTATGATACAGAAGCGATGATTAAAGGTGTCAACACTTGTCAAATGCAGCCCGTGCTCGAGGAGCAGACCCTCTCCCTGGCCACGTGTTAAAATGCAGATAAATGCAGATAAACCCTGTCCAGCAGTGCAAACGTCTTTACTTTGCTAAAATACCACAGAACAGTGATTTGTTTAAGGTCAGTTGTTTCTCAAGTTAAACTTCGTCTGTCTCAGGTTTAGGAAGCTGCAGTTATGACTGGTAATTGCAGTTTTGGTTATGCTCTACCTCCTTGCCCTGCTAGTCCTGTGCTATCTTTGTTGCAGTTTCCTCTAACTTCCATGTATCCTCACAGTGAACAAGGCTCCTGCCACTGATGCATTTTATAACCTTCAAAACTGTGCTGCAAAACAATTCTGCAACCCATCTTTCAAAATCCTTCTTAACCAAGTGGCTTCCTTCTCACACCGGAGCCCTCTCTTCAATTTAGAGTTCGTGGCATCTTGTCTCATCACAGGACACATCTTTCAGCCTGCTTTCTTCAACTGAAGAAACACACTGAATCACAGAATTGCCTGTTTGGAAAGGACCCTAAGGTCATCCAGCCCAACCGTAACTTAACATCTCTGCATGCACAACTGTTAGATCACATCCCTAAGCTCCTCATCCAAACGTCTTCTAAACACCTCCAGGGATGGTGACTCCACCAATACCCTGCTGCCCAATGATCCTTTTGGTGAATAATTTTTTTCCTGATATCCATTAAAGCAAAGTTAAGGTGAAGCAGGAGAATAATTAGGCTTGGCACAGTGCGGGGACCCCTCTGAACTGGTGGAGACTCTGGTTCTTCACAGAGAGAGTGATTGGCATTGGAATGGGCTGCCCAGGGAGGTAGTGGAGTCACTGTCCCTGGGGATGTTCAAGAAAATCCTGGATGGGGCACGTAGTGCCATGGTCTAGTTGACTGGATAGGGCTGGGTGCTAGGTTGGCCTGGATGATCTTGGAGGTCTCTTCCAACCTGGTTGATTCTGTGATTCTCTCCTCAATGTCTGCATGTGAATTCAGCCCTGTGAAGAGTAAAAATTATTCCTGAGTTCTCTCAAATATAAATGTACATGCAGGTTCATCCTCTTGAGGATCTTTTGGGAGGGAGGTGGGAGCAAGCAGGTGGATGATGGTCAAGTGTAGCAGCTGGGGCAGTGGGACAGGCTTCATCGTGCCCAAATCTCCCCTGGGCTGCTGGGCATCAACAGAGAGAGGAAAAGTGCGCTCACCGAGCTGGCACTGGGAGAGCTTTGGAGGCTATTGAGGAAATAAGCTGTACACTGAACACACTAAAACGCACTTAGAAACGCATAAGCAATTAAAATAATTTACCCTGAAGAGTGCCCCTAAAGCTTTTTGTGTCCCTGCCCTCCAACACAAATGTGCTGGGTTGTATTTGTGTCTGTTCTGTGCTGCTTGATTTTCTTCAGCTTGAAAAAAATTAGTTTGAACTGAGCACATTGGATTTGGGAATTCTGTTACTCAAACCTTTCTGTCTCACATGGTATTTCATGCCTGAAGCAGCCCTGGTATAGGGAGAAAAGGAAGCTGTGCTGGCTTCAAATGAAGAAAAACAAAACTTTGAAAAGCTTGACATTTAAGTGTGTGGATTTTTCTGGGTTTGTTGAGACTTCTTCCCCTCCCCCCCCATTTAGGGATATTTTTATAATAATAGGGCAGGATCCTGTTTTAGATGTAAGTCTTCAGAAGGAAAACTTGGAATTGGAGAACAGCAAAAAAATGCTAATTTGTTAGGCAACTCCCCAGACAGTTTGACAGCACTACTGCAAACATGTTTTATTTTAAAACTAGCATCTACTAAGCTTCTTATCAGAGTGACCTGCAAAAGATGACTTCATACTTTGTAATAAGGAAATACTAAGAGACTGAAGGAGAGCTGGAAAAATGCTGTTTCGCTTGGAACTTCTTTAATTCAAGGGCCCTCCTAAAACGACTTGTGTAGAAAGTTCTCTCTTCCTTTGAAACTTCAAATCCTTCCCTTTTCATTCTTTTTCTTTTCAGGGATGAGAGTATCACAGGCTAATGGGGCAGAACAATAAACATTCACTGGGAACATGTGGTTTAGTCAAAGCTAGTTCAGAATCCTCTGTTTGGTGCCCAGGCAGACTTTCTAGGAGAAGGAGATTTCTGAGGGAGTCTTGAGCTTATCTTCCTCTGGCTCCAGGACTGTGAGCAAGTACACTCAGTTAAACAGTTGTTTTCCCTGCACAAAAGAATGCTGCTCCTCCATTAAATGAATCTTTCTCGACAACATCTACTGGACAAAGTGTATTTTTGTGTTCAGCCAGCAGAAAAGCCCTTGAGTGGGTATTGCTTTTCTCTTCTGAGGTGATGTTTCACAGCCCAGGAGGCCGTAGCTCACAAGTGGGCTGACACTGGCCTTCCATGTATTACCTGCATCCCTTCTTTTCTGGGCTTGTTGGGTTCCCTCAGGAGGGGCTGAGATTTGAGCCTGGGCAGGACTGGGACAGAGCTGCCTGCAGTAAGGCAAGTAAGGTAGGTTATAGCTGTTCTGGGGGGTGGAGCAAAAGTTTGTGCCTGTGCAATTAAGCATGAAATAGATACATTCTGTGTATAATTACCCAACGTAGAGTCTTAACATAAAGACCTGACCCGTGGAAATTGCAATGCATCCGTGGCTGCCAGTGGAGTCCCAGGAGGTATCCTTGGCTCCCACACTGGCGTTAGAGGGTTGGGTCATGTCCTCTTCTTCTTCCCCCAACCCTTCTCCCTAAAGGAGAGGCACAGTCTGGGAGGATGCTTCTACAAATGAGGACTCGAGAAAGCAGCATTTGTTCAGAGATTTTGAGGAAGTTGATCGCAAAGGTGGGAACAAAATCCACATTTCCAAAGCTTGCTTCAGGAGCACACCTGAAAGACAACTTGTTTGTGTTTCTTTGGTGGTTCTTGGTTTGTTGTTCTTTTCATTAAAACAATCCAGAAAGTGAAAACTGGGATGTAAGTAGAGGGAGAGAATATGAGGGTTAAAACCAGTGCAGGTAAGGATGAAGTTGGTGTCACTTCTGCTGTGTGTCATACCCAGCCATTTAATGAAGAACCAAATATTCCTACTGATGTTTCTGAGAAAGGGCAAGGAGAGGCTTAAGAGAATCAGTTTAAAAACTTGTCAAAAGGAAAAAAAACCCACAAACTATATTTTCTCATCTTCTCTCTCTACCATGTCAGCGGCACCTATATATTACCACTCTGCTGTTTGGTCTCACATGCAGGGGGTCTCAGCTGCTTGTTCTCAGCATCATGAGTTGTGCTCCTCCACCTTTGTCTCTGTTCCTCCCAGAAATGCAGCTCAGAGGTAGTTAGATAACCAGCATGGTCAGCTGCCTTTCCTAGCAACCTGCCGCTGACTCATGACTCATGCAGGTGAAGCACTGGAGAAGGCTGACCTGAGCTTCTCAGCCAAGTCCCCTGGACATCAGTGTCGTTTTGTCATTTACCATGGGGCTGGGAGGTTCTTGCTCAGCTGCTTCTCAGAGCAGCTTTTTGGCACATCTCAGCAGCAGTGGCATCTGTCTTCATCTTCCAGCTGCAGAGAGCACCCATTGTGTCCATGCCCTGTGCCTCAGCAGCCTTTAATGGGAAGAGTTGTTTGCAAGGAATTGCCAGCTGGATCAAAGCTTTTAACTTGGTCCTGGACATCTCAGAATGCCTGCTACTTTACTGTGTGCCAAGGCTGTGCTTGCTCAGCTTCCTACCTGCATTTCTTGAGCAGTGTGCCTTGGTGGCATCATCTGTCTGGCATTACCCAGGTTATTGATAGGTTTTCTTTCTTTCTTCACAGCTCTGTAGCTGCAGCCAACTCTTGACAGCCACAGCTGGTGGCTACACATCCAACCAGCACCACAGCCAAACCTAAAAGTGTTGCAAACATGCAGGTTGTCACTTTGCAAGGATCAGGATTTAAGGAACTGGTGAGGTTTGCTGTCAGGTTCCTCAGCTCTCTCTAAAGCAGTGACCAAAAAAGTCCTGCATGAGGAGGAATTGTGCCTCTGGACAGGGAGAGCTGCCTGTCCATGTTGTGTGGTGAGCTATGCTGGGTGGAAAGCTGTCTGACAACCTCCAGGTGCCTCTCTCGGGCTAAATGGTGTCTCTTACATTTCGGTGAATAACTGCAAAAAAGTAGCAGGGTTTCAAGGAAAAGTATCAAGTGAATCCTCTGCAGAAGTACACAAACATCCCTGGAAGGGAAAATAAGCAGTAATTACAGTAAAACATACTTTTTCAACACAGTAATGGTTTGATGCTGAAAGGCAGGGTTGCAGCATCATATAGGAAGTGACTTCTCTGCTGCTGTTTCTTCACAGTGCCGAGTGTTTTGGAGACCTTTGCAGTGCTACACATGTTGCTTGCTCAGTTTCTGGAGCCTGGCATTCATTTCCAGATACTTGAGACTCCTTGTGGGATAGGCAGAAGTTGAATTAGCTGCCCTGCCAATATGGCAGCAGATACCTCTATTTACAGTGACTGCTCCAGCTCTGTGTCTTGCCACTCTTTCCTCAGCATTGCTTTATGGGCATCCCTCTGGTTATCAGAGCAGACACCAGAGCCACAAGGAATTAGTCCTGACTTAAGAAAGCAGACTGTGAGAGGAAGCAGTAAATTTTCTGGGGATGGCAGAACAGAAGCGGGGGAGGAATACCCCAAACCCTTGGATTAATACAGAAAATACTTCTGTCTTAACACTGCTAAAAAAAACTATCAGCTTTTACCTTTTACTGAAGAGGCTGCTACACTTGGCTTTAGTTTCAGCCTCAGTGTGGTTAGTGTGTGTTAAGGAGCAGTCAAAGTAAAAAAGAGACAGTTTCCCAGCCTTGAAATGACAGGGACATAAGCTCTGTGTCCACAGTGAGGGAGGGCAGATCCCTTTTCTGTTGTCTTTGAGTCAGGGGTTTAATGAATACAGTGGGAAAAAGGAGCGCTGAAGCACTAGAAGAGAAACGATACAGATAAGAGGAAATTATTTTTATTGCTAATACATGGGGGCTCATAATGTTTAATTCTTTACAGCTTACTGCAGTGGATTCTTTGCAGCTTACGCTTTATTTGCACGTTCTTCCTTCCTCACCACTCTGCACGCTGCAGTGGCAGCTACCACATTTCAAAATTACTGCTTTTAAAAGCTCCTGTTCAGTGGTTTTAGCATGAAAAAAAATATTTGTGGAAGTAGCAGTGGTGCTCGGATTGGTCAACAAATAGACACAAAGTGGTTCAACTGCTTGCACCTTTCTGGGCTCCTGGTTTTTACATCCTCCTTATCTCCCCTCCTTTGGGCTAGTAAGTTTCCAAAGTTCCCTGGAAATATTTTTTCAAGACACTCTAGATGTACATTTAATCAAAGTTCAAGACAGTCTTTCTCGGCAGAGATTTACTTTTGTTTTCACTAGTGAAGCCAGATGAGGAGAGAGGAGGAGCGTGGGAGCATTCGATCCCCCTGAAAACAGTGTTGTGGCAAGAGTAGTTTTAAGGCAGCCTGAGAGTTGTTTATATGACTGGAGGAGAGGGAGTCTTAGAAGAAGCTTTGTGGTATTTTACACATTTAGGTCATTCTTTATCTTTTGAGATAACTAATGGGAATTTAGTGTTGATTTTCCATGTGCCGTGTGTCTGGTTTAGGGTAAGTACATGGCTGTCAGCTGGCTACAGGGAGCTGCAGAGGGGAGGTGACAGCCTGGGCATCTGCATTATTTTGCCTTGCATCAGGTGCTAAAAGTCACTAAATGTACCGTGAGTCACAATATTTTTTCTCAATTTGACTCGCTTGCCCAGTCGTATTTTTACTTCAGCCTTTAGGCTTGAAAAAGCATGTGCATAATCAGTTCATTTTGTGTGGTCTAGGCTATAAAAATGCCCCCTCTGTTCTTTCCATATGAAAAACGTGGTTTTAATTTTGGAGAACTTATATAATTTTCTGTGCTTTCTTTTGTATCTCAGATTAAAAACAAATGCTCCCTTCCCCTAACTTTGCATGTTCCAATTACGGAGTTGTGAAAATAAGTCATCCTTCAGCTTTTGTTACTTCAAAACAGCTATCGGTGATGTCAGAGTCAATACTAAAAGCATTAAGAATGCTGGCAGAATGTAATGCAGCTGCAATCCAACATGATGTTGGAAATGGGGTTGAGAGCATAAAGGCTTTCCATATTCCCAGGGCGCACAACTGCTCGCGGCCTTGGCTTTGATCTCTTCAAAGGCTGCTGCCTCCTCCTAGATGGAGAGACTTGGCTGCCACTCGCTCGCATTGAAAAAAGGCAGAGGTCTCTATTCAGGCAGAAATCAATCACTGTGCAGAAACAATTATGTGTAATTCAACCATCATGAAAACAGGGTGAGATTATGGGTTTGTTACCTGAGTGACTGCGTGGAGATGGGGTGCAGCGGACGCGGGAGTCCTGCTGACATGCCACATCTTGATGACAATTATAGACACATGAATGATGTGGCGGGCGGGGGCGGCGAGATGACAAATGCTGGTCACGCTGTCCAGCAGAGCAGAAAATGAGGTTACAATTGGGAGATAATGTTTGCATATGTAACCATATTTCAGCAAGCTGGGCAACTTCGGGGAATAGCGGAGACGGGCGGTTGTAAACAAAGTCGGTGTGTGCCATGGCTATCAGCTTTCCGCGGCACAGAGCCGCCTGCGTGCGGTGACAAACCTGGCTGTTGCGTCCGCAAGAGCTGCTTGTTTAAAACAGCCCGGCGGCGGTTGCTTGGCGGGGAGGGAAGAATTGCCCGGAAAAAGGAGAAGTCTGCCGAGTGCGGCCCTCAGAAGGCAGAGGAAGCAAACAAAAATCTTCCTCCATCCCTCTGTGTCTCGGGACGGGCTGGTATTAGCATGGCAATGAGAGATGGCTGTTTACGAACGGCAGTGCCGAGCGCGTCCCACGGCTCCTGCCTTCCCCTCCCAGCGGGGATTTAGGCCAGCCTGATGGCAGCGCATCTCCGAGAGAGCATTTTTAGATTTGCATGGTAACATTTTGGCTGCAGTAGGCTGTCGGTAGTGTGACGTGATGCTCAAAATATCTTCTGATGTATAATGGCCTCCTTTAATTAGGAACTTTGTTTTTCCTTTGCCTGAGTGGTGAGCAATAGGTAACTATCTGGTAGAAGGGTACTGGCGTGTGTAGTATCTGCCATGAGAATATTTATTTAAAGTGTTATTGCCTGTAAAGTCTTAAAATAGTTTTTTTCTCAAAAAAAAAAAAAACAAAACCAAAAAAAGGCAAAATAAAACACAGATGACTGATTATAAAATGGTATTCCCACTCAGTTTGGTACACAGGATGAGCTTTACCTTTTATACTGCTCAGGCTTAGACTTCAGAGGCGCAAGAAGCTGCTTTGAGTTACAGATCTTCAAACAATAAGTCAAAACAAAAAAAAAAATCAATCCCTCCAGTCCCTGGGTGCAGTTAGCTAAAGATAAAAGAGAAAAATAAAGTTATGCTAAAGCAGATAGAGGAAAGGAACAGATATGCCAAGGAAACACAGAGGACAAGTGCAGAGTTGAAGTGGGCCTAGTGTGAGCCAACATCAATGAATTTTTATCTTATCAGAAAGTTTTAGAGTTGCCAATTCTTTTCAAACTGGATCCACTCTGCTCCAGGGCTGCCTGAAGCGTTGTCTTCAATAAAAAGTTGCTTCTCCCCACCCTCTGCATACCTCTCTCTGGCTCCTAAATGTAATCACAAACAGGGATTAGGCTTCACCTCACTCAAGATAGGAAACTTCACTGCAGACTTTTAACAGTAAATTAAGGGCTAATAATCTCTTGTTCCTATTACAAATAGGAACTGAGATACCAAAAAATGTGGAATCTCAAAACAAGTAAAACCATTTCCTTCTGGGGATATTTGCCTCCCCCCACCCCCACTTTGCTTCCCAATAAATTTAAATTGCAAATTATTTTTTTAATAGTTGGTTTTGTTTGGGTTTGGTGGTTTTGGTTTGTTGCAGGTTTTTTTTGGAGGAGCTGGGGTTTAGCCCTTTTTCACAGCTGATTGATAAGATTTTTAATGCCAGTTAACAGTCCTGATTGAATCAAGTATGTGGCCTAAGCCTTAACCTGTGACACAGAGAGCATCACACCCCAAAGCTGTGATACGCAAGGTAGACCCCTCTGTGTGCCCCTCCAGGATTGGAATCTCAGGGTGCAGTCAAACAAAAAAAACCTTCTTAGAAAGAGATCTGTCTGTTGGTTTTGAGCTTCTTCTGTTTGTGTTGCACCTTATAAAGTGTTTATATTAGGGGCCAGCACACGTGGCTGAGTCCCACTGGGAGAATCTCAAGGCATCTCTTCACATACTCGGCTCAGGATAGCCGGTGGTGGTACCTGCCCATGGGTGTGTGAGAGGCAGTCAGGAGCAGGTAATGCTTCAGGAAATAGTGACTCCAACAGCAGAAAACACAGTTATCCAACCAAAAGGTGGACATGGACTGCATTTTGTGCAAAAATACCTGAAATACACTAATATTAAAAGGATTTAGAAAAGTCCAGTTGATTAACAACTTCAGTCCAGTAACTGATGTCTCAGAGCTTTTCCTCTTCTCTAGTGCGGCATAATACCCATTTCACAGATGGGACAATGGAGCAGACTCTCTCTTCACTGAGAGAGTCATTGGCTACTGGAATGGGCTGCCCAGGGAGGTGGTGGAGTCGCCGTCCCTGGGGCTGTTCAAGGCAAGGTTGGACGTGGCACTTGGTGCCATGGTCTAGCCTTGAGCTCTGTGGTAACGGCTTGGACTTGATGGTCTGTGAGGTCTCTTCCAACCTTGGTGATACTGTGTGATAGAAAAGGCGGAATAAAGGGTTCAGGATATGCAGGTACAAGTAAGCTGAGGCAAGAGTATTGGTGTTAGAACTTGCTCTTCACTAAGAATTTAAGGAGGCAATTTCAGACAGCTGCCTGATTACCTGAGGCTGGCAAACTGCTGCCTTTGCTGCTTTCAGGGAAACCTAAATCACACTTCTCTATGCAAACAATTTCAGAGTTGTTTATAGGATTGCAAACTGAATGGAAAAATGGTTAGTGATTACAGATTTTATTACAAGACATGGAAGACGTGGCCCACAATGTACAAAAAGTGACATCTTCGGGCTCTCATTTCAATAAGGTAGAAGTTACTGTAGGTAACTCAGGAGAAATGTTCAGCCAGCTTTTCCGTTAAAACAACCATGAAAACCTGCAGCTGGATAATTATTCCCATTCATCTCTGGGTAGATTTCATCTTAAAGATAATATTTTTTTAATTGATTTAATAGTTCTCCTTGCAGTTGTCTTCTTTGAAGTGAAAGAGCAGCATGGCATGATACCTCTCACCAGAAGCTGCTGCACAAGGGGCTGGGTTGTGGCTGGAGGCCTCCCAGCTACAGCTGGGTGTTACTGGAATCACTTCTGCCCTTCACCAGTTTGAGTTTTGTCTAAGCTGCAGATGAAGTTGCTGTCAGCAGTAATTGTCAGCCTGTAGAAAGGAACATTTTATATTTTGCAGTGGCTGATGCGGATCCAGGGCTTAATACTCAAAAATCCTGTGTGTAGGATGTGCTGTTTACTGACTGGTGTGGCTTTGCAAAAGTCAGTGGGAAGAAGACCAGCAGTTCTTGGGACAGGTGATGCAGGGCAAAGATTACTGTGAAACAGAGGGGCATGTGAGGCATTTGGTGCTTTGTGATCTTTCCTGTGTCCTTCCTGAAGGATGCTAAGCACAAGCTGCAAAATATGTTGGTCTGAATCGGGATGAACTAGGAAACTTACATGGCTTAAACAATCCAGTCTGAAAATCTGAAATGGAAAGTTCCTTAGCTGAATTTAGAGAGTACTTTGCTTTTTGTGTATTTGTTTGAAGGATGTGTTACTGAGTGGAAACAGAGGAGGGAGCAGAGGTGAATGGCAGCCGTAGCACTCTGCCTGGCCTCTCTGCCCCTCCTGCCTTCGGAAAGCAAGCTTACACCTAGTTGCCTTGGGAAGCATCAGCCATCTGCTTTTCCTATTTCAAATATGTTGATTAAAGTGCTGGAGATAAATGTGTTGAATGGGCCTGGTTCCTCTCAACGTGGGGCTCTTCTTTCTTTTTGTCTTTTCTTGATCTGGCTTAGCGGAGCATCCCAGCAATAGCAGCTAATTGATTTAGCCTATGTCAGCTCACTGCAGTACAGAGACTCCCAGTACAGAGTGGAGGGAATAAAACCGGTAGCCAGACACTGCATTAGGCTGGGATGGAGCAGGGACTAAATGCAGAGCAAGGGTACGGTGTGGAGGTGTGTGATGAGGAGCTGGTGTACCCATCCTGTGAACTTCAGGGAGCCCCCAGAGAGCTAGAGCTTGTGGGTTGGCAGGGCAGGGGCCATTTCTTAAAGCTGGCCTGCTTAGCCTCTAAAAAAGCCATTCGTGGTCTCTTAGTAGGGAGAGACCAGACTAGCAGTGCCAGGATGGGTTTCTCACCCATTCATCATTTGGGGCAGCGTTTAACGTTGTCTGACTGGGACACTCGAGTTTCAGCCGCCAGGTTGCAACATCAGCAGACAACTTGAAGGTGATAAAAGGTTGTTGGATGCCCCCGATACACAGCCGGTGTCTCTCTGGGACAGAGACTCAGCTGGGTCCTCCTGCAAGTGATGCAGGCTCTGGGGTCTACTCATTGGCATAAGCAGGCATTTCTGGTTGTAAGGGGGGCAGAGCCCTCCTGTGATGAGAGTGGGAGCATCCAACCGTGCGTGAGGAAAGGCTCAGAAATGTGAAGTCAGGAGTAAGAAGTGACCGCCGTGACCTCCTGATAGGCTTCTTTCTGCCCTGAGGTTGCTCTGGCAGCAAGGAGTCCACTGTGGACGCTCTGGCACAAAGGTCTGCCCTGTTCAATTTCTGTCCCACTGGAGCCGAGCCTTAAATAACAGGCAGATGTTTGCAGAGCCTGCACTACGGAAACCAGACCAGTCAGAACTTGACTGCTCGAAAATGATTTGCATCTCTGCAGAAGAGTGGCGGCTTCGGTTTTTTTGGCTGGAGGCAGAAACAAATTTGTGTGTGCAAGGCAGTGGCCTGTGTGGGGCGACGGGGGCCAAGCTGTGCCGCCGTACCCATCCCTTGGGGCAGGTGGGTTGTCCCACAGGGCAGCACCTACCCGGCGGTACGTCCCCTGCTCGGGTGGAAGGGTTTGGCTCCTTCCTGCTCCTCTGGGCCTCGCCCCACGGCTCCTGCCCCTGGAGAGCGGCGGGTGTTGTGGCAATTAGGAGGTTGCCTTCACAGCAATTAGGAGGTTGCTGGTGGGGCTGTGCAGCTGCTGATTTGCATGTCTGTCTACATCGGGCAACTTTCATGTCACTCAGCTTTCTTCCCCGGGGCCACCAGCGCACAGCCGTCTCCCACTAGCTCCTTCCCACGCCCTGGCGGGCACTACCCAGCATGCGTGTGACGTGACTTCTGCCTCCGTTGCCCTGAATCGGTGGGTCTGGCTCGGCGGGGTGGCTCAGCAGCACACGATGGATTGGAAACCTGCGGCTGCCTTGCAGGGTTTTGCTTTTCTTCATCCTGGCAGGTAGTGATGGGGAGCGCTGCTTTGTTGTCAGTGCTTGCAGAGAGTCACCTGCAAGAGCACTTCAATGTCAAAAGTAAGCCTTAGTCTCGTTGTGGGAAATTTACTTTATTTTTACTTTTCGTGCTTTTCTAAGCAACCTGACCCCTCTTTCCCAGAGGAGGTGTCAGAGTGTCAGGAGGAAGGCTATCTTCTGCTCTCCTGCTGCAGCCTCATCAGCTGGACCTGGAGAAGTAGTGAATTAGCTTTATTATGCTGCTGATTTGAAGTCATTACTGGTGTAAGCCGATGCAGTTCCATTATTGTTGATGGGATTGGGGCTCTTCATGTCACAGGTGAATTGGACTCAATTAACTGAAGCCATGGTCTTAATTAGAAGCTCGGCTTTCAGTGGCTCCTCTTGGGTGCTGGAGGTGGGACACCCCCCACCTTGCTTTGCTGCCCCAGAAGGCTCTGTGAGTCACGGGAAAGGTGCCGCCCCATCCCATGCGGCGTGCGCAGGGACCGTGTGGCATCTTCTTCTTGTGATGTGCATCCTCTCAGCTTTGCGCTAGGGGAGAGAAAACTCAGCGTGAGATGTAGAAAGGGAAAACCCTTTGAGCTTGCTGTTGTGGAGCCTGTGTCACATCGGCTCTGGATCTGACCCCGTAGACCTAAATGGGCTAACCAATGAATGTGTGTTTTGCTGGGAAGATGATTACTCAAGGGTTTTGACTGATGCTTGGCTTGACAAGCTAAGCAGGACGTTTTGTGTTTTCACTAGCCAATGAACTTTCAGTGGCCCTTACGAGATATTATTTCCCCTCCCAAGCACCTAGTTGAAGCCACATTCTGTGCTTCATGAAGAACACGATGCTCCTTATCACACTTAGGTGGCACAGGGCACAGGCAAGCATCCAGTTGTGCACCAGTCCAGCAGTGCAGCTCTCGGGCACCAAACTCCTGCCTCCCGCTTGGCTGTGCTGGAGCAGGGACCGCTGCCCTGTGGACTTGCAGATGGTCTCCTGCAGCCTACCTTCACCTTTCCTTAGGAAAATGCAGCTCTCCAGAGGAAGGTCGTGCTGGCTGCCGGTATGTACCACTGCAGCGGGACAGGCATGCAGGAGTGTCTTGAGGGCATGCCTGGCCGCCCTGCCCCTGCTGCTGGAGGGGACAACGTCCCTTCCGAAAGCATGCACCCTCCTGCTAAATACAGCATCCCTGCGGGCTCTATTTTTAGTGTGCATTTGAAGCGCACTTTTCATCAGGAGCCCTGCAGGATTTCGGCAGCAGAACTTGCAGCTGGGTTTGCCGGGGGGTTGTGTCCTTTCCTGGTGAGGAGGGATGTGTAAGGTATGGAGAGCTGACGTGGCATCTGCTAGTGGCACCAGGTAGCATGTGCTTGCCCAGGTGGCTACTGTAAAACATGCACTGTAGCAGCTGATTGTTGCCTCCTGCTAGTTAGAAGTTCTTCTACCTGGCTCCTGGGTTATTTTGGCTTCCTCCTTTCAAACACTGGTAGGAGCAGACTCTTGGAGACCCCTTCCTTGCTGCTCAGATGTGACCATGTTTGGCCAGTGTGCTCTGAAGTTTAGAGGTACTAAGCCATAAGCACGGGTGAAGGTTGGTTTAACCTGCAACCTAAAGTAAATTCTTTTATGATCACATGCCCCCTTCAGGTTAAGATTTGGTGTCATTGCTGCAACTAGACTCTTTGTGAGTCTAGTTGCAGACTGGCACTCGCTCTGAACTGTGAGAAGGGGGCGAGAAGATGAAGACCTGGGCAGTAGAGGAAGGCTCAGCATGCCATGATTTTGCTTTGTTGTGCGGGACTCAACTGTTTTGATCTGTTCCTGTAGCTGCTTACTCACCTGGTTATACTGCAGGCCTCAGCCTTCCTTATGCCAAGTTGGAGTTTACACTCACCAGCTCCTGGGGATGACCATCCCTTCCTGCTCCATGGCTGCTTGGGAAGGGCTGCTCTTTCTGGTAGCCATTCAGAAAGGACCCTGTGGTTCCCAAAGAAGTTTGGGTGCAAGATAACAGCGGGAGACTCATGCTTAGTGCCTCTGAGTTTGTGATCTGCAAAATATACTTGCAGCTGCACGTGCTGGCAGTATCATCCTGCATGTGGCCCATGGCTGGGGGAGCAGGGGAAAGAAAGGTGCTGCTATTTTTGTTTCAGCAGTGGTTTGTGATGGTTGTTTCATTGCCTAGATAGCTTACGGTGGGTGGCATTCGCATCAGACGCTACCCCACACCCGAAAAAAAGAAAACAAACAAAAGCTGAGATAAGCAGTACTTTAGGGAAGATCAAAAACTTGTCTGAGTGTTTCTTCTTCTTGAGGAAACCTAGGGTCCTACTGACAGATCAAATACAGGTTTATGTGTGTATACACAGGGCTCTCCCTGAGCCCCCTTGTTCCCCTCTAGAAGTAGCAAATGAGCAGTGTTACTGAGAGGATGTGACATGCTTGGTATGATTCACTCTATCCACACACAGAACCCCTGTTCTCTGCAAAGGTTATTTTTGTCCCGATGTAGATGGTCAGACATTGCCTCATAGTGTTTCTGGGACAGTGTGGTGTATGGTGTGGGACAGTAAAGTGGCTGTTTTTCAGGTGATAATCACACAAAACACACTTCTCGTTAGTTTGTCTAGCAAATTTGCAGCAGCATGCGTTGTTACTTTTGAAGCTTGCTTTATTCTCCTTTCAGCTCAGCTTTACTGGAGCAATCCTTGCTTGTGCTCAGCATACCACATACCTATTTGTGTATTTCCAGTCCTGTTAGCTCAGATGGGTTGAAACCTGATGGCCAAATGAAAAGTGTAATGTCACCAAGCTACGTTTTCTTGCTGGAGGTTTACATTCACCTTCATTTCTCTTGCATAACTTGCATATGTAAGGGCTACTCTCTCCTGCTATTGCTATGCAAGAAGTCAGCCTCTAAACTTAGCTCCGAACCGAGCCACCTTCCCCGGAAGATGCATAGCACTTCTTTTCATCATCATTGCTGACAGGCAGGTTGCATTTGATTCACATCAAAGATGTGCTCTTCAGTGCCTATGGTAGAGTTTTTACCCTCTTTGTCCCTTGCGTGGTGGCTGTTCTGCCACAGCAGCATGAGCAGTGCCAGGCTGTGCCCAGTGCAGGCAGAAGGGCTGGTGGATGGCTGGTGGAAACTGGTGTTTGGAAGGGCGCAGAGCTGACTCTCCTCCGATCTAAGCAAAATCCTGTGCCAGCTAGTTAATGTGGAGAGATTAATGACTGCCTTGGAAGCCAGTTTTCCAGCATACTGGCCGGAGGGCAAGCATCATGATAGTTGTAGCAGCTGGTTTGGAGAGGAGGGAAATGAGGGGAAGATAAAATTGCACGCCCAGAATGCCAGGGTAGCCTGTGTCCATGCTTTGATGTCTTCTCCCTCCACACCCTCCTGTGGGTTAAAAATGAAACTAGACTGCGTTTATAATGGGTGTGTGAATATCTGTATTTAGCTCCAGCGAGCAAGCTCCTGGACTGGGTCCTTGTATGTGGAGAGATACAGTTGGGCCAAATGCAGGAATGGATGTTTTCAGTGCCCTCTTTGTGGAGACAGATAGGGACACACACGCACACACATGATCCCATCAATTCAGGCATCATGGCCTAAGAAATTCTGACACATTGTACATGCTGGGTTCCAAAAGGGAGTAAATGGAGATTGAACACCCTGAAGTGTGTAGATCAGAGTGTGCATTCCCCCTGCCCCCACCGCTTTGGAGTGAGGGCTGTGGGGAGAGAGCCCTGTCTGGATCTGTGGTCAGGACACATGGACACTGTGCAATAAACAAATGTAGCTGCAGATCAGCCTTGAAATCTCTAGAATTGATTTGCACAACTGGAGAAGTGAGGGTGAGCGTCCTCCCCACAGTGCCCATCAGAGAGGGTTGTCCCCACACCCTCAGGAAGGCCAAAGTGAAAGGCGGGGACAAGGTTCCTCCGAAGTGGCAAGTGGGTGCCCGTGTGAAAGCAAGTAAGTAGCTCAGAGGAATTCAGTTTCCCTCCTATTACTGTGCAACACTTCTGCATCCACTTCTGCACAGCGTGCTTTAATCAGCAGCCCTCCCCCCTTGGCCCCCAGGCCTCGAAATTCCACAAAACCCAATTAACAGAGATGAGAGAGCTCTAGCATGTATACATATGAAATTTCAGAAGGCTGAAAAAGAGACTCTTAATACCATAAAGCCTGCCCTAAAGTAAAATTTGCATCTGAAATCTACATAGTTAACCCCGTGAGGAAGACAGCATAGCTGAGCACAACTTTTTTTCCCCCCAGAGGGGTAACTTATCCAGGTCTGCTCGGTTTGGCATCAGCCTGCTTGCAGCTGAGGAGTGCTGCAGCGTGAGCCCCATGCCTCTTGTGCAGTCTGCAGAGAGCACCGGGGAATCGTGAGGGACTGGACTGCAGTGGCCTGAACAAAACAAAGCAAAAGGCAACCCCAGCCTGAGAAGATGAGGTGAACTTCTCTAGATTGGTGAACAAAAGCAGGCTGGGTGGACATAGTGCTTGCACAGCCTCGTTGAAGGAAGTATTCGAGACTGATCTCGTTAACACTTAGAGATTCATTATCTTCAGCTGAAGGCTCCAGGTGTTTCACGCTTTAGTAACTTGGTACTACACTGAGTTGCCTAAATTGCTCATCATGAACTGTCCTGAGAAAGACAAATCCTCACCTCACACTCCCACACCCCTTAAAATAAATACAAAGAGACAAGGAAAAAACCCTGGCAAATCCACTTCTTTCTGTACAACTTCAGTATTCAGAAGGGAAGTGACAATAAAGCTTTATTCCCCTTCTGCGCTTCTATCTCTTTTGCTGTCTTGTTTGTGTAGGACAGACAATTTCTCCTCCTATTACCCTACTTGCAGCTTAATGATGTACTAATTGGAAACCATACTTCTGTTGCCCTGCCCTTTTTCCAATCTCTCTACATGGAGCTTCTCTAAGAGTGGTGGTACACAAATGCTCTCTTCGATGAAGAGAAATTAAACAAGAGCTAAAGGCTCACCTGAATGCTTTATGTCCCTTAGTTGACAGTGATGGATTCGGCTTTAAAGAGACTGGTATCTGGGCAGGGTGGTGGTGAGGACTGGGCATGTGCTGGGGACGCAGGTAAGTATTTCCTTGCAAAAACACGAGGCCTCAAAGCTGCTTTTTTTATTACCTCCGGATTCTGCAAAGGGCTGGTTATCTCACGCTGCGAGCCAGCATGATCAAAGCCCCAGGAAAGGTCAGGCATTCCTCCAGGAGTGACACTCGGCTGCCGGCAGCGCTCCTCCAGCCCACAGCTCCCACAGCCCAGGCTGCCGCACCGCGCTGAAATCCTTTATCTCCTTAACGAGTGAACCTACAGATTAGCCAGCCTGGCCTTTGCTTGGTGTCCAGAGCATCTGACACCTGGCCTGGGTTTTCCAAAGAGGAAAGATGCTTTGGGTTTTTTTTTTTGTGTTTTGGCTTGGGTTTTGGTTTTCTTTTAACAAACAAATAATTGTGTGGGGCAGGCAGCATTTCCTTCCTCAGACTTAGTGTGTGAGAGCTCGGCGCTGAGAAAAGCTGTGCTCTCTCTCTGCTGTGCTGAAGGAGCTGCTTCCATCACGTTCTCAGCTCCCAGTTTTGGGCAAGTGATACAAATGGGGAGTTCCAAAATACTGGGCATATGAGAAATTGTCCATGGTATCTTCCAGCGAGAGGGTATTATTTTCTTACTGGTTTTATAGTCTGGCATTTGATTACTCAATTTGAGGTGGTTATCCCCTGCATTTGTGTGTGGATGGGGAGGCCCAGGAAGGACAAGCAGAAGAGATGTCCAAGATGAGCGAATTCATCTCCACTTTTGTAAATGAGATGCCATATTTTTACATCTAGACTGATTTGGTATTGTGATGGTGTGGTGGTTCCCTGTCCCCCCCACCTTTGGAAATCACTCAGACTAAGCCAGCTCTGGAAATTCGAATGAAGCTTATTATTTACAGCTTAACAGAATATACAAGTAGATATTTACAGTATGTACAGTTATATACAACAAAACACACCTCCCAGAAAACCTGAGTCCCCAGGAGGGGCTCCCAACCACCCTTCCACCTTCTCCTACTCCCCCTCTTAACCTTACCCCAGTGCCGAGGAAGAACGGAGGTTCGGCCAGGGGGTTAGGAAGCAAAGTGGATTCATCAGAGAGATGGCAGAGAGGCTAGAGAGAGAAATGCAGCTCAGGCAGTGCCCCAAGCAGAAGTGCCTTATCTATGTTTGGATTCTTGTTCTTATACCTCTTAGCAAGCCGATGAGTGAAGTAGACATCGTTCTGTTTTCCTTTTCACAGCCTGTAATCTCGTTCTTCTCACCAAAACATTCTAGCTAGCTTCAAACTAACACAGATGGGTTGCACCCGTAGTCATGAGGGTTCACCCTGTGGCTGAGAGCCCTGTCTTGAGCCGTGGCTGGGATCTGACTGTCCTGAGCCTCGTTGTTTGGTGTGCTGCTTCTTCCAGCTTTGTCTTCAGGCACAGGCGCTGAAACTACATCAAAGGCAGGGGGAACTTCTGCCTGCCTTTTGCGATGTGATAGTGTCTTGGCTGTGACCCAGCACCTGGGAGGAGGTGAAGTTAACAGCCTGAAATTTAAGGTATTATTTTTATTTTTAAATGAGGCTGCAGTATCCTTCTCCTATAGGATAGGAGTAAGAGGGTAAATGTGCTGTCACTCCAGTGGCATGTGGTATTAGATAAGGGCACTTACTGCCACAAAAGGGGAAATATTGGGGCTTTCTTTAGAACAAAGTGCTGGATTCCTTGTTTAAATGTCTAAAATAGGTGTCTCATAATCTATCTCCCAACCTGTTTCTTGAATAAAGGCGCAGGAAAAATATACCTCACCTACAAATAAATGCAGCAAACTATGCAAGTAGCTGTGGACATGCAGCCTCTCAAGCAAAATGAAAATGTGTCTTGTGCTGCAGGGCCTGCAGCAGGAGTGCCTCTCGCTGCTGCCCAACCTCCAGATGGTTCTCAGATCCCAGAACGTTGAGCTAAAAATCGTGCTCCCTACGGAGGGGAGAGTGGAGGGCTGGCCATGACTTCTGAAATAACCACACTGGGAATGAGGAAGGAGTTTGCTGGGTCTGCAAAGAGAGAGAGTGGGAAGGAGCAGGGGGGGAAATAACAAGTGTTCTCCAGTGTGTGGTTGCAGACCTTGACCGTGTTCCTGGTGTGTGCTGGCAGCTGAAGAGGTTGCTGGATTGGGATCATGGCTTACTGAGTTTGGCCAGCCTCAGTTATAGGTCCTGCCAGATGCTACAGTAGTTTTGGGTTCACTGCCTGCAGCAGATTGTGTGCAACAGGCAGGCCTTGTGTAGATACCTCATGTGTCCCCCCAAAAAAGGAAAGGGGTTCTCAGGCACTCTTGGCCATCCATTCTGTCAGCAGTGGAGCGGTGAGAGAGGCTGGATGCTTCCCTAATCTCTCCTTGCATGAGCTGGTTTTTGTCTGGTAAATTGTTCGGTGGTGTTCTGCAGAGCCTAACACGGCTCGATTTCTTCCAAGCGCAGCCTTTATTGCAAGGAAAAAGTATTAAGGAGGGACACAGCAATGATATGAAATTGTCCTGCTCTTCCTCTGTCCTGCTCTGGGGTGGAGGGGGGAAGTTAATTGCACAGGGGAGCACTAATTGCATGAAAAAGCAAACTGTTGACAATGATGGGGCGATGGCAAACTTCGGAAGTGCCTCTCTAATGAAATGGAGCATAACTCTCGTATGTTTGTTGAGTTCAGTAGGATTGAAACCTAATTGCAGTGACTCCTTGCTACTAGCAGGGCTCCATGTGCAGCCATAAGCCCATCTGGAAGGGTGATTTACTGGAGGCTTGGGCAATCTGGCAATTTAGGCTCTTTTTTTACGATGTTTAGACTTCAACCCATGTTATAAAGCACAGCCCAGGGGTTTTATGAGGATGTAGGTGCCTGCTGCACAAAACTTCAGTTGTGGGCTGGGTGTTTTGGTGTTTTTTAGGAGTGATTTTTAGATTTTTAAGGGCAGCTCTTGAATTAAAATAATAATAATAAAAAAACCCAAGTCTAGCAGCAGGGAGAAATACCCTATGCAGGATTCAAAAAGTATCACGTGTGTTTTGCATACCAGCAAACCTTTATTTCAGCCCTGTGGCCAACTCGGGGGAAGGAGCTTAGTAGTAACAGACCAGATCAAGTGGGATGGGAAGGGGGAGCAAGTGAGTCCCATGTTTCTTCCTGTCTCCCTCCATCTCACAGGCTGCCCAGATACGAGAGAGTCTTTGGGTCAGTCCCCAGGACAGCTATGTGCCTGCATGGGCAGGGCTTTGAAAACTGAAAGAAATGCCAGATTTTGGGAAGCCTGAGAGTGTTGTAAAATGAGCCAAGCATGGCCAGAAAAGTGCAAGCAACTTCCCAAGGCTGAGCACAGAGTGGTGGGGCAGAGGCAAGGAAGTGTCATGAATGTGGCTACAGCAATACTGGAGAAGAGCCAGTGCCATCAAGACTGGGAAAAAACACATTTTGGGTCCTGAGAACTCCCTGGGTTATGAGAGTAGCATTGATAGGCAGCTCTCAGAGGCTGATCTAGCCCCAGAGCACGTGTAGGAGACTTCCTCCAGGGCTCCTTCTTTAGCTCCTCTCTGCAGCTAGAGGCAAGGTTTGCTGTGATGTTGTTGTTGTTGGGGGAGTGAAGAAGAAATCTTCCCTAAGTTGCCCTAGGAGACAGCAGGTACAAGGATGGGGAGCTCCATCTTTTCTAGGTACCCCTTTTCCATTTTCCCCTTCTCTTGCAAACAGGCCAACAGTTTGCATGGGTCCATTGTAATTAAAGAACTCCTCTGCCTGATCCATCTTTCACCAACAGCCCACAGCTGGGAGCCATTGGTCACTTTCACTATCTTCTGAGATGCCATTTGGCAAACAAGTCTGAAAGCACTCAGCATTTACATCATGCATTCAGTAGCTCAATACCAGCAGTGCTGTGCAGTAGGTTTATTGGTACTGTTTGCACCAAGAGTTCAAGTGAAGCAGTTGGCATCAGTGGTTTGGGCCAAAAAAAAGTGTTTGCAGCCCTGCTCCTTTGTGCTCATGCCTTTTTCAAGTCATAGAGTCATAGAATCAACCAGGTTGGAAGAGACCTCCAAGATCATCCAGTCCAACCTAGCACCCAGCCCTATCCAGTCATCTAGACCATGGCACTAAGTGCCTCATCCAGGCTTTTCTTGAACACCTCCAGGGACGGTGACTCCACCACCTCCCTGGGCAGCCCATTCCAATGGCAAATCACTCTCTCTGTGAGGAACTTTCTCCTAACATCCAGCCTATTCCAGCCTGGAGTACTGTGTGGAGTTCTGGAGCCCTCAACACAAGAAGGACATGGAACTGCTGGAGCGAGTCCAGAGGACAGCCACGAAGATGATCAGAGGGCTGCAGCACCTCTGCTATGAGGACAGGCTGAGAGAGTTGGGGCTCTTCAGCCTGGAGAAGAGAAGGCTTCCAGGAGACCTTATAGTGGCTTTCCAGTATCTGAAGGNCACTCGTCTGTGTGCTGTGATTTTATATTTTCAGCTACATGCAAATGCAGTTTGAGAGAAGAGTTTTGTTCCTTATTGACATGACAAACCCTTCTGGGACTGATCTATGAAAATGAAGTTAGTAGCTTTTCAACACTTTTGTTTATACTGAAACCATCTTGCACAATGTGGTAGAGAAATAATTCCTGTTGTGACCTTCTATTGATGGTTCAAATAACCTGTCTAAGAGACATCCTGTTTCTGGAGGGCCCTGTTGCTTTAATTCCTGTTCAAATTGGTTTTTTGCCTTCTGTGGAACAGTGCTGTAGAAATTAAGTACTTGCAAATGCGTTTTACCTCCAGATAAACGTTGCAGTTTGCATTTTCAATCCTAGTGAAGCTTTAACAGACTGCTACTTTTGACTGCTACTTTTGGCCTAATCATTTGTACGTTTTCAGGGATTTTTTTTTTTTTCATTTTTTTAGGTTTAAAAATGAATATTTTATTTTAAGCCTTTGGACCATCTTGCCCACATCCAATGATGGATGTCTAATGAGATGACTTTTTACCTCCACTAAATGGTTATATTGTTTGCACTGATGTATGCTAAGACTTGATGCATTAAATCTTTGGTCATTAGCAGATGCCATTAGCAGAAAAGTCCAAATCACTTAGAGCCTGGACTTAAGACTTTTCATTAAAACCTGAATTTGCATGTTATTGGATAAATCTGTTAATACGGTTTAGCTGGACTCAGGGAAGTTACTTGAAAACTTTTCCCAGTGTGCATGCAGAGTCAATGGTGCCTGGGAGCCTTGAATTTGGGGAAAGTGGCCCCTCTGGTGCTTCCTCCATGCCCCACCGTATGCTGAACAACTCCTTCGTTGATCCCGCCTGGCACTGCTCACTCCCACCCACCCTTAACGCCATGCACACAGTCCTGGCTGTTGACAACAAATTGTGAGCTGGGCACAGGCCTGCTCACTTCTGCTGGGAAATCTCCTTGAAGTGGCTAAAATCTCAGTGGTGGGGGCTCCTCACATCCTGGCCAAGTATGGGCAGCACTTCCTGCCACTCTGGAGCTGAAAGGGGTGGGTCTCAGTGGCAGTTTCCTCACAGGAGCCTTTCAGCACCAGTGGCCTGGTGGGGAGTGGGGCTTGCCAGGAGCAAGGACCAGCTGAGGAGTCCTCAATGTCATCAAATTCATTACTCCTCCATCCTGACATCCATTTCTGTGCCTTATTTTTTCCCAAGCCCTTGTTTTGTAGAAGCAAGGTGAGGCAGGAGTACTTGGCAAAATGTGAGTTACGTTTGGTAGCATGGCCAGCACAATTTGATGTCTGTTTTGCAGTTGCTGCCTAACCAACCTCCAAGTTGCAAATTTGGGTATGGTGGACAGAGGTTTTGGACGTGTAAAGGTGTGCCAGGTGCTTGCACAGGTGCCTGAGCTTTTGTCCTTATCTTCTATAAGACAGAGCTGTCTTTCCAGTGCATGGTGTGCTCTCAAGTTTTCTTAACTGAGAATATTTCTATTCAAGCACATCTTAAAGATTGCTACTCCAAGAGGAACTGGCCCATTTCTCAGTCTTCTGGGCCTCTCACGGTCTTTGTTATGGCATGTGGTGTTCAATAGGCTATAACATAGGATTGACACAAATGCATTCAGGAGAGGTCCTGTTTCAGACACTTCTCATCCACTATGTGTGCGCAGCGCTGAAAGACGTCTTCCTGTCACCAGGGTGCAGGATGGGTTTTTTAGTTGGTTCCCCCCAGGAGCCTGGGCCTCGTATCCTGTGGGACATGAGAAGGCCAGTGAGGAAAAGTCATCTCATCCTGTGACGCACGTTGTCTGCCAGAACAGGAGACTGCAGTTGCACCGCCTGCCTTCACACAGAACTGGAGTGTTTATGTCATAGATGGTGTTTCACTTGCCTGAACGGTTTCCATGCTGGCTTCAAGGGGGTGTTCAAGGGTGCAGAGCAGTTCCCAGTTTGAATATTCGACAGAAGTGCATCCCTTTGCCTGGGAGAGGCACATCAGCTCACAGGTCTTAGTACCCCGGAGAAAATGCCAGAGTTGTTGGGAGCAGGGATCCTGATAACCTCGAGGCAAGCAAAACAAGCTTGTGTCTTTGTCTTAACTCAGAAGACAGCTCTGGTGACATAAACCAGAGCAGCTTTGTCCCCAGGGAACAGCTGTAGGCAGCACAAGAGGCGATGCTGGGATTGGCTCCAGCATCTCCTCCCACTCAAAACCCCTGGAGCACCCTGGCACATAACGCCCCTACTGATCTCGCCGGGTAAGCTGCTGGGTGGTGGGCACCAGTTCCTCTGATGTGCCACTGGCTTCTTCTCATGGTTTAGGCCAGTGGTTCTTATCATTGAAGCAATTAATAAACCAGACCCCTGCAACTGACTCAGAGGCTTGAGTTTGGGCTTGTTAAAAGAGCGTGGTGCCTCAGTTCCCCATGGTCAATAAAGAGCAGAAAGAGTTGTGGGTAGATAAGGAAACAGTGTGGGAAAATCTTTTGCCTGATGCTGCTGGCTTGTGTGTGATAAGGGTGCACGAGGCAGAAGCAGGGGTGCTGTGGCCCTTGTGCCAGTGGTCCTACTTGGCAGGTTTTGGGGAGTGCCTACTGACCTTTGAGGCTGAGTGTGTGCATTGGTGCTGCAGGTGGCCACTTGTTGAGTACAGGCTATTTACACCAGGAAAAAGATTAAATGTTCAGGATGGGAACGTTCAATAGATCCATCACATGGGAAACGGAGCTTAAAATGAGCATCGGCTGACAAATTGCGGGATGTTTACTGGCAGTCAGTTGCCATCAGAGAGGACTTGCTGCTGAGTTTGGAGAACAGAATAAAACGTTGCAAAACAATATAACAGGGAAAGATGGATGATCTTGAAATCTGGATGATCTTGGAGGTCTCTTCCAACCTGATTGATTCTATTCTATTCTGTTCTATTCTATTCTGTTCTGTTCTATTCTATTCTATTCTATTCTATTCTATTCTATTCTATTCTATTCTATTCTATTCACCTTCTGCGTGCCAGACTGCCCCATATAATCTTTTGGCTAGCTACCCCACAGGGAACAATGCTTCAACTACAAATGAAAGAGACCCCTTACACTCACACACTACTGAGCCTCCTGCACACCCACAGCTTGATGGTGTAACCAAGAGCTATGGCAGACCTACACTCAGAAGGCTCTAGTTGTGAGCCTGTGTGATGATGTGATGTCATCACAGGGATGCCCTGTAAGGCAACCAACAGAGAACAAATCATAGAATCATTAAGGTTGGAAAAAAAATCCCTCTAAGCTTTCCCTGCGAGCGTGTGGCTTTGTTAGCAATTTTAATGCCCTGTCAGTTGTTGGTAGGTAGTTCTAAAAGTAACGGGCTGTGCAAAAGGCAGTGTAATCTGTGCATCTGTGAACTTGCGGTACCTGAAGAGAAATGGGCTTGTGCTTTCCCAATCGGAGCCTTGCCAGACCTGCCTGGCTCCCTGTGTGGTTCACCAGCACTCCAGATCTCTCGACAGCCTTCCTGAGCAGGCAAGAACAAACAAATTAAGGAGTCGCGGGAGAGAAGAAAATGGAGATAGCAGGGGATTTCTAATCGAGCTATTTTAACACTGGGTGTGTTTTAATCGCTTAATGCCAGTGCTTAATGAATACTTGAAATAAAGCACGTTTCTGTCAGAGATTGAACACCCGTGTTTGTAAAGCTGTCTTGAGGGAGCTCAAATGTTTACTACAAATTTTCAGCGAAAAAAACCTGTCACAGTTGTGTTCTATATATTAATTTCCGAGACTGAAGGGGCTGTGGGTGGGAGGGAAGTTGGAAGAAGACAAGAATGTAGACAAGCCATTAGCACAGTGGTTTCTCACTAGCATTGCAATTAACCTGAATCCGGTTACGGATTGTAATCCAGCTAGATAGATGCTTATCCTAGGCTTTATCAAATCGCATTTACTCTTTTCCTTGCAAATCTCTCGTGCCTGTTGCACTGAAGTTTTTTGTGTGTGCTGACCCTTCGGGCAGAGTGGTTTGCTTTGACACCTCTTACCTGTCCTTCTAGTCTGCCTGCATCTCCAGCCCTGACACCCTTTTCTCTTCAAGCGCTGATCTTTGTGCCCGCAGGTGGTGGTACAGCACTGTCAGTTGTGAAGCTGCCTTTCCCCATGCGTTGTAGCCACAGCTGCTTGCTTTTGGGCTTCCCAAAGAGGAAGGTGATTTGGGTAGCTGGAAAAAGTGTGCACATTTTCATGCCTCCATATAAGCACAAGGAGGTCTAGTAAGGATCTTCAGCACCTCATTTGCATGCTGATGCTGTGGTGGCTTCTTCTTCTGTGGGGACTCTGCTGGGGTGCTGTGGCTCTGCAGTTGCTTGAGTAAGAGAAGCTTTAAATGACTGAATTAAACTAACTCCCAGCACTAAGTAGAACTCAGTACTGAGTACGGTGTCTTGGGAAGAGGGACATCAGGAGGACTTCTTGTGACTCAAGCAGGCCATCAGTTTACCCCCTTAAATGTGCAATTTTGATTCTAGTTTTGTTCTGACTGACTGTTAGCAGTTGCAAAGCCATAAATCTTTGCAGTGGAGTGGATGCAGCATTTCACTTTGCCTCCTTACTGTGGTGAATCCCCGGGGCGTCACCCCTGCTGTTCGTGAGCATGAAAGGTCGCAGAGCTAAGTGTGCTCTCGTGGCTAACTTGTGAAGCAGGTTAAAAAGACTGTGACTTTTTTTTTGTTTGTCTTTCATATATCACAATTTTCCTAAGCCGCTCTTTCCTCTAAACTCAATATTGCTATGAGCATGCTTCCCCACCCCTGTTCCTTCAAGTGAGACTAAAAGTAAGGTTACCAATCCACCACCTCCATACCTGCTATGTCATTTTCCCAGCTGAACTCTCTAATGATTGAAGAGGGTTTTGAAAATTAAGGATAAAGCGATCTGTCAAGAGCCTACAAAGAGATTGACTTTGGACTTAAAACTATTTGCTCTAAATAAATGGTTTGAGGACAGAGAGAGTGACCTGAGCTCCCTCTGTATTGAGCTTGTTGCAACTCTGCAAAGTTGTTGGTGGAAAGGGATTGTACAATAGTTCCCAGGGAGATGGCAAATTATAATTGCAGTTATTGCTGATGTTCATGAGCCTGTTTTGTCTGTTGGTAGCTAGTTCTGGTCCAAACACCTTATTTTCACTTCTTCTGTCTCTGGTCTCCCTGTACTAAGTCTGTGACGAACCTGGATATAGGGCTGGTTTTGGCAGTTTTGATGGTTTGGGAGTTTCCTGCCCCCCCTTATGAAATCACCCAGACTAGACTCAGCTGGTGGGAACTTAAGGAATGGAGCTCTATATTCACAGCTTAGCATATACCTACAATATATTACAAATATGCCCAGGGAGGTGGTGGAGTCACTGTCCCTGGAGGCATTCAAGAAAAGACTGGATGAGGAGGCACTTAGTGCCATGATCTAGTTGACTGGATAGGGTTGGGTGCTAGGTTGGCCTGGATAATCCTGGAGGTCTCTTCCAACCTGGTTGATTCTATGATTCTAAGTTAAAAGTAATACAGAAACACAATACCCTTCCCAGAAATCAGAGTCCCCAGGAGGGGCTCCCAACCACCCTTACACCTTCTTTCCCAGCCACCCTTCCACCTTCTTTCCAGGCCTCTACTTTATCCCAGAGTCTGCCTTATGTGCAAGGTAAATTGCAAGGATTGGCAACGGGAGTTAGAAGCAGAATAAATAGTTGGGTTGCACAGCAGAAGCCCAGGGAGAAAACACGGACACCAACTCCCACAGATAGAGACTGTCCTATCTATGTTTGTATCCTTGTTTTTATACATCTAAGCAAACCTATGAGTGACATAGACATCAACATTGTTTCCTTTTCACAGCCTAGAATCTAATTTCTCTCACTAAAATATTCCAGTTAGCCTCAAACTAGCACAACAGTGCTCCAAAATTACATTCTTCTTGGTCTTGTGTTTTTTATTGCAACAGCTGGTCAGCAAAGGCATAAATGCAGAGTTAACTTAGTCATTAAAATGCTATGGCTATTTTGAGAGGGCCACTGAAACTGCCATGTTCTGAGCTTGCTAAAACTTTCTACCTAAGGATAGTTTCAGGGCTCTAGAAACTAGAAGTTAAATAGGCTTAAAAAGGGATGGATTCCTCTGGTCTCTTCAGGTCAGAGTATCCTCAGATCTTCCAACAAGTTGGCGTTCCTTTTGCTTTGAGGTGCTGCTGTAGCAATAGTGAAAGAGTTTGGGATCATTGTATTGTTGGGGTTTTTTTTGAGGAGCTTTCTGTTACTTTGTTTTCCCCAGGAGTTTGACATTTGCTGTTAAACACCTGAAGCCATGCTTTTGCAACGTGACCCTTTTCTTTCAGGAGCAGAAGGGAATGCATCCATTTCTCCATCTTTAAAGTTTTTGTAATTGGCTTATTTTAGTCTGACTTGAGAGGACCATCTGCTTGTGCCTGTACCCAATGCACAGCTTGTTGACAGGAGATGAAAAGTAGAGAGTCTGGGGCCTTTTTTGGCTTTTTAGAAGCAGCTTTGTGTTTAAAGAAAAGAGGAAAAACAAATCAAAACCTAACCCAGTACCTCTTTGGATGCTGACCCAGAGACACTTAGGTCTTGCATGGGCTCGCTTGCTCGTGGTGCTCTGTTAGCCTCCTTGCCTGTCTGTGACCTCCTTTGTGGATGTGTGTCCTTTGAAGGGTCGTTAATTTAATATCTTTCTCTGTGCAGCAGCTGGAACAAATGGTCCCTGCAGTTCCAGTGGAGGCTGCCAGCCGCCCGCCTCGCCTGGTGCTGACCTACAGGCATTTTTGCCATGGCTGTCTCAGGCTTTTTATAGTTTTTGCACACTTGTTGCATAGAGGATACCTTACAGGTGTGGTCTTGGCTAGCTGTTTGGGGAGGCCTTGGATTTTACCATTTTCTGGTCATTTTGTTTTTCTTCAGAAGCATTTCAGGAACAAGGGAAAATTTCCTGGGTTCAGACTGGATCTGTGGTGCAGTGTTTCACCATCAACTCCTTGGGGATGAATTTAAACCAGCTCAAACTGTACCCCTGGGATGAAAGGACAGGCACAGGTTCAAAATGGCGAGCAGTTCTGTGATTCCAGGTACCATGTCACAAGAGCTGTGCCAGTGCCATGGTCAGGGGATTTCTTCTCCCTATCCTCACCCTGCCCAAAATGCCTGAGTGTGGGTCAAGCTGTACACCACATGCATATCGTGCCTGCTGTTTGCAAGGGTAACATTTGCACTTGTGATGATTTGGGCAGTTGCTCTGCAGTACTTCAACACAGCAACAGTTTTAAACCAGTGTGCAGCACACAGTGAAGCTCCTGCTGGGATAATACCTACTGCTGGGTCAGAGTCTTCCCTCTGAGCCCTCACCCTTTGCCCACCAACATTTTATGAGGATTTGGGTTTTTTTCCTTCAGGTCAATTGTAGAACCAAGTAGCAGTTTCATCTGAGCCTCGACTGGCCAAATAATTCATCTCTTGCTAATTCCAGTACATGTAGTTCTCCCAGCCCTGCTTGTTTGCCCTGTTGGTGTCTCTTCAGGGAACTGTCCCCGGCCTGCACTGCCTCACCTCACCTGAGCATGTGCTTGGGAGGAATCAAAGATACTGACTGTGAAGCAGCAATAGCAGAAGGGCCCTGGGGAGGGCCAGGAAGAGAGAGATGCCTTGAGTGGAAGGAGAATTCCCAAAGGATGTAACTGTGCTGCAAGATTGTGCAGTGGGATTGGAGTTTTTGTAGGTCAGTGACCTCCGTGAAAGAGGCTACCAAGGTTTAGTCAAACAGTAGTGAGCGTCCCTTTGAGCTGGGTCCTGTGGAGCTGGGTGTCCTCAGGATGACAGGAATGGGTGATGCCTTTGCCATTAAACTTTAATCTTCACAACAGGTTATGACACAGGCATGACAAGATTCCTTAAAGTATAATGGAAGGCCTTCAGGTTTGTAAACCACAGGTCCTCATTTTCAGTAATTTTCTTTTTTCCACGTTGCAGACCTTGGGCTGGGCTGTACGTTCAATTTCCTGTACCTTCCAGGTCATGTAGAGAACCTTAGGCTCACAGAGGACCAAACTGCTGTGCTGTGGTAGTACATCACGTGCATGCATCAGAGCTGTGTTAGGAACCGTTTCAGCAAACATCCCATTTCTTTAGATTGTCTTGGAAATGAGATTTGCATCCTCACCTGCTTTACTGTTGTGCTAGTTTGAAGCTAGCTAGAATGTTTTGGTGAGAAGAACTAGATTACAGGCTGTGAAAGGAAAACAGTGATGGTGTCTACTTCCCTCATAGGCTTGCTGAGATGTATAAAAATGTAAGTCAAAACATAGGTAACACACTCGGCACTTCTCTCACTTGGGCTGCTGCTGGGGAACTGGCTGGGCTGTATCTTACTCTCTAACCTCACCCTCCATTTTGAACTTATCCGCTTTGCTTCCTAATCCCCTGGCCGAACCTCCATTCTTCCTTGGGACTGGAGTAAGGTTGAGAGGGGTAGGGGGAAAGTGAAGGGGCATAGAGAGCCCCTCCTGGGGACTCAGGTTTCTTGGAGGGGAGTTGTGTTTCTGTATTACCTTATTACCTTGTATATTTCTGTATGTAACTGTATATACGGTAAATATCTGCTTGTATGTTGTGCTAGCTGTAAATATAAGCTTCATTCCAATGGCACACCGTGAGTAGTGTGTCCAGTTCTGGGCTCCTCAATTCAAGAGAGATGTTGAGGTGCTGGGGCGACGAAGCTGGTGAAAGGCCTGGAACACAAACCCTATGAGGAGAGGCTGAGGGAGCTGAGGTTGTTTAGCCTGGAGAAGAGGAGGCTCAGGGAAGACCTCACTGCTGTCTACAACTACCTTAA
Organism: Tricholaema leucomelas; assembly: GCA_013400475.1. Lineage (NCBI taxonomy): Eukaryota > Metazoa > Chordata > Aves > Piciformes > Lybiidae > Tricholaema lacrymosa > Tricholaema leucomelas. The sequence continues at coordinate 221,243 of WAAF01019610.1, forward strand.
GGGAGGCTGTAGCCAGGTTGGGGTTGGTCTCTTCTNGGGGGGGGGGGGGGGGGGGGGCAGGGAACACCCAAATCACCACAACTGTGTTTCTAGAACTGTGTTTCTAGAAACTGCTTAAGTACCAACTTGCACCAAAATACTATGTTTTGGTGGGTGGATCAGGTGTAATTTATGTAGTGAAATGTCAAAGAAACTTATGCAGGACAATAGGCAATTATGAGGCAGTCTCATGGAAAGCATGTGGACTGATCAGGTCTGGCAGAAGATTTTAAGGTGATATTGAGGAGGAAAGGTGCTCCACAAAGCATGTCTGTATTAGATGTAATGTCACCAGCGTGCTGGGGAGAGACGTGGTGATTGCTGGCTTGGTTAGCAGGTGCTGAGGGAAGCACGAGGGGCTGAGTTTCCTCTTCATGCGCTGACCCAAGATCAGTGGTCCCTGGGTTCCGGTCTCTGTCAGTCAGTCAAATGTTTCTGCAACTGTATGCACCATCTTCGGAGGATTTGGGGAGATAAACATAGTAGGGGTGGCACGTTCGTAGGAGAAGGAGGAAGTCTGTGGGCAGAGATTTCCTCCTGTAGGAGGACTGTAATCAGCACTATCTTATATCTCAGCATGAGGTAGGATTTTGGCCCTGTCACACAGCCCTGAGAAGCCTTTGGGTCAGTAATGCTCACTGGAGCAGTAGGTGGTGGAAGGGGCTTCTGCATCATCATCGCCAGTCCAGATAAGCTGAGGGCAAAGGATGCAGGGCAGCGTTAAAGATCCACATTTGACATCCGTAGGACTAGCCCTGGGACTCGTGGGGCCAGTCTGCTTCTCCTCTTGCCCCAGGTGGGAGAGCTGAGAGGACTTGCAAGAGGGGCATCCAGGCCTGCATAGGAGATCTTGGTCTCCTGCCCTGGGTGCTGTGTGGGAGGAAGGCCCAGACAACCCATCCGGGTTGCCTGGTGGAGCAGAATCCGTAGCAGAGCTGATTCAGCCTTGTAGGGCTTCAGGAAAACGCCTGGAGGTCGTGAGGCCTTCCTCATCCTGGTTTTGTTTTGCACGTGTGTCTCTTCTCCCTGCCACTCGCTGTGCTGGGCTCGGTGGGAGCACAGGGAATGGGCCTCTGCCCACCGGGCCCCAGCCTGCTGCCGTGCCTGGGCTGCTCAGGAGGATCGATCTCCCCGGGTCCAAAGCGGTGTGGGCCAGGCGGGCCTGAGAGCTTTTTATTGTTGCCGTTCCTTATTTATTTTCCCCACTTTCTGGCTCCGAAGGCCCCTGAATGCTCTTAATGGAGATGCAGCCCGTTTATATGTTAATTTTAAGTCCTCTGACAAGCGGTTTGCTTTTCTCCCGACTTCTCACGGTTCCTCTGCCCACTGAAAGCCGCTGCCGTGGGCTTAGGGGATAAGGTGCCGAGAATTAGAAAATAGAGTCAAATCTGCAGGATGCTGGAGAGAGAGAGAGAGCGAGAGAGAGAGAGGCGGTACGGGGATTGGCTCGCCCCGAAGTACAAACGGATCATTTCTGAAAGCAAGGCAAGCCTTGATACCAGGGGCGTGCATGACAATTACATCCAGCATAATGCAAAATGTTAATTACTAAATTTGGAGAAATTAATGCTGATTAGCAGCTGCGTGCGCCTGTGACCTAAATACATCTATTGCTTGATCTTTATTCATCGTACACAGTTTGTTGTTGATAAAGTAATTGCTGAGGGGTGGGCCGGCCTGCCAGTCTCCTAGCTAAAGACTGAGGCCTGATGATTTGTCTGAAATTGGTTGGCATCCAGGTTTTGTTGTATTTACACAAACAAGGGAGATGAATAAGCTCTGTGTGTGTGTGTGTGTGTGTCCCCACCACCACCTTTACGGCTCAACTCGTCGGTGCGATTGGGAATTCGTATTGCTTTTATTATTTGGCCACAAACAAAACAGACCTAATGCTTGTTGTCTTTCAAACACCTACCAGCCCTGCTTTTCTCTCTCTCTCCGTCTTGCAAAATATAAGACAAGGCCAAAGCTTAAATTAAAATCCTCAGGTTCTTATCTCTTTCCCACAGGAAAGCAAATCTGTGTTGAAAACCGTAAAATTAAGAGGAGAGCAAGGATAGCATAATTTAGCAAAAATTCATGGCACCAGATTCTGAGCTATATGACTGGAGGGATAGGTCAGACATTAAGAAGATACTGCCTACTAATGCAAGTTCCTTAAGGTGGTGCTCTGGAAACAAGACAAGCAGAAAACGCTGTGCTGGTTCCCGTTTGCTCCCTTTCCTCTACTCCTGCCGGCCTTAACGATAAATTCAGTTGTCCATTGAATAACCCTTCTGCTTCCAGAAGACCAGAGGAATACTGGGGTTTGTACTTGGAGTATTGTCCTAACATCTGTTTGTGCTGAGAATTCAGTAGTAAACTCAAAGCGAATTATCTGGACTCTTGAATTAATTTTGTGTTTAGAATTCCCGATATTTGGTGGGTTTGGTGAGTTTTACCGTCATTTCTGTCTGAAGGACAGGGTGGTTTGTTTGGGGTTTTTTTTTGCCTCTTTAAAAAACAACAACAACAACAACAAACCCCTATTTGTGGCATAGTTGTTTTTGCTAAGTGACAGGGTAAAGTGATTAGGTAGAAAGGAGAAGCTCCTGTTCTGTGCTGGCATCATTGCTGTGGCTCATCCTGCCATGGGAAGAGCAGCCCTGTGTTTCGTGCAGCTTTAATACAGCAGCATTTCATTGGGATGAATAAGTGCTGTGTTGTCCTGCAGGCTTGATACAAGAGCATGGTTTTGGGTGGTGTCTCTCCATCACACCCTCCTCTGCACCTCTGTGGGAAATGGAGGTGGGAAACATGCAGCTGGACCTGTGTGGACATTTTCCTCACGACATCCATTTCAGGAATCATGTAGTACTTTGATGGCTTGATCATAGAATCATAGAATCAACCAGGTTGGAAGAGACCTCCAAGATCAGCCAGTCCAGCTTATCACCCAGCCCTATCCAATCAACTAGACCATGGCACTAAGTGCCTCATCCAGGCTTTTCTTGAACACCTCCAGGGACGGTGATGCCACCACCTCCCTGGGCGGCCCATTCCAACACAAATCACTCTCTCTGTGAAGAACTTCCTCCTAACATCCAGCCTAGACCTCCCCTGGCACAACTTGAGGCTGTGTCCCCTTGTTCTATTGCTGGTTGTCTGGCAGAAGAGACCAACCCCCACCTGGTTACAGCCTCCCTTCAGGTAGTTGTAGACAGCAATGAGGTCCCCCCTGAGCCTCCTTTTCTCCAGGCTAAACAACCCCAGCTCCCTCAGCCTCTCCTCATAGGGCTTGTGTTCCAGGCCTTTTACTGATGTTGTGAAAGGCTTCCCAGCTGGCTCTGGGCAGAGTTTCCTCCCTAAATGACCCCTCTGAGAGGCCACTGCCAACCTCTTATATACGAAATTAAGCTTTTAAGAGTGTTTTTTTTTTCTGGTATCTGCTGCACAGACTGAGGGATTTCAAACAGTTTGTAAAATTGCAAGGGTAAAAACCTGATGTACCCTCTGGCAGTGGCAAGGACTTGTTCCCGCTGTGCTGTGCCACAGCTGTGCAGGAGAACAATGGAAGAGTGAAGTTGATGAAGCTTGTGCTGCTCTTAAGGATGGAGATGTGTCAAATCTACACTTTAATCTCTTTGGTTTTAGTGCTTATATTGTAACCAAAATGTTTTCTCAGCTCTTCTGCTGGGTCTGCCATGCTTCCATGGCATTCCTTGGTGCTCAGTGCATGCCTGCTCGGTGTGGTGCTCCTTCTGCCCTGCAGCTCTCCAGCTGCCACTTCCTGGGCTCTGTCTCAGTGTCTCCCAGATACCTTTCCTCCTGCTCCCAGACTCCATCCATTTCCCTGCATTTCCTCAACACCTACATCACTCCTCGGGCAACAGTGGTTGAAGGATGCTGATTCAGGCAACAAAGCTAGATACCATCTGCCATCCTCACTGTCATTGTGTCCATTCATCTCCTCCTTTCAGTAATACAAATACCTAAAACCGGCAATTTAGGCTGTAGCCAGGTGAGGGTTGGTCTCTTCTGCCAGGCAAGCAGCAAAGGAACAAGGGGACACAGTCTCAAGTTGTGCCGGGGAAGGTCTAGGCTGGATGTTAGGAGGAAGTTCTTCCCAGAGAGAGTGATTGGCATTGGAATGGGCTGCCCAGGGAGGTGGTGGAGTCACTGTCCCTGGAGGTGTTCACGACTGGATGAGGCACTTAGTCTAGTTGTTTGGCCAGAACTGGGTGCTAGGTTGGACTGGCTGATCTTGGATATCTCTTCCAACCTGGTTGATTCCATGATTCTATTCTGTATCTAATCCCAGTGCTTCTCTCAGTTTGGAGGTGTCTTTTTTTGTTGTTTTAATGCAGAAACCGCAGCTTGCTGACAACTAACTTAGTGTTTTTTTCATCTCTTGCAGTCAAACAAGGTGCCAGTGGTACAGCCTTCTCATGCGGTTCACCCCCTCACCCCTCTTATCACCTACAGCGATGAGCACTTTTCCCCAGGGTCACACCCATCTCACATCCCCTCCGAAGTCAGCTCCAAACAAGGTAAGCCTGTTGCCTCCCAGCACAGTATGGGGATGCAGAGTGGTCCCAGTGTCCCCGTGCTGCTGACAGAGCTTTATTTGTCGTATTTTGGAGAGAGGGTTCCAGATGTGCATGCTTGATTTCGGAGACAGTAATTCTGCCATCATGATGCTATTTAAGTTGGCTCCTTAAATCTTCATGTTCTTTCTAATGTGTTAATTTGGGCTTGCTTTACTCATCAGAATCTTCTAAAATCTCAATAAGCAGCAGCAGCCAGACCTCACCATCCCCTCTGGTGCCTGAGGCTTGCAGCATGCAGATGCAGAAGCAGCAACCATCTCTCCCCTTCCTGAAAATGAGGGAAGGGCACAGCAGCAGTGGTGTTATCAAAACCTTTCTCTTTTAACCTTGTACTCAAAATTGTATTTTATGTCCTTATATTCTGGCTGTATTCTTCCATATGTCGGTTGCCATAAAATACAGTTTTGAGCCCGCACAAGTCAAGGCTCTGGAAACATGGTGGTTTTTAACCTTCTCGTGCCTACTGCCTTCTGCAGAAAGTGTCAGTTTAGATATTCAGATCATGGGTGTCAGTTTTCTCTATGGCCCTGGAACTTCTTAAAACAAAGCAGAAAAAGCCCCCCCAGATCCTCATCTGGGAGAGCATCAGCCCAGCTCTGCACCAGGTCAGTCTGTGGGCCCCACCGACAACCTCTGAGGTTTGGGGCACGGTCTGCACCAAGAGCTTCCCCCCAGTGCACCCACAAGTTTCTGGAGGGGAGTGTACCTGCTTGCATTGCAATGCAGAAGCTGTGAGGGCAACATCATGGTTGTTGGGGAGCTGCAAAGGGAGGACTGTCCCTGGAAGGCACAAGTCTGAGCTGGGTTTTGAGGACCTGCCTGAGGAGGGGAAGCCTGTGTGGGAGAACCAGTGGTGAGGAAGGCAGGAGAGGGAGCAGAAGGTTTACAAAGACATTGGCTGTAGTCAGGTTGTCTGTGTGTGGGTGTGAAGTCTGTCAGTGCTGGGTCTGGTCTGGGAGGATGCCTCTCCCTGCCTCTTTCTGCACTCGCATGTCTCGCCATGTGGCGTGACCTGTAGTTAACAAGATCGTGAAGCTTTCCTTGGGCGCGCATCCACGTGCACACTTGTCCCAGTTATCTGGAGAGGTGTCTAGCCACATTGTTCAGGGAGCTGAGACTTTGTAGTTCTGACTTCCCCTGAATGCCTGGGTTTTATTTTGGCCATGCTTCACAGGTAATGGCAAGAGCTACATGCAGAAAATACCACCGTCCTGTGGTTCTGTGTGGTTTTTGCTGTGGGTTTTTAGCTGATGGTTGGTTGTTGTTTTTTTTTAGGGAGGGGAAGTACAAAAAGCGCTCTACATGGAAAGCTTGACCTGTAAATACATGTCCAGTATCTTTGTCAGAGTTGGAAGAAGCAGGTGGAGACCTCTTACCCTCATGTGTCTTCCTCCTTTGCATCATTGCCCAGGAGAAGGATATTCGTGCACGTGCCTTGAAATCCCAGGGGTGCTGCTGGTTAGAAAATGGGATTTCCATTTCTGGCCTAAGCTGGCCGTGAGGGCTGGGGCACACTCTGCTGCTGTAGTTCATCAGCTCAAGAGATTTTCACTTACTGTATGATGGGTTTGCCCTCTTGCAGCCCAGTTCTTTGCATTTACCCCAGTTTATTTTTGTACTCCCATCCTGCAGAACCAAACTGAACGACATCTGGTTTGCTGTTTCTGCTGCTTCACTTCCTTTTGCCTCTTCTCACTCTCTCCCCTGTCCAGCCCTGTTGCAACCCACCACTCATATCCTTGTCCCCAAGCACAGGCCTACCAAGGGGCTCTGGGTGGGGGTGGCCAGAGGCATTACTGATGCAGAGCTTGTGCCTCTCCAGTCTTCTTGGATGGGCTCTTGATCCCTCTGCTCTGCATCTGGCAAAGACGGGGATGGATTACACAGGCTGGAGACTTCTGCTTTTGGCTGTGACAGTTTCCTTGATGTGTGTGGTCTTTCCATACTCCTCGTTTCAGCGCCACAGGCGTGTGGGAGCAGCCCCAGTGAAGTGGCCCATGGAGTTGCTGCAGAGAGAGGGGTTTTTTTTCTGCTCAGGTCCTCTGCCAAGTGCCTCCGACCATTGTTTCTGTCCTCGCCTCCCACCGTGGGTCTGGAATGAGGCGCTGCTCCAGCGCCCCAGTCCTGATGTTAGGGTGTCCTCCTCCTGCTAAATTCCCTCACCAAGGGAGTCCACAGCTGTGGGCCCACAGCACTGCCTGTTGCACCCCAGGCACAATGGGATGGACACCTAACCGCCACCTTGTTAAAGGCAGTCACTTCTTCTTTTCCTTTTATCTTGTTAACCTTCTCCTGAGCAAGAACTGACTTTGGAAAGCACTGGCCACACAGTAGCTGTGCATGTTCCTGAAGGGCATTAGGCAGCTGACAGCCTCCCTATAAGAGATCAAAAGTTTTGGACCACTGACAATCACTGTGTGTTAGTGCAGAGAGAGTAGTGTCATAACTGTGGATCAGAAATGTAGGTTTTGGGAAGGGGTAGCCCAGCTCCTTGTGCAGACCTTGATGTGGCAGAGGCAAGTGTGATCACTGCTAGGCTCATCAATTGTCACTAGAGATGAGAGGCTGGGCTTATTTTTTCACTTAAGCTTTTTATTCTAACTGCTCTGAAAGAGCATTTCCTCTTGTGTAAAAACCCTAGGATGCATAAAGTGTTCCCTCTCTTTTCAGCCACCAGCTGGTTTACATTTTCAGAAAGACTACCAGCCAGAAGTTTGATCTTCCCTCAGGTTATCGCCCCAAGTCTGGAAATTTAGAGTTTTTGAGACAGTAACCCCATCAGTATTATTTTCCATCTCTTCCTGTACACAATCCTGAAACACATTCTTCAGATCTTGTAATTAAATTCCTGAGATTTACATGCAAACTGGGAAGAGAGGGGAATAAGTCAGTAGCATCAATCTATAAACCAAGTCTCAAGGTATCACACTCAGTCTTGGACCTTTGGAGTGTCACCACATAAATATTTAATACCTTTTTAAAGCAGCTGATTTAACATGTGAAGTAGACTTAACAATTCCTTCTGCTTCAGCCCCCTCTTCCCCAAACACATTTAAATAAAGCGATGTCTTTGTGGCCTCTGCAACCATAATTCCATGTCTCCTGGGGGCACAAGGTTTAGGTGAAGAATGGAGACCACAGACCCTTCTGGGACGAGGATTAGCTTTTAATCTTGAGGTGATTCTTGCAGTTGTAGGACTTTGTGTTCTGGGGAATGTGAGCTGATGGATCATTCCTGATGGGACTCTTATTTTTTTCCATAAAATACTACCAATGCAAAACAGATTGACCTTGGAGCCCACAGGAGTCAACTTGATGAAGAGCTTAGTTGGAGCTGGAGTGACAATTGGAAGCCAAATGAATCATATCAAGTGTGACCATTACAGGCCTGAAAATGATTCTTAATTAACCACTGATCCTCTGTGGTAGCAAGTTTCCAAATTCTGTGAATCCATAAGGGAACCCTCCAAAATGTATGAGTAGCAATTTACCTAATCTAATAGCTTTGCTGCGCTGCCTCTTTGACAATGCTTTATTTTCCTCTTGTTTCATACTGTGTTAGAAGAGCTCCTTGGGATCTGACTGGGTTTGGTGAAACCACTGGGAGGACAATGTTGTCTAACTCACTTTACAGGAGATGTGAGCTTGCACAGGTCCTTTCTCGTGCATTTATTTCCTCCTTCCACTTTGTTTTTTTCCACTCTTTGAATTGCAATACTGTGTGCAAGTTACTTGTTGTTTCAAAGGTGGTGTGGGTAGCCTTTTGCTTTTAACACTAACAAAGAAGTTAGTTACTTCTTATCCAGAGCTCTAATTCCACCATAGCCTTAGCCATGTTAGCTGTGAACTGTAGCTCACATGTAATATTTTGAGGGGAAAGTCATTCATTCTTCTGTGCTCTTTAACAGGCATGTCCAGGCATCCTCCAGCTCCTGATCTCCCTACCTTCTATCCCTTGTCTCCAGGGGGGGTTGGACAGATAACACCACCTCTTGGCTGGTAAGATCTTTCAGCTTCTTTTCAGACAAAGGTGCACGTTCACACCGTTTGCTGCTGCTGAGCCATTCACAGCAGTTACAAAATAAGAATGTTGCTGCAGTAAGAAATTGCTACATTATTTTAGTTGAAAAGATCAAAAAATGTCGCTCTTCGAAATGAACTGAATCTGGTTTTTGAACGCGTCCAGAAATTGAAGTGTGTAGATTTCACTTTGAAGTCTGTGTGTTTCTTATGGCTCGGATTTGTGGCTCTTGGCATTTGGAAAGATAGCAGAAACCAGTTCTCAAGGAATTAAATGTAAATTTCTAATAAACAAAATTGCAATTACCGAGAGGAGGGGAGAGGAGGTAAGAAGGAACTTTGAAGTGTGTGTGTGGGGAGAAATCTTAACACTGCACCCAAACAGAGAACAAACTTGAGTAGTCTGCTGCATTTTACAGTTTGTGTGTGGAGAGAAACCTCTGTGGTTGGGAGATTTTCCCGTTCTTGCTGATACCAGTGCTCTCAGGATCTCTTTCTGCCACTCAGAGTATCATTTTCCTTGTGGAGGAAGCACGTGCTATTTCGATCAGTTTGGCAAGATGCTTCATGTCTGCTTGGAGTAGAGAGCTCCTTGCCCTCAGTTCTGTTGGAGCAGGGAATAAGGAAACGCAGCAGCAATTTCAGTGCTTTAGATTCTGTGTCTTGACTGGTCTGTGTCCATGCAAGGAATGTTGTGGATTTTTGATTATTTTTTTTACTGTGTCTATGGGAGGGAAACATGATCCAGATTGTAATAAGGACAGGAAGTAGAGCAGGAGATGATGAAATGCCATGTTGCTGGCAAATCTTTTAGGAGCTGCCACATGCCTTCTTGGAACAAATCGTCAGACAGCAAACTAAAATGTGGAAGTATCTGATTCTACTTTTTTCCTCCCCCCACACCATTATTATTATTCCACTCATCCCTCCCCCGTTGGTTGCTGCTTGGCTGACTTCCCACCTCTACCACTGCCAGACACGTCCTGGCATGGGTATTCCAGATGTGGTCAGTCATTTCTTCCAAATTGCTTCTCAGTGCAGAAGCTGGAGGGAGAGATGGAGGAAAAGAGAAAGGAGAGACAAGATATGATCTTGTAAGGTTTGGGGATGTATTCAGCAGCATTCAACGACAGCAGGACATGGCCGTCCACTCCTTCTGCTCTATGGTGTCCAGCTGCCTGCTGTGCAGTAGTGCTGCTGAGACTTCCTCCACCCCTTTTTTTTCCCCTTTCACCTTTGAGCACTACTCCTTTCCAGTACCATATGCTGTGAGATGTGTATCCTGGACCTTAAAAAGGCCACTATCTCCATTTTTTCTTCTCCAAAAGCTGATCTGCCAGTCAATAAGTACTGTCCGAATAGGACTGAAGTGTGCTATGGTCTTCTGGACTGATTGAGGTATTTGGGTTGAACTGGTGCTTGCACTACCATAGCACGCTACAGGAGACTGTTAATCGTGGTCATGGCCCAAACCATTGCTAGCTGAAAGTAACCTAAATGTGGTGTTGATGATAAAAACTGGAGAGTCCTAATGACAAGATGGTGACAAAATATTCTTTATGTGTGGGAGTATAAAGGAGGTAAGAATTTCATACACGCTTCTCATACTGTTTTACAAAGATTGAACTTTGAAGTAGTTAAAACGGACTTGTGTTGCTGTGGCCTTTTAGGTGATTGTGAGGTTTCTATCAAACAAAGGTATACTTAGAAAAGCTGCCCACTTGCACCTCACTATAAGGGCAAAAAAGTTTGCAAAGAATAAAACTGTTCAAAAGGTTTTCTAGCACGATAATTCACACCCTGATGTCCTTATGCTGATGCAGAGATTGGAATAAAATATCTCTTTCCTCAGAGGAAGTTAACCAAATCTGATTCCAGTGCTTTTGAAACTAGGTGAGAGAGGGCTAGAGATAGAAGAGTGTGTGTGCGTGCAGGTGTGCTGTGGAGGAGGAAGGCTGGTTGGTCTGCTTTTCTCAGCAGTGGAAACCTAGATTGGGAGTCTTTCAATAGCAAGGAAGAAAGTCTGAAGCGTTTAGGTGTTCATTAGCCTTGAATACAGCAGAACTTTTGTAAGTTTTACCTCTTACCATTTATTTGTGACTAGTACTGAGTCCCATCAAGTGCTTGTAACTCTAGAGTAACTAATGAATACCGTATCATATGATTGATGGGTTCCTTTCTTCTGTGACCTCAGGCAAGGTCAGCCTGTATATCCCATCTCGAGTGGATTCAGGCAGCCCTATCCATCCTCACTCTCAGTCGACCCTTCCATGTCCAGGTAGGTGTAGGAGGTGAATGACTGACTGGGGAGTAACTGCTGGCATTAGAGGGCAAGTTGCTCTTCCGCTTGCATCTTGGTCTGCCTTTGCTTGCTTTTCAGTCAGCTAAAACTTTATGCATACATTTTTCTTTAACATGTTCATGTCCATACAGTTTGCCTGGATCCCACACTGGTCTCATTCAGCATTTTCTTGGAAGTCTCTGAAGTATTGCAATTAGGAGCACTGGTGAACTGTCAACAATTAATTGAGCTGTTTCATCTGAAATGAGTCGTCAGTTCATTTCCAGATGCAACATACGGTGTGCATCCTTGGGTTTTGCTCATGCAAGTATGCAAACAGGTGGATTGTCACTCTAGTCTGCATCCTCTAGTTCTAATTTCAAAGTTGTTGGTAATTAGTCTTGAATCATTTAGGTATCAGTCCTGTGGAAACTTGCTCACAAGTAGGTATTTCATAGCCCCAAAGCCACTAATGGCAGGGGATGCCAGCACAGTGTATTCTTACTGGTGTGTGAATCAGGCACTGTCTTTATGTCTAAGTGCAAGCAAGCAATGCTTATTGAGACCTGGCCATGACACACTCTGGACCTCCTCTCCTCTGCTTTTGCAATCTACAGACAGCTTCTGCATCTTGTGCTTGGTGTACACTAGGTTGAGTTATACCATTCTTGGACTTTTTGTGTGTGACATATCCTCTTGCACGGGGACTTACAACAGGCCACTTGTTAAGTGGTGGGTCCTCCTGCCTGCATTTATGTGGGCTCATTTGGATTATCGCTGTCCCAGCATTTCTTTACAAGAGAATGACAAGCATGTGCTTGTCAGGGTGATGGGGAAGGAAACCTATTCTTTCTCCATAGTAAAATGACCTGATCTGGTTATAGGGCTTTGTGATTGCTTTATTTTTACGGCTTGGAGGAAAAGGGCAAGGAGACCAGGGAACGGAGAAAGGAGATGAATGTGATTCCTTAACCAGCACTCACTCAGCAAACCTTTGAAGCATGGGCTTGCTTTTGATGTTAAGGCTACTGTCCACCAGTTCAAAATAAAGAGCACAGGTTTTCCCTTGCCCTTGAGCTTGCAATGCGCAGCACCTTCAAGATCATCTCAGCTGTCCTTGAGGTTGACCTGGGTTAGTAGAGTGGGGGGTGACTGAGTTAGTGGCACTTTGGTTTTCTTTTCCATTTTCCTTCTTGTACAAATGAAAGTTTTTATTTAGGACTAAAGTCTTCCTCGTTTGTTTTTTTTTTTTCCACTCTTCCAGGTTGCAGATTTTCTTAAATTCATTTTTTCTTGTAAGCATGTGAAGGAAGGATAGTGAGTTCAGGTGAAGCGATGGTAAAATCTTTTAGCCTAAGCAGCTTGAAAAGTAAGAGATTCCTCAGAGAGTCACCAGGGACTTCTTGAAAATATTCTTCTTTTATTTTGTTTCTGCATGGCAGTTCCCTACTTTGCATTGGCTGGTGGTGGAGATTTTAAGAGTGTTTCTATCTTGGAGTGGAAATACAGTTTTTTGGTTAAGAAATGTGTGTTTTTATTGCTAGTCAGTGCAACAGTAGGAGCATTAAATGTTCCATGTGTGCGTTGCTCTTTGCCTGAAAAGTAATAAAAACAACTCCTTTACAAGCAAAGTGTTGGCTGATTCTGTTTGTTTGTTTTTCTTGAACAGATGGGCTGCAATGCACAAAGCTTAGCCAAAGATTTTTCGTGCGCTCTTAAGGAATTGTCTTTTGTTGCAAGCTCTGTAGCGTTCCCGCTCATGGGGCATCCAGCTGCTGTCATACATGTTAGGTGCCTGTCTTCAGTAGAGTTACAGACCTCTGTTTGTTTTCTCTTTCAGGTTTTCACATCACATGATTCCTGGTCCTCCAGGCCCTCACACAACTGGAATCCCTCACCCAGCTATTGTAACACCTCAAGTAAAACAAGAGCATCCGCACAATGACAGTGAGCTAATGCATGTGTGAGTCTGCCTTTCTGCACCAGCCTTTAACCTGTAAATGTTTGAGAACCAACTCTGTCAGAAAAAGAGTTAAAGAGGTTAAAAAAAACCCAAACAAACCACACATATCTTTCATTACCTCTTCTGAATTTTAACTCTTCTGTAACTGTGAAACTAGAGATGTGGGCTGCTGTTTGGGAAGAGCAATGAGACATGAAGTGATTTTTTCTTTTTCCATTTCAGTCTAGCATTTTCTAGCTATCAGCAGCAGTCATCTTGATTCAGACACAGTCATGGCACTGTCTATCTGTGAATGTTGCTTGAGTGTGAGCTCACAAAATTCTGCTGGTAAAGCTCTTAATTGCAAAATTTACGAGTAAAAAGCACCTTGCTGCTTAGTACTCAAAGGCAAAGGCCCTAAGAAAGAAGTAGATGAGGAGCTGTCCTGCCTGTAGCCATGGTCTTCTAAGGTGCTATGGACAGCCTTTCCAAAAGAGGATTGGAACAAGTGATGAATTTGAAGCAGATTCACAGATCAAATGCTATTAGCCAGGGAATGTCAACCTGACATCCCCCCTGAGTGTTGAATTAAGCCAGTTCTCTGAAAATGTATGAAAGGGGATGGGACATGACCACTGAAATTCTCATTATTTAAATGCTTCTGTAACCACAGGTTGGTAATTTTCCATTGGGCTTTTTTTAGGCTGAAGGTAAATGGATGCTTTTTTTCCCTTCCTTTTTCCTTTCCCCCACCACGTTTTAGGAAGCCTCAGCACGAACAGAGAAAAGAACAAGAGCCAAAAAGACCTCATATTAAGAAACCTCTGAATGCTTTCATGTTGTACATGAAAGAAATGAGAGCGAACGTTGTAGCAGAGTGTACTCTGAAAGAAAGCGCAGCTATCAACCAGATCCTTGGCAGAAGGGTATGTACAGCAGGGGTGTGTGCTGCTTATTTCTGTGTGTTTCCTTTTTAGCTGGGTATGGTGGCTCACTTTCTGCTTGAGGTGCTAACTAATGTGCAATATCAAATTGGCTATAGAAGAGAAAAAACGTGCAACTAAAAATAAAAGCACTCCCCTGATTTTCTGTTCTTGGCATTAGTAACATCATCAAATTGGTGTCTGTCCCATTCATGTTGTGGTGTCAACTCATTCACACGTGGAAGGAGCATTCCAGTCACTTTCTGGTTTTCCTCTGGGCTGGTGTCTGTCAGAACAGGAGGGCATCATTCAAAGATGAACACTGGTTGCCAGTGGAGACAGAACTCAGAAGCGAATAACTGTAAAGTTAAACAGGTTGAAATGGACCTGTGGAGGACATTTCATCCAACATTGCTCAAAGCAGGTCCAGGTACATCAGGTTGCTTAGTGACTTCTCCAGTCAGGTTTTGAATGTCTCTAAAGTCACCAGCCAAGTACTAATGATCCCAGTACACATCACAAAGCCTTGCTGAGAGCCATTTGCTTCTGTGGTATTATAGGCATATTTTGTTTTTTTCCATGCTCAGAGCAAAAAACAAACTGCAGGCCAACCCACAGTGACAAAGTTCAGGTTCACTGGCAGTGTTATTCCAGGTGAAAGCAGCAGAGGTAAATGCACTTTTTCCCCTTGTGTGTCCCAGAAATGAGAAAAGTGACAACTTTGGTATCAGTCTGAGTATGAGTAGAGATTATTCAAAATCCCTTGGCTCCGTGTAAGTCTCATTTTAACCACTGTCCAAGGCAGCACTGAAGGGCATTACAACTCTGTGAAACCCCTGTGCTTTAAAGTGGGAAGTCAGTACATGACTGTAACTGCTACTTCTCTGTTAGTCTGAAGACAGTCCCACTCTGCCAACCAGAGCAGAAATATATTGGTACTTGTCCCAGTTCCTGCAGCCTTCTGCCTTCTCTTGGATGTCCTTGTTGCCTTCTCATTGTTTGCCTCTTCCACTCTTTCATGCAAGTCCCTAGGATCGTGTTTTCATTCTGACTCAGGAATTGATCTTAGTTGCTCAGTGTGTCAAGCTAGTTTTTGTAGCCTGGAGGAAGGCAGTGGCTTACATATCTCCATTTTGGTAATGAATGAAGCCTCAGTGCTGCACTGCTTGCTTTTTCCACAGCTTGGACTCCTCTTTTCAAGTTACAATTCTCCAGGAAAATAGCTCAAATTCCACTTTTACTGTGGTACAACCAGCACACGAGTTGTCCAGTGTAATTGCTTGGAGATTAATTATTATCAAATGTTTTGTGTTCAGTCATCCTGGTCATTGACTATACCCCATGCCACTCCAAAACAGGAACCACCTCTGTTCTCCAAAGCTGACACTTTGCATGCTGCTGGGCTTCCCGATGCCATGGCAGGATGCTTACTACCTTCCAGTTCTGGAATGCAGGTGTGGAGTTTGAAACCAGTTTGCAAACAGTTTGAGCTGCTGTGCCCTTCAGTAACACAATGAACTTGCCAAGTCAAGATGAGCAAGCCCTTTAGTTTAGCTCTTCCAATGTGTAAGAAAATGACATATTAAATCATACAGATCTGATCTGATAGGAAATCCTGGTTCTGTAAATTATTCTTGTATGAATGTCTTCATAATTTAATCTTTCCTGGTTTTGGGTTTTTTTTTCAATATCTTCATACCCCAACCCACCATGCACATTGTCAGGGGTCCAGCAAAACGTGTCTGATGCTGCAGCAGTAGAACATGATTGTAAATAAAAGACCTTTACTGTCTTTGGGTGGATTTTTTTGTCTGGGGGGGTGGTTTGGTTTTGTTTGTTTTAAGGAAACTTATCCCTACTTGGCGACTGGGGTCAGCTTGTGTATTACTTTTAACTTAGAATCATAGAATCAGCCAGGTTGGAAGAGACCTCCAAGATCATCCAGGCCAACCTAGCACCCAGCCCTAACCAGTCAACTAGATCATGGCACTAAGTGCCTCATCCAGTTTCTTGAACACCTTCAGGGACAGTGACTCCACCACCTCCCTGGGCATATTTGTAATATATTGTAGGTATCTGCTTGTGTATTGTGCTAAGTAATTTGGAACATTACAATTCTGTGGTGTCTGTATCTTAGAAACTTTTTGCAGTTTCTATTTCCTTTTCTTCTATTACAAGAAAAATCAGAAAGCACGTACCTAGAAGCCCAGTACTTGAGAGATTGAGCTGGGAACAGAAGCCTACTATTGCCCAGAAAGTTCTTGTGTGGGCATTGCAAACTTATGTGTGGCTGTTGCTTAAGAACAGGACAGCAAACCCTTCTGTGGTGAAGAGCTTGCTGCCCTTTAAAAGCACCACAGAAGCTTTCTGTTTTGTCAGGAGCTAAAGGCTGGGGGTCTGTTGTTGTTTTATAGAATCATAAAATTGTTTGAGTTGAAGAAGACTTCGAATATCATCAGGCCCAACCATTGCCCTAACACCACCTATGTCAGGGTTTTTTGGAAGTCTTTCTACTTTTTAAATTCCTGCTGGGAGAGCATCCTTCTGTGAGCAGATTATTTGGAGAGCTCTATTTCCATAAATGATTTTTCTCTTGCTTTAGGCACTTGGCAGTTGTGGAGCTGACAGATGCCTGAAAGTTGGTTATTAAACCCAGGTGCTTGTAATTACTAATGGGTTTCATTTTCTTGCAGCTGGGAAGGCCTGAATCAAAGTCACAAAAACACTTGCTCATGTCACCTGTTGCCTAGGTATGAGTTACTTCCTACTCTAATGCAGTGTTTATTTTGTTTGCAGTGGCATGCCCTCTCCCGTGAAGAACAAGCAAAATATTATGAACTAGCTCGTAAAGAAAGGCAGCTACACATGCAGCTTTATCCAGGCTGGTCTGCAAGAGACAACTATGTAAGTCAGCCACTTGAAGGCTTTCTCTTAGATTAACTTCTTAAGTTCTGGATGGAGGGATGGTGGGCAAACTTGGAATATAAGCTTCATATTTATTTGCATTTCAGGCACCCAGAGCACTTGGGATTTTGTTATTGTTGTTGAGATGCTTCTTAAGAAGGTTGCAGGTTTTGAGAGGAAGAAAATAACAAGGAAAGTTTGGTTTTGGGGTTTTTTTGGTAGGATTTCTTTTTTTCAAGTCTGAAAACTTACATTTTGTTGTCCAGATGTGAATTTTCCATCATTTTCTATTCAATCACTCACTATCCAGAAGTGTTCTTTAGAGCTGAGCTGAAGAGGGTTTCTGTCTTTATAGAGAACCAAAAGTCTTAATGTGGGGTGAACTTCAGCTGAAAGTAATTCAGAATGGTCCATTTCTGCAATAAAGCCTGCAGTTTGTATAAGTAAACTTCATGACAGATCCTGCTTGTTTTACCATGTGGTGAAGCTAAGAAATTTTCTTGCCATTATAATTAAATACAAAACAAGCATTAATAGCAGGTTGTACAGCTTGCACTGCACAATTACACCGTTGTGCTTACAACAAGCTGTCAGCATAGTTATGAAACTCACAACCTGCAGTCCTAGGAGACTGATCCTAGCCTGAGATCTGGGCTCTTTTCCACCCTGACATCATCTGTGGCATTATTTACTGATAGGAAGTGTACATGCTGTATCTGGCTCAGTTTTCCATCTGTATCAGGTAGCCAGTAGTATTTCTCTACTTCAGTGATGTCTTGTGGACATTAAAGTACCTGAATACAGCATTAACAGAAGCTTTGGAAATGCTCCACATTTCCAATCCAGCACAGCCATTATTCAGCTTAAACAAAATTTTCATTGTAAGCTAGAATCTCTTAAAGAGATCTTTGGCATAGACACAGAAACTCTGTGATCATCTCTGAAGTGAATGCCTTGGTCTTGCTGACGTCCACTCCCAGTTGTGTAAGCACAGACACTAGCGTAAGCCTCAGTAGCTTGTTCCTGCCTGTTTTATACAGTCATCTTTCCTAGCAGATGAGCTGTCCTGACCTTATGCAGGTAGGGTTTATTTCCAGTAACCAGGACATGTCAGCAGAGCTGTCTTGAAATACACCTGGGAAGGAACATTTAGGGCCTTGGTGATACGCTCCCTGAAGGCAGAGGGATTTCACTTGCCTTCAGCTTCCTTGCTGGAAAATCAAACCACTTGAGAGCCTTGTTAGCTCACACTTAATGGACATCAGCCTTCAAGATTGTCCTGTGATGCTTGGTCATGTTAACTTTGAGAACCTGATGTGTTTTGCCACAGCTTACTGCCCTACAGCACAAGCAGTAGACCTGGGGTTTCTTAAATGCCTTGATAGGCATTTGGAGTGTGTAAGGTGGCACGTATGAATTCTGGCTTTGATCTGCTTCCAACCTACATCCTGTGTGGAAGTACAGCTCTGACAGACTCCAGTCCTCTGTGTTACAATGCTCTGCTGGCTTCCTCTTTCAGTCCTCTCTCCCTCTCCAGGAATGCAGGTGTTGGTTGCAGTGGTGGTAAGGTGATCACAGTAGACCATAAGTCGCCACTGAAACCTTTTCAGTTATATGCCATCCTTTTTTACTAACTTCTTTCTTCTCTTTTTTTCTAACTTGAGCAGACAAAAAAACCCCAAAGTGTTAATTTAGCATAGATACTACTGCAGTATTTTGCCTGTTTCACGTGGCTGAATTTCATAAAACAGTACAATTATATAATGTGGACAATTTGGTTTGAATTTAGTATAGCTATAAAATATGGACTATTGGAGTTGAATTTTCTATTTTGATTTGCCTGATTCCACAATTTCAGAAATGTCAAGAAAATGTCACACATTTCAGTTCATCTCTTGACAGTATCTGTGTGGGTTTTACTATGTGTTTATTACTGACACACAAAGTAGTCCTGCTAAGTGGTGTGATGGGAGGAACACATTTTTTTCACAATGTGGTGCTGTCTGTGTGTGTTGAAATGGGAGGAAGCTACCTCATTTGGGAATGCTGACAACTAATTTTCAGCCCAGCCTTTTCCTTCTGTTTGTCCACCTCTGGTATCTCAAGGATGCATCTCAGCTCAGCTTCCAGTATGCTTTAGCAATTGAAGCCAACCTGCCATAGACAGTAAAACAAAATTTCCTCCCATGACTTTTCCACGTTAACATCTGTACTAATGTGCTTGCCTTGGTAAAGAAGCAGTGCCGTGGTGCTTCAGTGATGAAGCACATGGCTCTGAGTTTCTCAGAGCCCAGGAAGTCTGCTTTCCAACTTCTAGTCTTAGTCTCATCTTTGGGAGCTCACTCAAAAGTCATTGTCCAGCTCTGTTGTCTGTCTCGTGATAAGTAAGGACAGGAGCTTAAGAGTCAGGCAGGCCCAGACTGTCAGAGCAGACAGAGCCTGCTTAAACTCATCTGCCACAGCTTCACCATAACCTCTATTCAGAGCCCTCACTTGCTGTCCATCAGTGAGCACTGTTAGACTGTCCTGGAAGCTTGAAGGCTTCTTGAAAATATAAATTTTTTTTCTTGAAAAACAAAAAAAGGCATAGAGTGACAATGCAGAACAATAAAGAGAAGCTGTATGGAGGGATACCAAGGTGGTAATTAGGATGATGCAAGATGACTGGGGTTTGAAATTGTGGGTCTAGGTTGACCTTTCATTTCCTGACTGACTGTGCAAACCAGGAGCTCTGGCCTTTTCCATAGATGGGGGTGCAGGAGAGGGCTGAGGCTGTGGGTTGGCATGATGAGCCTGCACTGGCACACTGGTGCCAGTGTGGTGTCCAAGAAAGACAGCTGCCAGACCTCCGTTTCTGTCCTGCACCTCAATCATATTGAGGGTGCTCTGCTGTACAGCAGCCTGCATTGGATGGCTGCACTGTGTGTGCTCTGGGCACGGCCATGTGAGACTTGGCTTTGTTGAGGTACAAGTGTTATCAGAACAGTTTTAGTTGGCTGGTTTGTACCCTGGGGACAAGTCATGGTTGTCCTAGGCACTTTCAACACCCTGTCTGCTGTTGCCATGTACGACTGAATGTGTGAAGAGCTCTTGTAAGAGCCATAAATTATGATATCACCATATGTGTCATCAGATTATTAAGCGTGAGAAGTCTTTTAGATGCTTGCGGCTGCCAGCATTGAAAAACTGCCAGAAATGGTAATTCCATATGGATATAAGAGCATGTACTGCTCATGTGCATATTTCTTCATGGATGCTGAGAGCAAACCTTATTACCACTGAAACAGTTGGAAGTAGGTTAGAAAAGGTTTTAGCTGAGTCTGAGACCAATTGGGCTTTTTTTCCAGACCATTTTCTCAGTGTCCAGATGGTTTTCATTTCTGTCTCTTGAGGTCAGGGAGTGACAAAAAAAGTTCTATGCATGGTATAATCTATCTAATGATATGGTGAACTCGCCTCTTTTTCAGGGGAAGAAAAAGAAGAGGAAGAGAGAAAAGTTGCAGGAATCAGCATCAGGTAGGCCATGACCAACCCTTGCCATCCACCTCAGGTGTGTTTCAGAAAGCAGGGCCTGCTCTTTCTAATTTTTACATGCCTTCTTCTTAACACTTGCTTCTAATAGATGTTGTGAGGTACTTGGCTTTGAGTGCAAGCTTGTGAAAGTGCACATAATACACATCTCCTTTCCCTTTGCACCTCTCTGAACAGCAGTCCTGACTGCATCAGTTTCTCCAGCTGAACTTACACATTGCTGCAATCACTGTCCTGCTTTACCTTGGCTCTCCTCCTGAACCAATGTTGCATCATCCTTAGACTATGACTCAAATACTGTGTGGGATTATTGGACACTGGAAACTTTACACTGATCTTTTTTGTAACCGCTGTATTTTTTTATGGCTGTATTTTACATCTCTGTGTACACTAACAGCTGTCTGGTAGGTTGGCTGAAAGCATCAGTGAGGTCTCCTCTTTGCCTGTCAAAGATATGCAAAGTGATACCCTTTTTTCTCCCAACAAAAAATGGCTGGTATAAGAACCATAAAAAAAACCCCAAACAACAAAACCACACCAAAAATTCCATGTAATACTGTAGCAAACAAACTTACTTGGAATGTGCAAAAACGCTGTGAGAGAAATTTGTTAAAGGAAAACAATCTTCTACAGGTACAGGCCCCAGAATGACAGCTGCCTACATCTGAAGCATGGTAAGAACATCTCTAAAGCTTTCCTGGTGATAAAACTGAATTGTGAAGTAAGCTTTCTTAGAAATTTTATGCAATGATACCAATTTAGCAAAAATTGCAGAAGTCCCACATCCCACAGCTCATGTTACTTTGCCTACTGATGGTTTTTATACCGGCTATCTCTTAGGTGTCCGCCATTTCCCTACTTAACCTTAATATTTTCAAAGCCTCACTGACTCGCTGCAAGTCTGCTTGTGAAGCACAAGGGTGGGTTTATTAAGCAGTGCAAACCCTCCCAGCCAGCAGACTGTCACAGTTCATCAGAGCAGGTTAGAAGCTGGCTTTGGAGTAGATTTTATGTGCTGACATCTGCAAGATGTTGGCTGGGAACACTTCTTTGGGAATTTATTCACCTGTATACTAACAAAACATCCACTAAGAAAACGGGTGCAGCTAAATCAAGAACTCCTCCCCTGGCTGTACTGTGGTGTGGGCTGGGTGTTTTTGTTGTTCTTGTATTTCCAATGCATGTTTTCTCTCTTCATATCGTATCATCTGTAGAGAAGGTGGATTGACTAGTGGTTACACATGGTCAGTAACACCATCTAGTCTGCTTGTGAGCATACACAGTACCACAGTGAGCTGCTCGTTTCTCCCAGTGTTTGTGTTGGAAGGCTGCTCCTCTGTGTGATATGTTTTCCAGTAGTAATGCCATCCATTTGACACAATAGTTGCTTCTATACTGTCTGAAAAATAACACTTTCTAAACTCACTTGTGCATTATAACAGAAATGGGCTCTTTATTCCCTCTGCCTTATTGGAGGCAAAGCAGCCTCCTGTTGGCCCTCCCCTCTGTTGAGACTTCCAGCCAGGGAAAGCCCAGTTAAGTTTGCACTGTGCAGTGTGTCAGTCATCAGTCAGCATGCTTCAAGGCTCTTCTGTGGCTGTGCCATTATGCTGGTTACTCTAAACGTGATTGTGTTTAAGACTTTGGGGTAGGGAATAAAGTGGAAAGGTAAAATGTGTGCTCGCTCTTTTCTTCTTGCTAAGCAGAAGTTCTTTGGTCAAACACAGAATCTTGCTCTTTGCAGGATGCTTGACTTGCACTGATTTGAGATGGGGATTGCAGCACTGGGGTTTTGTAGCCTACACAACAAATGTAGCTGTAAAGTAGCATTCATAGAATCAACCAGGGTTGGAAAGGACTACGAGGATCATCTAGTTCTAACCCCCCTGCCCTAGATCACTGGTTACAGTGACTGCCATAACTATTACACCTATTTTAAAAACAAAAGAACTCCAAGTGCTTTAAGCTTCAGTTTTACAACTGACATTTCAGCTTGGTTGCCCAGGTTTGTGATTGTTGTATTTTTCCCACTGATGTTAAGACAGGACCAGTAAGCAAACCACACACTTTTACCTGAATTGATGCAGAGCACTCAATTTGGATTGGAATGAAACTAAGGTTGCAGTGACAGTTAAAAATCAGGGGGTAGTTGGCTTCTTGGAGGCTTTGCACTCTAAGGCTGACTGCTTTGCCTATACTGAACTACTTTTGTTGGCATTTCTCTGTTTGCATTTTCCATAGTAGCAGATGAGTCGACATAGAAGAGGGTGAATGTTCTGAGTATATGGGAGTTTCTCTCCTTCTCTTTCACCTCTACACCACTTCCTTCTTTCCTTCCCCAAAAGCTCTGAAACAGCATGGAAACTGTTGGTAACGCTTGTCTCTCTGTCCCCATGCACGAGATCAGTAGGTATCATCTTCTACTAGAGAAGGAATGTGCTGTTGACTCCACATATGCAGAAGTAGGCAGCCTCACTAAATGTTGCATGCCAAGCAAATGCTCTCCACTGGAGATGTACAGATGTGTTCTAGCTGGAAGTAAAGGCACAGAATGATTTAGAGAACCTGAATCGGCCAGACTTCAAAGTAAACTTCTGAAGGTTAAGACTCTTGCCCTTTCCAAGACTAATCCAAAGAATGTTTTGCCCACAAGCATAATATCTTAGCAGGCCCACAGCAGAGCTGTTGTAGTCTTTACTGGATGGAGATAATAAGTTTGGGAATGCCTCTCAGTGAATGCCACAAAGAGCTCTTGAAGACAGGAAAACACCAGCTTTCTTACTCATAGAGATGGTGCAAGGAAGAGGGGGAAAGAGGGTGGGAGGTCTGGGAAGGAGACAAGCATTCTGTTATCTGAGAAGAATCAGAAATGAGTAGGTGGCAAGACCAAAGAAAGAATCTCGAGATCAGCACAAAGGAGATGAGGCAGGGTGCAATTACGGTGATGTAAGTGAGAAGGATGAAATGGTGGGAGGCTTGCATGGTGGGATGTTCTGAGGAAAGTAACGGAAGAGACATGCAAACAGAAATGATTTAAGATACTGTGAAGGTTTGGGGTGTGGTGGTGTTAGTTTTTTGGGTTTTTATTTTTATTTTGGTCCATGAAGAATTCAGCACAGAACTGATTGTTAAGGTGGACCTCTAACTTGCTTTTTGGCTTGGACGTCACTTGAGCAGCAAAGTGAAGGTGGGAGCATGGAGTTGCTCTTACTCCCAGGATAGTTCACAGCAACAAGCTTCTTAAGGCTTTGCTGCATAGGCTTTGGCTAAGTGATCTCCTCCAGCCTGCTGAATGGCCAGTTTGTAGAACAGTAGAACAGCAGAGTACTTTAGCAATACTCTTAAGTACCTGCTACTGCTAAATAATTTGCCAGATTATCCTGGGCTACTCCAAAGCATGTCACCAGACAGTTAAGTAACTGCACTTTGTTTTCAGATGACACAGCCCAACACAATGTTTGAAATAACTTTTTATTTGTGGAGGAAATAACTTCCTTTTATTCCTGCCTTTTGAAATCAAGAGAGTGGCATAAGACCTGATAATGCCAAAAACGAGTTTGGGAGAGGCTCAGGCGGGAAGGGGAAAAGAGGAAAACTAAGATTAAGGATGTGCTGGTTTGAGGCTAATTGGAATATTTTAAGGAGAGAAATCAGACCATTGGTTATAAAAAGAAAATAATGATGAAGTCTGTATCATTCATTAGTTTGTTGAAAGGGATAAACAGCCAAAATGTCCCATTCTGGGACACTGCTTCCTTTTGCTTCTCCTTCACTCTGCTCTAATCTCTCCACTGACAAAGTAATTTTTGTTTGCCTGCCTGGGAAAGCAGAGGGAGAAAGAGAAGGTAGCTTTGAGCCCCTTCTGGGCAGTTTCTTTGTCCAGGAGGGGCTTTGGATGTCTATATTACTTTTATATTGTATATAGCTGTAAATACTTCTAAATATATTGTGTATGTGTGCTTGTAAATTTTGCTTTGCTGTGAATATATCTTACTTCCAAGCTGTCTGAGCTAGTCTGGTAAATTTCAGTAATAGTGGGGGAGAAAGTTCCTAACCCACTACAAAGAACAATGTAGAGATTGTCTGTTTAAGCACTTTTCTTGATACTTTAGGCACAGGCTTCTGGAAGACTTGTAAATGGAAGCAATTCTGTGTCCAAAGTAGAGATTTCTGATTTCCTACACAATTTGACTTTTGAAAGGGGGGAAAAAAAACCCCAACCAAACAGAAAAACCCCAAACTCTTCTTTAGCATTTCATGATCTTTAGCATTTCATGGCTTTCCAGTATCTGAAGGGAGCCTACAGGAAGGCTGGGGAGGGACCATTTACAAGGTCTAGTAATGTCAGGACGAGGGGGAATGGGTTTAAGCTGGAAGAGGGGAGATTTAGACTGGATGTTAGGAGGAAGTTCGTTACAGTGAGGGTGGTGAGACACTGGAACAGGTTGCCCAGGGAGGTTGTGGATGCTTCCTCCCTGGAGGCATTTAAGGCCAGGCTGGATGAGGCCTTGAGCAGCCTGCTCTAGTGGGAGGTGTCCCTGCCTATGGCAGGGGGTTGGAGCTGGATGATCCTTGAGGTCCTTTCCAACCTAAACCATTCTATGATTCTATGAGTATTTTTAAATCAAGAGGGAAACAGAAAGGTGCTGACAAAAATTCCTGTTGATCGTTCCGTAACATGGCAATAGTTAACTTCTCTAACTTCTCGTGGCTTGCTATGTACAAAAGGCACATCATGAGACATATGGCAGGGTGCAACTGGGAAGTCTTCACAAGCTACATAATTTAACATTGTGTTTTGGCATATCTTCAAGGGCTAGAAAGGGTGATAGAGAAGCTTAATAAGCATTTGAAAACCTAAGAAAAGTGTATTTGAGGCTTGCAAAATTCCACAACAGTTTGCATTTAGATTAGCAAAGCTTTCAAAAATGAGAAGGCTTGACTAATACTGATTTAAAATCAGAAGCACTTAAAAGCATCAGATTAACACTGTTTAAACAATGAATTACCAGTAACCTTTCCAACTTCCTACATGGAAATTAGAGACAGATTTTGGGGCAGAAGTGATTTTTTGATAGTGTTGTAACAAATAATCCATGACTTAGCTTTGTTTTCCTTATTACTTAGAATAGTGAAAGCAGACCAGTGGACCACTAGTGGACCACTCTACAGAGTGGAAAAGAACTGGTTGATGACTGTGGTCATGCCTAACCATGGGTTTCTGACCAATATGGTCGAAAGGAGATGCAAAAAGGATGCGGTGCCTTGCTTTCTCAGGCATGTTTTCCAGCCTAGCTTGTCCAATGCTCTTGAAATTGCTGCTGGAGTGGTAGAAAATGAAACTGCTCTGTCCCTTTCTATTCCCATTGATGGAAATGGGAATGTTAAACAGAAATGTTAAACAGAACCTGGAGAATTTGCACAGCAGTTGGCCTGTGCAAGGATCTGTGTGGTGATGGTAGTGCAGACTTGTCCTGATTTGCTTTTAAGTTTGTGTTTCCTTTGTGACCCGTTTCTTTATTTTGCTTGTGAATGGTGGCCTTCAGCATAGACAAGAGGGACAGAATGAACAGAAGAGAATTGCTGGATTGAAACATTTATTTTATTGAATACTTTGTTTAACTTCAGCCTTTATCAGACAGGTAGAGAAATTTCCAGAGATAAGAAGTACAGCCCTGAGACAGATTCTTTCCTGCAACTTTATTCTGACCTGACATTGATCTTGCCGGGGTGAAAGATGGCAAACCTCCTCTCTTTCATGTTCTCTGACATCAAGAGAAACGTCAAAAGAGCCAACCTGAAGAAAAGCTGCCTCCTGTTTAGGTGGCAGGTACAGAAGGGCACTGACACCTGCTGGAAGAGATGCAGCAGAGCACACCGAGTTCCCCAGGTCCCTTTGGTAGCCTGGTGAGGAACCGTGTGAAATGCAAGAGGAAACGCAAGGAAGGAAGGAAGAGTATAGAAAGCTATTTTGGGTGCAATCAGAGACTCTGTGAGGGATAAGGGTAAGTGAGGGTAGGGCCAAGCGTAGGTTCTCTAAATAGAAGCAGACAGTCAGTGTAGATACAGGAGTAGGGCAGCAACAACATTTTGTCAGTATTTACAAAACATTAGGTTTTGCAACCCAAGGGGGTTAGCAGGCTCAGCTGTAAAGCTGACATTCAGCATTTCATGGTTTAAACTGACGCTGACAAAGGGCAACAGCAGATAATTCCACAGGTGAATGCCTAGAACCTGTTGATTTTACCAGAGATTGCTCAAGTTGCAGATGCTGTTGTGCAGTTGAGATGCCTAATGAAGTTTGAACTCGGCCACACTTACAAGTGACTAAACAACTCAGCCCATATCGTCTCACTTCGGAGGTGTCAGCTGTAGGCAGCTTGGGCTAGGATGAAGGCACAGTGGGAACAACTATTGTTCTGACACTTCCTGTGGGATAGGGTGGGGACAGGGAGTTGACCACCATTCTTCTCTGGATGAAAATGGTGTATTCTAGCAGATTTATGAACTTGCCACCAGAGTGAGAATTCTAGGGTCATGAGAAACAAACTGTTTCATAAAGAAAACGTAAGTGCTTGAAATGTGCTTTCATTCCCAGCTGGAAGGAAACCTCAGCGTCGTAGTGTTTGTCTTGGTTCTATGTTGCTTCTCCATCCTTTAGCATTGCATTTTCATTTTACATGGAGAATTTCAAAACTGATCCTGTATTCCTGAGCAGATAGAAAGATCATAGTTGTGACATTGTCGAGGCCTTCCCCATTTGTTTCTGGAGACTAAGCTTGGGTGAAATCTGTCCTCTAATCTCAGCAGAACCATATTCAAGTGGTGTTCTGTGGAAGCTTAATAAATGCTTGCCACTTTGTTTCTGCCTGCCTCTGACTCCAGAGGTTACATTTGAAGAGAGCTTCTGATATATGTGAATGCAAGACCAGCCATCCTGAAGACAACAACCAACCAAATACCTAAATCTGATGTTGCCAAAGTCACTGCTAATAGAAGCAGCATTCTCATACCTCTTGATTCCTCAATCCTCCACTTCTAGGAAGCCATCTTTTAAATTTCTATCGTCTAAGGACAGAAATCCTGTGCAATATAAACAGCCTTCAAAGTGCAGATTGGAAAGACGTACAGGGAAGGGCCAGCTGAAGCACCACAGTCTAGCCAGTTAAACAGGCAACTGGTAACTAGTTAGTATATGTTTTAGTGTCCCCTTTCAGGACGTTAGCTTGCTGGAGCAAATGTTGAAAGCATTTGTGCACTGAAAGTGCCACTGGGGTCTAGTGTGTGATTAAGGGAATGGTACCAGGCACCATCTCTCTGAATTGGTGTTCCTGATACGGGCAGCAGTAAAGTGGGATCAGGGAATAAGAGAAATCAGAACTAACTGAGCAGAGACATATAATTTCTGAAGTTGCTTCCTCCTTGACAAAAGTAAGATACACATTTCCTCATGAATATTACGTTGAAAAATAGTGATCAAATAACAATAATTAAATTTGGGAGTTCTGCCCATCATCTCTGGGATACCTGAAATTGCACAAGGGAAAATGTTATTTATTTACCAAAATCAGTTTTACAGTGTGTGTCTTTGCTTCCAAAGTAGGTGAGGCTATGTTTTGATGAGTACTTTGGTTTCTTCCTGCACGTGTGTCTTTTGAGATACACAAACCTCCCATTGTGTGTTTTAGACCAGCAGAGATACTCTGCTGAGGTGACTTAATTGCATCAAAGTGAAGTTGGTGTGTTTGAGTTTTGAGGTGGTTTCTGTGTGCTGCTGTCTTCTGTTGGTAGTGTTGCTGTGGGGATGAATGAGTGTAGAAAAGTTGGTAAAGCTCAAAAAGATACTCGGGTTACATCTGACATGCCTTGGGTTGCACGAAAGCAACTGTTTAAATTATTCCATGTGTTGGAAGATTGAAATGTTGAGATCATCTTTCAATGTAGAGTGTCAACTCCTAAGCTGTGTTTAATTATGACAGAAAAGGTGATATAAAAAGGAAAGGTTACCTCTCTTGCTTCTTCCTTTGAAAGAATTTTCACTTATCACTTTACCAGTTCCTCACATCTTTCCTGTTACTGCAGGTGAAAACTAGGGGCACTGGAATTGCTACTTCAAAACAGATGCAGTTTCCTTCCCAGCTCTTAGTCTATAGAAGAATTTTAAAAACAGCGTTCTGAATATTTACTCTATGCCATAAAGGTATCAAAAAGATGACAAGCCCATTTCTTCCTCCTTTGCGCGTCTCTTTTAGTATATTGCTCTTCTTTAAGAAGCTCCTAGGGATGGCCTCCTAGAGGCAACCTGGTTTTTACTATAAACATGAAACCTCTTTCCTCCCACCCTCAACAGGAAAAACACGCTGTGGATCTTCCAGTACAATCATTTTGGAGATTGTAGCACAGTGATAGAGCTTCTAGTTTCATGCTGCCCACACCAGGGGCCTTTGATAAGAGCCACGCCTGCTTTGGCATCGCTGACTTCAGCTGCACAGAGTGGGAGCCCTGAAATACCTGAGCACTTCCAGTGCTGACACTAACCTGCTCTAGAAAGAGGTCTCTCATGGAAGAGGGGAGTTATTCCTGCTCTTCACCTAATGCATCTAGCTTAGGCCAAACTAAGAGGGCAGAAGTTAGGACATCACCAATAATCAGTGGAGATATTTTCAGGGGTAGCTGCTTCAGGGCATCTAAAAACACCAGTGGCTCATTTGTTGCTGAAGACTTGGCTCACAGTTACTAGCCATGCTCTGAGGCTAATAGCAGCAATGCAGGGGCAATGGGGAGACAAGAAATTACCACTGACATAGTTTCAGCAGAGCAGTATCTGTTACAGTTTTAGGATACAATTTAATGTAGTTTCTTTGTGGGGGAAGGCATCTTGAAAGGTTTCCTCTGCTGCCTGCTAGTATCCAGCTCTTGCAGAGAGGGCTTTTTCATGTCTCCTGTAGGTCCTTCCATCCATGTGCTGTAACAGCTTGTGGGACCCTGCAGCAAAATGGATTACTAACATGACTGGGGTTTTGTTGGGAGGTGGAGGTTTTGTTTGGAAACAACAGAGGTTGTGGAGTGTTTGCTTTTGTTTGCCGTGAACATTTCAAGGATCTGGCTTAGGCTAACCCCACAAACCATGGCACAGCTGGGCAGGAAGAGGAGCAGACTGCAGTGCTGGCATAGCATCTGCTTGTGCCTGAAACTCTCCCCAGCTCTGCTGCTAAAGAAAATACAAAGGGGCTTCACAAACATCGTGAACCTTTCAGATGAATAAGGACCTGGTTTTGCATACCCCAGTTCTGGAGTATTGGACAAACCCTGGCAGTAAGCTGAACATATTCACTTGGGACTTCAAAAGCAAACGAGAGCTTGAGCTGCCAGGTCTGAGTTTGCCTTGTTGTTTGAAGTACTGGGGTAAAAGCCAGCTTCAGAGACTGACTTTTCTGAAATACATGTAACTGCCATTTTATGTTGTCTTCTCCTTATGACTGCATGAAAACAGCCTATGGTGGGCAAAAGTGTAAAACAGCACCCGAGTTAAGGTTGTTACTTTCCCTTGCTTTCTGTGAAGGGTGAGCTGTCACTTCTACTATCAGCTTACTCCTGTACTGAGCCAGACACTATAGACTTTCCTCCATAACTTCTTCCAATTAGCATGACCTGGATGAAGCTACATAATCCTCTCCTTTGTTCCAGCAAAATGGAGATGAGTTAAAAATTAGGGGAGGAGCACAAAGACCCACCCCTCAGTCCACCTCATTCCCAAGTGTGGGGAAGACTTCTGATCCCACTCTGAGGCTCTTGGTCTCAGCCAGGCTGTAGTTTTGCTGTAGTGATTCCTGAAATACAATTTTATCGTTTCAGTTGTAAGGTTTTCCCTTATACACCAAACTACTGCTGAATTTTGTGTCTGCTTCACTCGAGGTGGAGCTTTTTATTTCCTTTCCTCCTGCAGTCAGATGTACACTGCAAATGGCACAGACAGTGCCTCCTATTGTGGCTGGGGCTCAAGACTTCACATATGTAAAATGTGACTTGCAGCACTTTCTTTGAAGCCTAACCACAGCCAGGGAGCTGTAATTGCAGCCTTTGATTGCGCCGACTTCACTTGTGGATTGAGCTTTGCTAGGGCATGCCTCGCTTGGCCAGACTTCAGCTACAGCCCCCCAGTGAAGCCTTAGATGTGGGAAGTCTTCAGTCTCCTTAGCACATGCCTGTGGTTTCTTGAAAAGAATCCTGACTTGACCTGTTTTATATCTGCCAGGCAGCGCCATCGTCACTCCTGGGTTTTAGGTATTAGTTTATCAGCAGTAGGAGCAGTTTCCAGCGTGGAGTCTTCAGGTGCAGCTGGGGAAAGGCTGGGTTCTGGGTGCTGTTCTCAGAACAGCTACCGCAGCATTCCCTTAGGATTAAAAGTACTGGGGGGCTTCCCTGCGCCTGTCCCCTTGCAGAACTGCAGTCGTGAGCTGCAGCCTCTCTGCTGGCTCTAAGGAGGTGCTGAGAGGGGCTGTGGAGAAGAGGCAGGTCCTGCCAAAGCTGCCTTTGGATTGAGAAAGAAGTGGTGGCCACTGTTTGGAAAAGCTGAGGGCCAGAGCAAGGCCGTGGTCGTTATTTTAACCTCCTGACTTCAAAGACAGCTTGCTGGTAAGGGAAGGGGGGAGGAGGCAGGGAACCATCTCTACAGAAGAGCATTTCATTTCCTTCAGAGAAGTAGACATTCCTGGCTGGTAATGGGGAGTAGCTCTGAATCGCAGCGCTTGTATCAGACTGCTGTGAACTACTGGCCTGGCGCCTCAGGGCCATTCCTCAACAGGAAGCTGAATGTTTTCATGTAAGACCGAGAGGAAAACCTTCCCAGGAAGAGCAACCTGGACCAAACCTTTGAAAATCCGGGATGAAAAGGCACAAAATAAATATAAAGCTGCAGGGTGCTCTCCCCAGTGTTCCTCTGCTGTTTGCTTGGCCTCTCTTCCGTGCTCCTTGGAAAGGTAGAGCCCTTTGCAGTGCTTTGATCCACATGTGTTATGGAGCACTGTGCTACTTTATAACACGGCAAAAAAGGAGCAGGAAGCTCAAAAGCCTTTTTTTCAGTTGGGACTTGGGCTGGTTTTATGAGGAAATAGGAACTGAATTAGTCAATACAGACCACCTCTGTTGAAACCACTGCTTTGCCAGTGGACTTTCAGCTGTGCTGTTTAAATGCCCACAGTGGCTTTAAATCTCCTTAGTGGCTACCAGCAGCAGGTGAAAATTCTTCGTTATGTATCAGGGATGGTGGTATTTAGGGGATGGGAGAGCACCCTTCAAATTAAAGCTATACAGAACAGTTTGGTAGAAATTTATGCTTGTTCTCTCTGGGTTACTTAGCTGGCAGCTAAACTTCAGTGTCCTCAACATTCCACTAAAACAATGTCATGTGGGTGGCCTCTGATGAGGAGTCAACTTGTTTAGTAAGATTTTTTTGGGCCTCAGTTTGCACTCACTAAAAACAAAGGATCCAAAAATCAGCTTTTCTGCATATGCTGTGTAATTCCTTTTCTGGGAGCTGTGCTCAACCAGGCCAGGCAGAATGGCTTGTGCTGCAATGGCTAAGAGGTAAGCTGCAGCAGAGAGGGGCTGTGGCCCAGTTACAAACAGCCCTGGTTTAAATGCTGCTGCTGGGGCAGTATTTGCTGATTAATTCTGCAGGTGGCTCTTACAGGCTGAAGCAGTCTATCCTACCATCATCAGTCCAGCACAAGTTTCACTTGTGGTTTAAAGGATTCCCTCGCAGACTTGTGCTGTCTTGCCGTGCAGTGACTCAAGGTGCTGGCAGTGTATGTTCTTGGTGTGACTGAGCATTTTGTGATTCTTCTGGTGAAAATTTACTCGCAGTCTCCACCTGCATTCCTGTGCTAATTTTGGTCATTCTCAAAAGCTCTGCTCATTGAACCTCTCTGCTTGTTTGGCAGCTGAACAGTGCCTGGGGGCCTAGAGGTGAATGTAGATGGTTTTTTTTTTTGAGACACCAACAATTCTGAGACCATTACTAGAGAGCATGTGCCTGACTCATTAGACAGTCTTTGGGTGGAGGCCCTGTTGTAACCCAGTTGTCTCAAGTCAGAAGGGCAGGGGTGATGGTTGAGTTAGTAAGGGCGTAAGTCAGCGGATAGAACCCAGAGACCTAATGATCAATTACTCTTCCCCTCTGGATGAGCAGTGCCTATAAGGCTTGCACTGTTGACCCGTTCACATGCTGTAAGAACATAAATCCCTCCAAGATCCCGGTGAACTTTACTGCAAGGTAAGAGGCCTGTGGTTCTTAGGCAAGTGGAAGATGTTCCTTTCCTGCTGAAAAGCAGAAAGAATCCTCCCCAGTCACATGGATGCATGGTAAAGTCATTGTCCCACACAGTCATCATCTACCACATTCTTCCACCCAGCACCTTGCAGAAGACAAAATATTTTTGTTTCTCAGCAGAGCTCAAGGCTCTGAAGTAGACACTTAATTGACCTGTAGTACCAAAGCCTAAGGTTGTCTGGGTTTGTAATAGGTAGCTGGGTCAAGTGTTGTAGGCAAACTAAATCAGCTGCAAAAGGGTTTAAGTTACTTCTGTACTCCAGTGAACGTCAAAATAGGTAAACCCCACCTTTGTAGTTGGCATGGACATCTATTTACAATCCAAAGTACTCTCCAGAGGTACTCTTGCAAACTTCAAGCAGTAGCAAGTAGCAGTACTCTGCACTTAACTTTGACATTGCAAACACATATCCCACTAATACAGTTGTGTCACAGTTACAGTGACACAACATCACCTACTTTAAGGGATTAAAAAAACCCCAACCCTGCTTCGTATAGCCTTTATCTCTCTCTCTCTCTCCCCTCCCTGTAGGTGGGAAAAGAAATGCTTTCTCAACTTGCAAAGCAAAGGCGGCGACACCAGGACCTCTTCTGGAGATGGAAGCTTGTTAAACCCTAGGTGTGTCCTTCATCCACACAGACCATCCCCCAAGGAGTCTGTCTAGGATGTCATTCACCCTGATGTCACTGCTAGAGACACTGAATCATAAAGACAATCACTGCCAAAATCCTTCACTATCACGAGGTCCAGTCCTGACATAAGTAAAGCAGAGGAGCTCCTGGGTCAGCAGGCAGCTTTTTGTCTTCACTCTGCCTCTGTCTTGCACTCTTAAGCCCCCATCTCATCTGTGTCTATATCAAGTCAGCAAACAAAGTAGCGCGGCTGTCTCTGCCTGCCTCAGCCACCAGGACAACCTAGAGCACAGCTGCCCCCATACAGCACACCGAGGAAAGGGATTTGCCCGGGCCAGGATGCCACGCTCGACCTTGTTATTTAATGGTGCGACAGGATCAATTTTCGGTTTAGCTTTTTTAAGAAACTTGAATGCTTTTATATTTTAACTTTTAGTTTGTAATTTCTTTGGTGTATATTTTACTAGGTATGAGCTTTTAAACCAGTGTCAGAAATTTGAAATACTTTTTAAATAAATGGGGTTATTTTTTTTTCCTTTTGTTTTGTTTTCTGCCAGAGGAAAAACCTGTATGGAGATTAAAAAAAAAAGGTGGCTTTTCTGTGAAACTATTTGTAACAAATAGTGGCCTCTCAGTCTATCTAATACAGTGTCCTATAGAACTAAATACATGTAACAACAGTCAGCTGGTCAGTAGACATGTCAGTCTTGCATCATCTACTCTGTGAACATGAGCAATACATCCAGTAAATCAGACTGCAGTGAGTTCTCCTTCTCACCCATTGCCCTTCTCCTTGTAAAAAGCCCAGCACTTGAATTATTACTTCAATTGTTCTGTATTTGTATCTGTTTTTGTTAGCCTGTTAGTGGGATTTTATGCCAGTTGTTGAAATGAGCATTGATGTACCCATTTTTTAAAATAGTAAGGCACAGCCTTTGCCAAAAATACTGTCAACCGTTTTGGTTTTTGTTTGGGTTTTTGTTTTGGTTTGGTTTTTTTGTCATTCCAGTTTGAGTTAATGTGCTGAGCATTTGTTTTTTTTAATAAAAGCTTTGTAATAAAACTCAAGTTAATTGTCTGGCTTAAAAGAATGGCTTATACCAGAAACCCTCAAAGGTAGAAGCCCAGAAACAACTCTGACATCTTTCCCCTTTGGTCCAGGGATTGGTATTTCACAGCTTTGAAAAACAGACTCAGCTGCCCAACTTCTACTGAAAGGCTTCAGAAGGAAAAAGCCAACACCCTGATAGCCACAGATGAACCATCCTGGTTTGTGAGCACCGCTGCAAAACAAGGGTTGTGAACTGCACACAGAATCAGCATACCTGGTGCTCTACCTCCTGAGCCTTGTTTGGTGTGACTGGGCCAAGTTAAGCTTGAGCTGCAAGAGATGACACCGGCGAGTTACCACTAAGGAGGCTTTGTGATCAGATTGTTTATAATAGACACTTAAAATCCACTGTGCAAGAAATTTAGTAATTAAAAATGTTCTCAGACAGCTTCCTTTGAAGCAGCTGCCCTGCACACAGACCCAGCTGTAAGCATGTAACCAGCCTAGCAGTTGGTGAAATGTTTATTTCTAGCAGCTAGTGATGAGGTTGACTCTGGCTGCAGGTCAGCTGCCCACCAAAGCTGCTCCATCACTGCCCCTCCTCAGCTGGACAGGGGAGAGAAAATACAACAAAAGGCCTGTGGGTCAACCTACGGACCAAGAGATCATCCACCAGTTACCATCCTGGGCAAAACAGACTGACCTGGGGAAATGGTTTATTACCAACCAAATCAGGGTATAATAATGAGGAGAAATAAACCTGGATCTTACAAACACCTCCTCCCACCCCTCCCAGCATCAACTTTACTCCACATTTTCTCTGCCTTCTTCCTACTCTGAGCAGCAAAGGGTGGAACAGGGAATGAGAGCTGCGGTCAGGTCCTCACACCTTCTTCCTACAACTCCTTCCTCCTGAGAGGGAGTACTTCTCCTACTCTTCCTCTGCTCCAGCATGGACTCTCTCCCACGGGAGAATCCTCCACAAAATTCTCCAACCTGAGTCCTTCCACAGGCTGCAGCTTTTCACAAACTGCTTCAGCATGGGGCTCTTCCATAGGGTGCAGTCCTTCAGGAACTGACAGTTACAATATGAGCCCCCTGTGGGGGTCACAAGTCCTGCCAGTAAACCTGCTCCAGCATGGGCTCCTCTCTCCCCAGGTCTTCCAAGTAGCCTATTCCAGCATGGACTTCCCGCGGAGTCACAGCCTCCTTTGGGTGTCCACCTGCTCTGGTGTGGGGTATTCCACAGGCTTTGCAGGTGGACATCTGCTCCACCATTAACTTCCATGGGCTGCAGGGCGACAGACAGCCTGCCTCATTATGGTCTTCACCACAGGTTCAGGGGAATCTGTGCTCCAGCACCTGAAGCATCTGCTCCCACTCACTCTCCACTCATCCTGCTGTCTGAAGAGTTGTTTCTCTCACATTATTTTCACTCCTCTCTCTGGCTTCAATTTCTGTTGTTCCCTCTTCTTAAATATATTAAATTCATTATCACAGAGGTGCTACCACTGCTTCTAATGCACTTGGCCTTGGCCAGTGGTAGGGGTCCATCTTGAAGCTGGCTTGTATTGGTCCTGTCAGATACATGAGAAACGTCTAGCAGCTTCCACAGAAGCCACTCCTGTAGCCCCACCACTACCAAAACTCGCCAAACAAACCAAGTACAGTTTAAGAAAAGCAGACCAAGTGATAAGGCAAGTGAATGCTCTCAGATGGCAGGAGAAAAGACCTCTGACAGCACAGCAACTGCACACTGGAGTTAGGCAAAAGCTTGGCTACACTTCCCTTCCAATCGCTTATCCCAGCCTTTACTGGAAACCTATCTGCTTTTTGGGTGAGGGTTTGCCTTTGGTTTTAAAAGGAAAGAAGCAAGAACTTTAGTAGTTGTTCTAAATCCAGGATTACTGCAACGAGCTCCGTAAATGACATGTTTCAAAGAGAACAGTGCTTCTGAAAACATGATGACTTTCTTCAGGTTTTTAATGGCTATTTAAAAAGCCACTTGCTAATTGTTGCAAAGAAATTGTTCCCAGCAGAGGCATTAGCCCCACGGTAGCAAGGTGTCCCAAACACACTAGGTGGTGAACAGTTGCCTGTCTTAAGGACAAAAGGTCTTTCAGCTCTAACAGAGGAGAAGAAAACAAATTCAAGAGCTAAAAATAACATCTCTGCTGTTAACATAGAGTGGGCAAGCACCATGTGTTGGGCTCATTCACAGATCAAAGACCTTTCACATATAGCAACTGTGGGAAAGGCTAACCAATATGCAAGCCTTGGGATGCTCCTGTGAGAGTACCTGGAACAGAGTAATGGTGCTGTCCTGGAATACCCTCTGTGACCTGTGTCAGGGTCTGCTCCTGCCCCCCATTGCTAACGAGCATTTGTTCCTGTGGGACTGGAAGAGCAAACTGACCTGCTCTCGGTGCACCCTGTCAGCTTGTCACTGGAGACAGATGAGCTGGTAGAAATGTCCTAGTGATGACAGTGCTATCCTGGCTGTAAGATCAGGTTTAAATCCTTGTGATACCAAATAAATTATTCCATCTGAGGCTCCAAAGACACCTGAATTCCTGCTGTGCAGTTTAGGCAGAACTCAGCACCCAACCATGTTTCTCCTGCAAGCCTGAGGAGATGATTACCCTGATATTCCCACAGAAAATGTCTTTAAGGATTTAAATGCTCCTACCTAACGGCTGAGTTAATTATCCAGACACCTCTGTACAAGCATTCATAAACCCACTCTCTCCCTCCATACCTCATTCCATGCATGCACCGAAACCAGTCCTGCGCAGACCATGGGATAGACAGTCCCATTCATAAGCACAGGAGCTACCCTAGTAGCCAGGAAACACCAATCCTTCTCCCTGCCTTCCCCCAAAAACACAGCAAAGGGCAAAGACAGGGGCAGCTGAGCCAGGATTATTTACAGCTAATCAGGCCAACATCACAGGATGGTCTGGCTCCTCAGGCTTCTGGATCACCTGGACCAGAGCCATTTCCCCTCTGTTACATAAAAGAACAATGCTCCAGGCTAACTGGCTTCTTACACGGTGAGTGATGACAGATTCACTAGTTGTGCTCATAGGGACTCAGCGGCTCTAGAGAATTATCTTCTGCTGTAGTTTCCTCTTTGGATTAGTTAACAGAAAAGGCAGTAAGTCAGCTGTATAAATGATAGCTCCACAGTTAGGTCAATTTGCAGCAAATGTGGGACCTTAAGGACTCACTCCTTGCTCCAGGCTGCAGGACAGCAGAATCCAGAGCATCACTCATCTGCACTCCCTTGAAAACACCGCAGTGCACAAGGCTTGGAAAGAACCACTCCCTGCTTCTTGCTGGCCTCCTGCTCTGATCTACACGGTGGCTCATTAGGCTAAAGCAAGAAAGGCAGAAAACAAAGGACGCTGCAGAGACTAAGAAATGCCCACTAACCTCTCCAGTAACATTCTGCTCCCTGTTCTCCCAGGTAAATACTCTTATCGTCAGGTCATGGGTTTTAAGTGATGACATCTCTCCAGCTGGCACACTCCTGCAACAATCATAACTTCCCTGACCCACCAAAGCAGCTTCTGCTTGGCATCACTGCCTGCCTAGTCTGGGATAATACGGTTTCCTTTCTGTGAATGATGTTCTACAAAACACAATTCAATAAACTCACCCATCCCACCTCCCAGAAACCCAACACATACAAATAAGTGACAGGTTTGTTCATCCCTCTCAGGTATGGAAAACTAACATGAACCACCAGAGCTAAGAGAAAAGATTCCATCTGCCTCAGAGCACAAGAGCAACTCACACAGTGACTTGCTCTCTTCACTACACTGACAAAAAGCTAAATATGACAAAATCAAATCTTCAGCAGAATAAGAAAAAAAGGACATATTCCATAAATTAATGCTGGCCAAGACACTTACTTGAAGAGGCAACTCTGAATTTGGACTAATTTCCTACAACTAAGAAAACTGGTTAAGTTGAGGCAGGCCCATCTCTCTGCTTTGTAAGAGAGAGAACAATCCCCAGAATCAAGAAGTCAGACACTGACAAACAAAATGCTATATAAGGGTTGTTTTTTCTCAGCACTTGCCTGTGAAAGTGATGTGCTGGGTAATAAAAAAGACAGGTGATGGTTTGGGAGTAACTCACCCCCACACACAATGAAATCACCCAGACAGGACTCAGCCAGCTGGAAATTAAGGAATGAAGCTTTATATTCACAGCTTAGCACAATACACAAGCAGATACCTATAATATGTTACAAATATATACAGCTACACACAGAAACATACAAGTTCAAAGTAATACAGGAACACAACACCCCTCCCAGAAATCAGAGTCCTCAGGAGGGGCTCCCAACCACCCTTCCACCTTCTTTCCACCTCCCATTCTTATCCCAGAATCTGCCTTACGTGCAAGGTGAGTTTGGAGGATTGACAAGGGGGGTTAGAAGCAGAGTGATTAGTTAGGGTACACCAGAGAAGGCCAGGGAGAAAACACAGACACCGACTCAAACAGCTCAGACAGATAGAGACTCTCTGTCTTACCTGTGTTTGTGTCCTGGTTATGTCTCAGTGAAGTAGACATCACTGCTGCCATACATAAATTAAGACAACTTGGTATATGGGCACTGCTTTTGTTTAGACTGCTTTGATTTTTAGACCTTAGTTCTCAATCTCAGTGTCTATCAGTTGTAATTTGAGCTAGGTGCCTGCAGCTTTGCTCTACTCTCATAACATGAATTAAAATTCATTCAAAGTCAAACTGATACCAGCCATAGCTAAGGCCAGTCTTATCTGTCACTGCGACAGCTGGTTCTCAAAAATACAGTAAGAGTGAATCTCAAAATCACAGTCCTCACTGCAAACATCCCCCCTTGTGATGTTAGCTGCCACTGTAGAAAAGCTCTGCCCTTTGCCAAAAGGCAGTGAGCCTGGGCGTGAAGGTTGCGCCTATTGTACGACCACTGACAGATTCATCATTGTTTGCCATTATTTCTCCACCAGAACCAGTGTTTTCAGCTGGGAGCCTGTGCAAGTAATCTTTAGAGTATAACCCTGCCCCTGAGGTAAACTACATGCTCAACTTTCATTGTAAGACAACCAAATGTCCTTAGAAATTTAGATCCAAGTAACAATACTGGCTTCAGTTCACACATTTGCCAGTGTAGTGTCAGCTGAGGCAACAATAGCCTTCAGTCTTAGCCAAACATGAAATGCCAAATCTCTAAGAAAGACTTCTTCCTCAATTCCAATTAATGCTTTTGTTTAAAGACAAAAAAGATGGTATCAAGAAATTTATGTGAAATTAACACAATCTTTCCCCCTCTCCACACTCTCTCCTTTTTGAAAGAACTGACCACTTTAAAACTTTCATCTCTCTAGTACTTGAATAAATTAAACTCTCCAAGTACAGTCTGTTTCCTACTCTACAGCAAGCTATTTAAATGCTTATCATCGACCTCACTCTTCACAGACACTGTCATTTTCCTAAAAGCACCCTGCCTGTGTTTTAGAATCCAGAGCCTCATTCAATTGAGGTTATTTCTTTGTAGCCTATTTCATCCATGCTCCGTTCTCAAAGGATTCACTACATTTGTTTTAAGCACTTAAATATTATTTGGGTGCCAAGCCTTCACTGCTTGCTCTTGGGCAGTAATGTCCTATATCCAGAAACCCATCCATAAGCAGTTGTGATAACCCCTTGGGTCAAAAGAAAGTGAAGCAGGAAGACGAAGAAACCAGAAGGCAGTATTTTTTTCTTACTTTAAGACTGCTACCATCCAAAACAATTAACAGCAGAAGCATAATTTTTGTTCTGTTCAAGAAAGTAGCAAATAGAAGAGGAAAAGGCTGATAATTGATTTTTTTTTTCTTACACATTCTCTCAAGAGCTGAAAAAGGGTAGGAGAACTTGTCATAAAAATCCACACTACTAATATTGCCCATTAAGTTCAAGATTTAAATGAAAAGAGAACCCCCTCCCCCAAAATCAGGCTGTTTCATAAACACTTCTCCTGTAAATTCTCAGAGGCATTTCAGCATTGAAAATAAATCACTGGAATCTAGATGCCTCACCTGCTTAGACATTGCAGAAACATCCCCAGACTTCCAACTGAAAAAGGCTTTTAGAAATCTCACCCTAAATTGCAAAGAAGAAAGAACTGCAACATCAGCTGTAAGGAACACATTAGCCTGCTGGTCGCCTCCAGAGAAACAGGGACTTCAAGAAGTTGTCTAAAACATTTTACCTTTTAAAACCTCCACAGAGAAAATCAGCAACTCAAAAGCCCATCAGATAGAAATGCAGGACACTTTACACCTGCTTATGTTTGCAGCACACTAAGACTCAAAAGAGCAGCTCTCAAACGCAAGTGATACAAAGTAGTTGAACATTCAGAGCTCAAGCAAGGGTTCCCAGTGGCTGCAGTCCAGTTCAGGGCATCACAGCACACCGCTAAGTCAAGGAACAGAGTCATCCCTTCATAGGATCATAGACAATGGCCTACAAAGGCTCTGCCATACATGACCTACAAAGGCTCTGCCACCAGCAGGGCAGACAAATCTGACTGTGCACAGTCAAAACCCACTTACTGTAACTGTGTGGTTTTACCAGTTTGCACTGCACAAACTTGTAATGTATCTATTCGAGTATGCAAGGAGAAGTAAGGGAAAAAAGAGAGGGGATTTTATTTGGTGCTAATTCACCACATGCAAATTCCAGCTGTTTACTGCAGACCTACCACCAAGCATATACTTCTTCCCACAGCTCGTCAGAAAGCCTCTCACTGGTGAAAGTGGTTAATCCACAGGATTTTTCTTGCTGAAGCCAAGACTTCAAATGGGGGGTTTAGCTTACTACTGACAAAAATTCTGCGTTCTTTAACTAGAGAATACTGTAAGGGTTTGTCCATTTATAGAAAACCACGCCAGAAGTGGTTGCTGGCAAGAGAACGTGACAAGAATAGAAGAAGCTGTTACCAGGCAGGACAGAGATGCACCAGGCAAAGCAGCAGCAAACAACAGGCTAGGGAAAAATCCTGTTATCTGGCAGTAGGAAACAGCCAGAGCAAGCGCCGAGTTCCTTAGTGCCCGCCAAGCAAAGATCTTGTGCTAAAATATCCTCCTGTGCCCTGGCCAACTTACAGCATCTGACCCAAGACTGGAAACAGAATCTGGCCTTATGCCTCGCTGCGATGCCTCGTGCCACCACATGACAAAAGAAATGGCTCTTTCAATAACTAGGTTTGATGGTTTGTATTATTCCCACCCCAGAAGCAACCAAAATATCCAGCCAGGGTTAGAGCTTCATGGTGCTAGCTTCTCTGCAAAGAATGCGCTGCTGCAGCTTGGCTGCAATGTACAGAAAACCAAACTGAAAACCTCCAACAGAGTAAAAGCGAATTGAGCAAGTGCAAAGCTGCTCTGTAGGCATACAAACTCTGCTAGTTTGAAGCTAACTAGAATGTTCTGGTGAGAAAGATTAGATCACAGGCTGTGAAATGGAAACAATGGTGATGTCTACTTCACTCATAGGCTTGCTGAGATGTACAAGAACAAGAGTATAAACACAGATGAGGTATTTGCACTTGGGGCACTGCCTGACCTCTGGGCATTTCTCTCTCTAACCTCAGCTGCTATCTCTCTGATTAATCCACCTGCTTCCTAACCCCCCTGGCTGACCCTCCATTCTTCCTTGGAGCACACAGCAACATCTAGGGTAAGGTAGGGGAGTGGGAGAAGGTAGAAGGGCAGTTGGGAGCCCCTCCTGGGGACTCAGGTTTCTGGGAGGGCTGTTGTGTTTCTGTATTACCTTTTACCTTGTATATTTCTGTATGTAATTGCAGATACTGTAAGTATCTGCTTGCATATTCTGCTAATCTGTAAATACAAAGCTTCATTCAAAATTTCCAGAGCTGGCTGAGTCTAGTCTGGGTGATTTACAAAGTTGGGGGGGGGGGTGTGGGTAACACCCAAACCCCCAAACCATCACACAAACCTTACATCTGATTAACATAACAGCTTTAACAACCCCAGACCTCATTACACACTGTTCTGCCATCACAACACTGCATTTATAAATGGAAAAAATGTACTGAGTAGCAAAAGATACATAAAAAGGGATTCCAGCTTTAACATGAACTTTTGAGAAGATCATAAAACTCAAGACAGATCATTCTACAAATCATCTTTACAGTTACCAGATTGTGGCTCTATTTAATCCCGTAACAGAACTCAGCAGAAGCACTTCCCTCTGTCTGTAAACAACAAGAAAAGCTACTGAAGGAACACATAACATGAAAAGATCTTGCTCTGAAAAGAATCACAGCATCTGCCTCAGCTCTTCTAAAAAGCACAGGGAAACAGGCACCATTAGGTCAGCCTCATAATTGCTGACATGGTTGCAAATTGCAGTGAATAGTGGGGTCCTAACACTGCTGATAGGAAAGTAAGAACATAGCTCCACAGCTACAGGTGCAAGACAACTCCTGCATCTCTTGAAAAAATGAACTCCTTACCATCAGAAGCACATTTTTAGGGAAAGTTGGTCGCTACAAAAACCTTGAAAAACACTCAGTGTTGTACAGTGGCTTTCTCTAGATGTAAGGAAAATAAACATGTTATTAAACTTTGGCAATTATGTGTTCACAGGATAAATATGAAAACTGTTAATATACATTGCTTATAATATACAATATGTATTGTTTAATATATACTTATTAGTTGGCCAGATAGATGGTTGGGGCACCATCCTTGGAGATATTCAAAGTGAGGCTCAGGGCAGACCTCATTGCTGTCACAACTACCTGAAGGGAGGTTGTAGCCAGGTGGGGGTTGGTCTCTTCTCCCAGACAACCAACAACAGAACAAGGGGACACAGCCTCAAGTTGTGCCGAGGGAAGCATAGGCTGGATGTTAGGAGGAAGTTCCTCACAGAGAGAGTGATTGGCATTGGAACGGGCTGCCCAGGGAGGTGGTGGAGTCACCGTCCCTGGGGGTGTTCAGGAAAAGACTGGATGAGGCACTTGGTGCCATGGTCTAGTTGACTGGCTAGGGCTGGGTGATAGGTTGGACTGGATGATCTTGGAGGTCTCTTCCAACCTGATTGATTCTATTCTATTCTATTCTATTCTATATTAGTATATTTAACCTATATATTGTATATCAACAATATATGTTTTAGAATATTGATAGAAGATATGTCTATCAAAATGGACACAGGTTTGAAGAGCAATACTCCTGAGACATGGAACACACTTCCTATCTCACGCTGCTGCACAGTGGAAGCTTACACAAAAAATCCACTAGAGAACAGCAAGGATCTGTAGTTTCACACAAGTTCTCCGATCCCTTTACAAGGAGAATTGTTCATGAAATAAGACAGACAGAAGTGCTTTCCCAAAGCAGCAGCAGAAACAGCAGGTTCTTTCTTATGGCTGATCATACCCTTTTTTCCCCCTTAAGGAACAATACGATCTCACCACCTTCATATTTCTACAACCATCCTTGAGGATCTCATGCCTCAATACTGCACTGCAATTAAAGTACAAACCTAACACCTAACTCATTGGCTGACTTTACTGACCAAAGTCTGGCACAAGTCAGGAACACACAAGACCTTTTCAGATCAGGACAACCATTTGGGCAGGCAAACAGGAAATGGCTCTTTTTCTAAGAAGTAAAGATTTAACCAGATAATCACATCTCACTACACTTAGCTTTATACAGCAAGTTTCTTAGCTTTTTTCTTCTCCAGCCTGATAACTTCACTAATTCATAGTAACTGGATCTCCATACTGATTGACAAACATCAGACACCTCACAGATATCCAAAAGTGTGGTAAGAACAAACACTGAGAGAAGAACCACTACTAAATAGGACACGAAGAAAACCAAGTCAAACCAAAATGCTTAATCTCATTTTGCAGCCAC
The DNA here is from genome assembly GCA_013400475.1 of Tricholaema leucomelas. NCBI lineage: Eukaryota > Metazoa > Chordata > Aves > Piciformes > Lybiidae > Tricholaema lacrymosa > Tricholaema leucomelas. The sequence continues at coordinate 265,416 of WAAF01019610.1, forward strand.
TATCACACTTTTCAGAGACTTGGTTCAGTGCTGGAGCACTGGGCTGGTTGTATTTGGTCCCATGACTCGGAACAGCCTGTTCTGGAGGCTGGAGTTAACTCCTGTCACAATAGCTTGCTAATTGTAACAACTGGTTCTTGAAGGACATGTGCATTGTTATTTCAAAAACCCTTGGGTCAAAAAATGGTTTGGGGGAAATTCCACTTGTCTAAGAGACAAAAAAAGATACTTTTTCCAAGTTGCTTTATGCAGCTGCTCCATTGACCCTTCTTCATACCATGTCAAGTAAGACACAGGATCACAGAACTCGCATGTGGACTGAGTTGGGCTATTCAAGGCAGCAACTCCTCTCTAGGAAGAGACAACTGAGATACATTAAACGCTACTTTACCAACTAAATTCCTACCAAGGATGGTTCTTCAAGACCCCACAACAAAGAAGGAAGCAACAAACTCCAATCTGCCTTCCATATTCAAATCTATACTGTGAGTTGATACTCATTTCTTCTAAGAAACTTTATCTCCTACAGCAATACACTGGAAAAACTCAACAGATTTTGCAAATATGGATGGAGATTTAGAATTTCAGGAGGTGTGTACTCAAACAGGCAACTGTTACTACATGCATACAAGCAAGTATGATTGTTTTCAGTGCCATTAATGAAGAACGTTTATTTTGTTAGAACAAAGACAAATTTTAACTTCTGCACATTTAATTCCTCCTCAATTCAGATTCAAATGCTGCCTCTTGCACTTTATACTCCACAAGCCACTCAGGCAGAGCATTCTCCACCAGTCAAATTCAGATCCTGCTTTCAACTCCCTCTGCAAAGTTTGCCGTGCTCCTATCTTCTCCCCATCCATGCCAGCAGCTAGGATGACCACAGATGGAGCACGTTCAGCAGCTGAAATGACCCAGATGCTGAATCTAGAGCCATCTTCCCAGCTGCTGAATCTAGAGCCATCCTCCCAGCTGCAGTAGCTGGGCTCACATCCGACTCCTCAGCTGCTGGCTGTCAAGCTGCCATCAAGCTGTGCCAAGCACACATCTCAAAGCTTCGACCCAAGTAGGGCAAATGCTCTAAATGTGTGAGGCCTGCTGACAACGAAGACTAAAGGTTTTAAAAACAGGCAGCATGGGAAACCAAACACCCTTCCTCTTTTCTATTCATTATGCTTTTCCCCAATCTCTTTCCCCCTAGTAATAGTTCAGGAAGAGCTGACTGGTGAGAGCAGGTCTAATGTACCACATCCTAGTCTCACTGACTAGCAGATTACCCATCACTCATCAACACTATGTGCAGTGGAAGGTGCCTCTTCTACCTCCACATCAAGCCACAGGCTTCGCAAGAGCTGGGAAATAACCTTTATTGAGGGAAAGGTGGAGGCACACAATTCCTTTAGCTCATTGTACTCATTTTACTGTCAAAGCTGCAGAATCTCTTAATCAGGAACAATTAATATCCTACTACTCACCAACAGCACACAATCTTGAAACCAAGAAGACATTTCTACATCCTCTGTGCCTCCCTACTGAGAAGCAAAACAAAAAGGCTTTCTTTGGTCCAACAGCTTTAGTGGTTCAGTTACCACAATGCATTCTGATCCAGATTTAAGGGAGAGTATCCGAACTTTAGAATCAGAGAGTCATAGAATCAACCAGATTGGAAGAGACCTCCAAGATCATCCAGTCCAACTTATCACCCAGCCCTATCCAGTCATCTAGACCATGGCTCTAAGTGCCCCATCCAGTCTTTTCTTGAACACCTCCAGGGACGGTGACTCCACAACCTCCCTGGGCAGCCCATTCCAATGCCAATCACTCTCTCTGGCAAGAACTTCCTCCTAACATCCAGCCTAGACTTCCCCTGGCACAACTTGAGACTGTGTCCCCTTGTTCTGTTGCTGGTTGCCTGGCAGAAGAGACCAACCCCCACCTGGCTACAACCTCCCTTCAGGTAGCTGTAGACAGCAATGAGGTCACCCCTGAGCCTCCTCTTCTCCAGCCTAAAAGTTTCAGCCCTTTACCTTATCACTGCTTATCCTGACATGGCACTCCAAAAATAAAATAAAGTACCTCCACATGGCCTATTTACTACCATAATAAAGAAGTCTCTTCTGAAACTGCAAGCCCAATTTACAATTGCCTCTTTCAGATTTGTTGTACCTATTACATATATTGTACCTGTTAGAGTTCCTAAAACATTGTTTTAGAGAAAGCTTTTGTTTCTAAAAGATCACATTTAATAGTGAAAAATATTTTGCACATTTAACATTAAACAGGTTTATAGCACAGGCTTAAGTGTTTTGCACACTAAAAATAAAAATGATCTTCCAAAGAAAGGGAGCAGCAATGAGTTAACTCTGCCTAAATGATTCTGTAAAAAGCAGACACAGAAGTTAATACACATTCCCATTTTTAAGTACTACTGAAAACAGTAGTTCTGAAACTGATTTCATTCTTTGGCACTTAAAAGTCACTAAACTGATTTACAGGCACTAAGGACCTTCAAGTGAAACAGACTTCAGATGCAAGAAGTGGACTGTATTTTAGGGAAACCAACTCAATTTAACAACATACTGGGGTAAAGGAAAGAGACTGTCTACAGCACCATTTTTTTCCTCAACCCTTTTGTTTCAAGATAAGCAAGTCAAGAAGATCTTTAATTAGGAACAAGGATCCAATAAACCAACAACTTCTATTCCAAAGATAATTTCCTTACATATGATCATACAAGAAATAACATGTGTCAGCCTTGGTTTCTTTATATGCCATCAGAATTAGATACTGGAGGAGGGAGGAAGAGGCAACTTAAATAATTCTTCATGATTTCTTTAATTAAAAAATATATATAAGCATTCAGTTTGCTGATCCAAAGTACAGGAAGTAGAAGATGGCCACTACTCAGCTGAACTGGAACTCCAACCCTCACACCCACTCGCTCTGCAGTTTTCATAGAAAAGGCAGGATTTGAAGCCCTCCCACCAAGAATACCTCCACTCTGCTAAGTCCCAAGAAATAAAGCTGCAAAACAGGTCCCTGACACAACCAGACAAACCTAATTGTTTAGACAGCACAGATTCCAATCCCTCGAAGTACTCAACTCCAGTAGCAGTGTAGCTTGTAAAAGTAACACTTAAAATGAACAGCCAGTAAATGAAGCAAGTTTGCAGGATGCTAGAAAACACACATAAACCTTCATCAGCTTCCTAGTTCAGTTACTGGAACAGGCTGCCCACGAAAGAGGTGGAGTCACCACCCCTGGACATGTTTAAAAGACACGTGGATGTGGTGTTGGGAACGTAGTTTAGTGGTAGTAGTTTAGCAGTAGTAGTGGGGGCTTGCAAACTGCAGGTGAGTGGTTGGACTTGACCTCTAAAGTCCAGTTCTATGATTAGACCCTTCAGAATAGAAGCTACATTTCTAAAGCACCTAGGAAATGAAAGCTCTCCACTGGCTCTTCAAAATGCTGGAGAATACCAATTATGAATCATGACTTCTGCTTTCAAATGCTGTATTGGAACCTTCTGTCCAGGTGACAGCCCACCACTACAGGGTTATTTGATCATAGAATCATAGCATCAACCGGGTTGGAAGAGACCTCCAAGATCAGCCAGTCCAACCTAGCATCCAGCCCTGTCCAGTCACTAAATGGCCCATCCAGTCTTTTCTTGAACACCTCCAGGGACGGTGACTCCACCACCTCCCTGGGCAGCCCATTCCAATGGCAAATCACCCTCTTTGTGAAGAACTTCCTCCTAACATCCAGCCTATACTTCCCCCGGCACAACTTGAGACTGTGTCCCCTTGTTCCATTGCCGGTTGTCTGGCAGAAAAGACCAACCCCCACCTGGCTACAACCTCCCTTCAGGTAGTTGTAGACAGCAATGAGGTCCCCGAGGCACTGTCATTTCCCCCTACAGATTAGCACTGCGCTTAAGGAATACCCTAACAAAACAGCTTGCTGTCTCTCCGCCGTGACATTTGGCAGAGTGAAGAGAGACTGCCACCCAGTGGGCTACAAGCGAGCACATCAGCTGCAAACTGTCACATTCAACACAGAATTGTTGAAAAGTTTATTTTTAAGAAAGTGTGGTTATTTTTTAGATTTTTTTTCCCATTAACATAATAATGTTTCAAATCCATAAATTCACTTGTCAGCCTGTCCTGCACTTGAAAAAGATCAACCTTTGCATGAAGGCACTGTAGATGAAGGCTTTTCAGAATTAGAAGAAGAAAAAAATCTATCAAATCAAGCTCTCACCAGACAAGTAGTTAACTAGTGCAATCACTCCGTTCAGAGGTGTGTTACGTTCTAAATGCAGTTTGTGCCATCCCTGGGGAGGTTTAAACTGAATTCCCCTGTAGCCTGGCAATACTGAGTACCACATACAGAGAGTTTAACACCTCTTCACGCCTGGAGTTCATTTGTATTTGTAAAAACCTTCTCCGGTCTTCTTGCCCAGCTTCTTTTCTTGCACCAGTTTGTTCAGGAGTGGGCTGGGTGCAAAAAGGGGGTTGTTTGGTTCTAATGAATGCCATCCTGGTAGAGGAAAAGAAGTGGCTTAATTAGCAATAGTTCTGTTTATATGCAAAGACAACAGAGATTTTCATCTCCTTAGAAAAACGTGAAGAGCACTGAACACTGAAGGTGGTTTGCAACTTACTCGGGACAGAGACCCTACAGCACAGCTTCAGAAAAGGCACAGATCAGCACTGGTAATTATGAGCACATCTAGCAACTAGTTTTTAGGCATAGTCTATTCTGAATACCTTATAATCTCCATGGCTGAGGATTTTTAACACTTAAAAAAATAAATTAAGGAAAAACTTTTAAAAAATATTTAAGTAAAAGGAAACAGGCCAGAGGCTATGCTGAACAGAAATTAAAGTGAAAAGGAATCCCAAGCAGAATTTCTACCTGTGAAAGACGTGATCACTTAGAACAATGCACCAGTGCATCACAGTACTGGCTAAAATGAAAAGAGGTTTCACTGAGGATGTCATTTTAAAAGTGACATCCTGCCTTGGAGAATATTTAAGCAGCTCGAAGTAAAGCAAGCACCATCAACAAGCCGTCACCAGTGAAGGAGGGTTTGGTGATTGCACTGACATTCATCCACTTATCAACTGAAATGAAAGGGTGATGACATTCTTACATCTTCTAAAGTATTTACTTGGGTTTATTTCCTACTAATAGGTTATTTCCTATTAACTGAGAATGAAAACATGGCTGGCAGAAAAGGGGCAGGGAATCTCACCATTTGTTGCTTTTCATCAGAACTTCTTATCTCCAAGTGCATGTTTCTATTCCCACTGATGTTTTTTTTTTAGTTACATCATGTTCCACTAATATTATTATTTTCCACTGGAATTTGATGAAGTCAGCAAACCCACAATTTTTCTGTCCCCATGTATGCAGGGAACAGGCACACAGTGCAAGTGTTGCACTCGTACAGCATTCTGAGCTGAATTATCATTCCCTTCTCCTGAGCAGTTAAAAGGCTATGCCATAAGCATTCAGTTTAAAACTAATTAACAGTCAGATTTTCATTAGAACATTCATCTACAATTTTGCTAAAAGGGGGGGAAATAGGAGAAAATAAGCATGCAGTACCATCTATAATGTATTTACTGGTATCCAACCCAACATAGTCCAGCAGTTCAAATGGACCCATGGGATAGCCAGCCCCAAGCTTCATAGCAACATCAATATCTTCCTTTGATGCATCTCCTAGAGAAAAGATTGACAGTTTGATGAACAGAGAAGACTCTGCATCTACTTGGCACCACTAATAAATAATTAACAGAATGTTATTTCACCCTGGTGCAGCTCTTCACAGAAATCTCTGCATGTTTCAGAACCACAAAAACTGGAGTCAGCATACACATGCTGGAGTACAAAGCTGAATCTCTCTCAAAAGAAAGAAATTTACAAGAAGCCCTGCAGGCCTGCTTTCCATTTTTTCTAGCTTCCTCTGGCATTTCCATAAAGATCACTATGCTACTGATGGAGGTACAGCCATGGTGTTCAACCTATCTGAAAGACTAGAGGAAGAATCGGTCACTAAGAACTGAGAGTTCCTTTTAGAGTCAGCTGAACAGTGGAAGGAAGGGAAGATCTCAAATTCATGTTCAGAAGATCAGCAGCAGCTTTTGAATGCTTCACAAGACAGAGCTTACTTTACTCCACAACAGCAAGTGATACCCAGCTGATGGAAAGGGCAGAAGAAGAGCTGAGTAACATAACAAAATAAAGCAACTTTTACCAGAGGACACCCATCAGCATTGGATGGCAGATAGGAAAGACCTAAAGAGACTGTGCAGGTGCAGTTAAATTTGTGAATTCCAAAATGTTTTTTAAAAAAATATATACAAATTACCAGAAATTGGTTACTTGCACTTCAGTCTGTGCCTACAGAAATACAAACCCTGCATTGCCACACTGTTACAGCTGACATTCACCTCCTTCTGGGGTGAAGTACGCTCCCAGTGTGCTGGGAATGCGTACTTACAGTGGTGTGAAAGCAGAGGTACCTCTACTGCTTATTTCTAATACATATTTTGATGAAAGCAGTGCACTTCTTTGCAGATGAAGTTAAACAAACCCCAGAGGTACTTGTTAAGTAACATCCATGCTGGATGCATACAGGTATTCAGGGTGTTCATAACCCTGGCAGACACAGCCTGTGCAATTTATACACCTAAGATCAGAGAATCTCAGAAATACATTTTCAAAATCTCTTGTAAATTCAACAACTTCAGTGGAACTTCTGTAAGAAGTAATAATTTTTATATGCCTCCTTTTACTCTTTAAATCTGACCATTTTATTTTAGTTGAAACCACATTTTATTTCTGAGAAACTGAGAAAATTAGCCTTACCTAGTTCTGACATAAATTCAGTTCCCCAATTCAAACACTCCTAAATTTCTAAACCATGTGAAGCTGATGCAGATGCACATGCTTTTTTATCCAGATCTGTCTCACTTTGTCAAACCTGGGACTTGGTCACCTGACAGTACACAGTTGGGTTACAATACAGTTAAAACCAGTAAAGCAGCAAACAAGGGTGGTAGCCCTAGCTCTTAGTGGGCGCCTAATAAAATCAGACTTCCACAGAAACTTGACTGACTGCTTTTTTGGGGGGTTTCCCACTATGAACATGGCAGCACAGATCATTGCTCAGTAGTATTTATAGTATGTCCCCTGTTTAAATCACTGTTAACATACTAAAGGTATTTTGCCTACGTAGAGGCAGAGACTTAACCCAAGGAGACTTTGTACAAATAAATACTCAAGGACTGAGCCAATAAAATAGTATTTCACTGCTTGGGGTCGCCAGGAAAGAGACCCAGTTTCATACCAATATGGATGACAATCTGCCTTAAGTGTCTACTCTGAGAATTAATGCAAAGGGTATGATACAAATTTAACTTGATTCAATGTGCATTATAAAGGCAGCCATCAGGCTTTTCAAAACATTAACCAGCTTTTTAAATAGATTTCATTAGAGTCAAACATTCATAAGTGAACTTTAGCAAGTTTGAAAAATACCATGCTGTTGAGCAAAATACAAACAGAATAAAGATTAAATCAAAATATTGTTTGGCTTAGGCAGAAAGCAGCCAGTTCTAACATACAACCCCAGTGACTGCAGTTAATTAGAAGTTCTATTGTCTCCTGAAATATGCATAGTGAAGCACATCACTTAACAAAGGCACCTTGCACACACACACTGGAACACTCATACATTTTATTAAAATGGTGGCTTTTTCCAGGAGAATAATGCTTTCCCCCCACACACATCCATGCTTTTGTCTTTAAAGTTATTAAATTTGCTCTTTCCTCCCTTTGAAATGTAATTAGGTACATCTGTTGATGGATAAACAAGTAGTGTTGGTTTATATATTTTTTTTTCCTGGAGATCAAACCATCCTTCCCATGTGCTATAAAAGAGATGTTTTAATATTTAAAGCATATTTGGTGGAATCCTTATAATGGAGTGCTTTCATCTGTACAAAGGAAAAAAATTCAGTGATTTCAAGAACAAAATGTTTCAAATGACATCCTTAGTAGCAGGGAGCTATAAGGAATGCACTTGAAATAAAAGCAATTATGCTCTGCAATTTCCTCTTCATCCACTACATTATTGGCTTGTTTCCTTTTTGAAGCAATTACTGATGCTTTGAAAAATTTAGTGCTTCTTTGGAGATCTATCATTATTTCTACCTATCCTCAGTATTAACATAATAGAGATCAGCAGTGAGATGGGAGTTCCTCAGGCATCTATGTTTAAATGAGGATGCAGAAGATGAACAGTATGTTTTATGGGGCAATAGCTGAGCCCAAATCACTTGTATATTTAGCACTGAAGTGTGAAACTCAGTATTATTTACTTACCTCAGGTGAAAGCTTGAGTTTTGTTTCACAAGCCAAATATAAACAAACTCTGGAGAACTTTGCTGTGGGTCCCATTATGGGAATTTTCAACCACTTTCATTAACATCTCTCAGGATGGAGAGAGAGGAAGGTTCCCGATTAGCTGTCAGAGAGTATTTTTACAAGGGCATTACACTCACCTTGCCATCTCCAAACCAGAAACTTTATTCACCACCAGAATTTCCCACTCAAGTAACTAGCACCTTCTGATTCTGCATACACTGACATTTCAAACTGAAGACAAGGTGCTCCCAGCTACACATACTGGCTCCCATTTGATGTTCACTGTTACTTCCAGCCTTTAAGGTCTGTAAGTTTTGAGGGAATCCTAAGCCTTTATTGTAGGAATATAATATTTAGCAGTTATTTGCCAAGACTCCCTAAAGTCAATATCCCAACAAATACCTCTCTCAAAAAGTCGAACAGCTTCCATCATGTAAGGCACCAAGAGACGGTTTACAATAAACCCTGGAGTATCCTATGAGAAAGAAAAACAGGCTTTAAAAAGAAATACTCCTTACCAGTACTACACTCAAGGCCTATGTGATAAATTAAACACACAGATCAAAACACTTATTGAGTCATCAAGTTCTGGCACTCTCCAAACTCTGTTTTTCATGACTGATCTGCTCGGTATTAAAACACAACAGAGGAATTTCAGGAACGAGGAACGGCACATACACATCCACCACGACTGAGAACAATAACACTACTACAAGCCCAACTCAGTTCATCCTAAAACAATTTCATACAACCAGTTGGCAAATGCCTTTTCTTCACCAAAATTCTGCTGATTGCATTTCCTGAATGACACAAGAGCAGCAGTTCCAACAGTTTGTTGTTTTTTGTTTAGTGTGCTCACAACTAGAAACACTCCTGACTGAACAGTCTGCTTCTCTGATAAACCATGGGTTTGAAAGTTAGGATCACTTCAAAAACAAACACCAATGCTATATCAATGGAAAGATAAGATACTTGCTGTCAGAAGACCATAAACTGATACAAAACTTCTTTCACTAAAGAATAGAAACACAGAGATAAAAAGCTTTGCAAATATAGTATTATTTCATCTACTGCTACTGTTTCAGGTGTTTATTGTTCAGTCTATCTCAACATTTAATCCACAGATTTCCAAGCAACTTTTCTTCTACAGCAGGGAATAAACAAATTTAAAAGGACAAAAAGAAAAGAGAGTTCAGACATGCAGACTGCATTGCCCTCTGTCCAAGCTAATTTATAACTGCAATTCATCATATATTCTCCACATCACACACTGCGAGACTGCGACAGAAATGGGGTGGGGGGGGAAGTCAACTAAGGCCACCAAGATATTTAGGAGTACAGCCAGAACTAGACCACAATCCAGACACCCTCTTTTTATGACCAGATGTCTCCTGGGGGCTATGAATATCAAGGCAAATAGCTTGCATAAAGCAACCAAGACCACAATTTAGTGGATTTGGAAAAAGTGGGCTTAGGAAATAGGGTGTTCCTCTAGAGGAAAAAAAGCAGAGCTGCAAAGCAATGAAGATTAATATGGGTCTAATTATTCTAATGGTAAGAAAAACGTGCAATGAACACATATCATGGAGGATTCACCCAGATGCCTCACAGTAAGAGAGGTGGTAGTCTTGTCTCTAAGTAGGACTAAAGGTGAGCTCCTACTTAAGCTCTCCAGTCCAGGCTTCTGCAGGACTGGAAAAGAAACACAAAATGTAAACCCCAATAGTTGTTAGCTTTGCTGTTCTAGAAGAGATGTTTTGATCACTCTGCTTTGAGGGATTTGTGGTAAATATCATATCATAGTATCGTAGTATCATCAGGGTTGGAAGAGACCTTGCAGATCATCAAGTCCAACCCTTCACCACAGAGAAATATGGGTGCTTTCTTTATCAAAATGCTTTTAATAGGGAAGAGAAACTGGACAAAAAGCAGCCTGGAATTTCTTGAAGTAATCTCGTATCTACTAAAACTTACTACCTTAAAACGAAGAGTTTTTAAGAGCAGATCTTCTGAACACTATACGATCAATATGCACTCACCTTGCAACTGACAGGACTCTTTCCTACTGCTTTGCTGAAATCCATAAGTGATTCAAAAGTCTTTTGGCTGGTCATTGGAGTCTTGATGACCTGGGCAGCGGGAAAGCCAAGCGATTGTGCTTAGCACAATTAGGAGCATACTCTTATGTTCCGGTACGACAATGATTAAGTTGCAATCCAAAGCTCTATTCCAGAAATTCACACATTTGTTTTGCAAAAAAAACCCTAAATATTTCAGTGGATTAATAGGTAACTGACACAGAAACCTATTTTTAAGACAGACACAGCATTTTGCATATTTTGCAACTTGGTGCTTTATTTAAAGTTTTCCACTCATCAGTATAGAGAGTAAAAGGGATCATCCATTGCAACCACATTTAGGGATTACAGTGTATCACAGTATTACCAAGGTTGGAAGAGACCTCATAGATCATCAAGTCCAACCCGTTACCACAGAGCTCAAGGCTAGACCATGGCACCAAGTGCCACGTCCAATCCTGCCTTGAACAGCTCCAGGGACAGCGACTCCACCACCTCCCTGGGCAGCCCATTCCAGTAGCCAATGACTCTCTCAGTGAAGAACTTTCTCCTCACCTCAAGCCTAAATTTTCCCTGGCGTAGCTTGAGGCTGTGTCCTCTTGTTCTGGTGCTGGCCGCCTGAGAGAAGAGAGCAACCTCCTCCTGGCTACAACCACCCTTCAGGTAGTTGTAGACAGCAATAAGGTCTCCCCTGAGCCTCCTCTTCTCCAGGCTAAACAACCCCAGCTCCTCACAGGGCTTGTGCTCGAGGCCTCTCACCAGCCTCGTTGCCCTTCTCTGGACACGCTCAAGCATCTCAATGTCCCTCTTAAACTGGGGGGCCCAGAACTGAACACAGTACTCGAGGTGCAGTCTAACCAGTGCAGAGTACAGGGGCAGAATGACCTCCCTGGTCCTGCTGGCCACACCATTCCTGATGCAGGCCAGGATGCCATTGGCTCTCTTGGCCACCTGGGCACACTGCTGGCTCATGTTCAGGCGGGTACCGATCAGCACCCCCAGATCCCTTTCTGTCTGGCTGCTCTCCAGCCACTCCGACCCCAGCCTGTAGCTCTGCATGGGGCTGTTGTGGCCAAAGTGCAGCAGCCGGCACTTGGACTTACTGAATGCCATTCCGTCGGACAGTTTGCGGTAACACAGCAAACTTCAAATGCTACAAAGTCTCTGCTGCCTTGGGAAACAGCAATAGCACCACTAGAGAACCACACTAACAGACATAGCTCCTGATATAAAGGGTTGGGCCCAAGGTAAACATAACAGATTCAATTCTAAAGGAAATGGAAAAAAATCTATCTTTCAAATTTCTGACAGCCTCTTTGCTTTGAGTAGCACATTTCCATGTTGATTTTCTTCACAAAGTATTTTGTGACATGTATTTATTTTCAAGACTTTACTGGAATGCATTAAGTCATTTATTAAAAGACCTACTCTCAATCATATCACCTCCCCTCCCTGCCACAGGCTGAGATACCACAGCATCAGAAGAAGAGATGAAGCAGCTTGATACAAGCAAATTCCAAGTCCGGATCCATCCGAATCTGAATCCTTTACTGCACCCCAAGCATGGGGCTATATACTTTCAATCAGAAGGCTACAAATCATGTCAGACTCTGATTTGCTACACCTGTTTAGGACTATGCTAGGATTTCAAACTAATTTGCATAGACATTCTTCATAGTCTCTCAACAACACCTATGTTGTGTCTAGCAATTCTAAGTCAGCAGAGACAGATGAAAACCACAGACTCCAGCCTTACACTTGTTTTACATCTGCTACACCATTCTCTAAGGTCATTCCAACCCTCTATCAGTACTTCTGCAGTTTGGCCACGGCAACCCCAAGCAGCGCTACAGGCTGGGGACAGAGTGGCTGGAGAGCAGCCAGGAAGAAAGGGACCTGGGGGTACTGGTGGATAGTAGGCTGAAGATGAGCCAGCAGTGTGCCCAGGTGGCCAAGAGAGCCAATGGCATCCTGGCCTGTATCAGGAACAGTGTGGCTAGTAGGACAAGGGAAGTTATTCTTCCCCTGTACTCAACACTGGTCAGGCCACACCTTGAGTCCTGTGTCCAGTTCTGGGCTCCTCAATTCAAGAGAGATGCTGAGGTGCTGGAACGTGTCCAGAGAAGGGCAACAGGGCTGGTGAAAGGCCTGGAACACAAACCCTATGAGGAGAGGCTGAGGGAGCTGGGGTTGTTTAGCCTGGAGAAGAGGAGGCTCAAGGGTGACCTCATTGCTGTCTACAACTACCTGAAGGGAGGTTGTAGCCAGGTGGGGGTTGGTCTCTTCTCCCAGGCAAGCAGCAACAGAACAAGGGGACACAGACTCAAGTTGTGCTGGGGGAGGTATAGGCTGGATGCTAGGAGGAACTTCTTCACAGAGAGAGGAATGGGCTGCCCAGGGAGGTGGTGGAGCCACCGTCCCTGGAGGTGCTCAAGAAAATACTGGATGAGGCACTTAGTGCCATGGTCTAGTTGACTGGATAGGGCTGGGTGATAGGTTGGAGTGGATGAGCTTGGAGGTCTCTTCCAACCTGGCTGATTCTATTCTATTCTATTCTATTCTGAACTTGTGCACTCTCGCTTGTCCATGGCTTGTTTTTCACTGTATAATATTCCAATGGCTGTACCACAGACAATTCTATAAAATCACTACATTCAATATTACTATATCCAACACCCTCCCCAAAAAAAGAAGGTCTCTGACAAAGCCAAACTGATTGTGATATTTGTGTTGAAACTGACCTCTGTGTACAATAACTGAAAAGTCCTGTACATAAGCAGTTATAGTTGACTTTCTTGTTCATACCTTAAGTCACACAGAGATTTCCTCTGACTGATGTAAGGCCAATAAAAAACTGCTAAGACTGAGGAACAGTCTTGTTTCACAGCAGAAAAAAAAGTGTTCTTTCACTTTGACATCAGATAAAAATATCTGAGATACTTCAATAAGACTGTAACAGTTTCAAGAATGAGCTTTTAATATATACTTCGGAAACCTGAAACATTAGCAGTAGCCTTTTGGATTATTACAGAAAGAAATCCCCTCAAAGCTAAGTGCAGGAGCACCAATAATGAAAAGAGGTTAAGACTCAAAGGCACTGCAGATTTGTGATCCAGGAAGGACAGCTTTCATGACAGATGACTGATCATTTCAGTAATATCTTTCAGAGCTTTTGTGCGCCTCTCTTGATTTTCCCCTCAATATCTCAAACTGAAACGTGTTTTACACAGAAAATGTTCAACAGCATTTGTCAAAGCCAAGCTTGATTTACAGCAGATCTGAAACAAAAGCAAAGCTTTTTAGAAGTTTGGTTATTTACTAATAGGGGCACTTTTCCACCTCAAGTCACTAGAAGCACAGCTTCTGTGTTTTAAAGCTCTTCGCCAAGTGGAGTGACTCTGGGGTAGAACATTTGTTAAGTCAGGAAAAAACCCCTGCAAATTAATTGACTACAGCATCCAGACAGAAATTGCTCTGATCTGTTGTAGGGGATTTGGGTTGGTTTTTTTTTCCCATTTGGTTTTGGTTTGTGGGGTTTTTTTTTTTGGTTGGTTGTTTGTTTTACAAACAATAGATATCTTCTGTATTTTTCAATTCTTACTTTTAGATTTCTAAAGGCTATGATTTGGTTTAGACTTCAGACAAGACACAGAACATTTCACCCACAGAAATAACTTACTACCACCAAGCATTTCTCTGAACAGAAATCAATAAAGCCTATGTTAACCTACAGAATTATGCCAAATACTTGTTACCTCTGACAATACTTAGAGAATTCCTCCTTTTCCTTCTTACAACATTTTCTCTGAGCATTTAGTCAGAACATACAAGATGCAATACTAAGCTAACTGAAAAACTGTAATACGTGGGTACAGGTTAGTGAGAATCTGCAGTTATTGCAGCCTTCATGAGACACTCATATTCTGAACCAAATTTAATTCCAGTTAAAAGAGTCAGACATCTCAAAAAGGGGAGCAATATTAGCTTTGAAGTCATAAAGTGAGCATCTGTATGCACTTTAATAGAAAACAGCAATAATAAAAGTAGATGTCAGGAGTTCAAAAGACAGATACAACATATTTGAAGCGCTCATCACTAAATCAATACTAGAAATATTCACTCCTGGGAAAGAGGAATATTTACAACATTTAAGGGCATGAAGTATGTGACATTTTGGTGTAGAGCTAACAAAATGAAAAGTTTGTTTTCATGTATGCAAGCGTTCATAAGCTCTAGCTGATCAGGGCCAGCTGTAACAGGGGAAGGTGATAAAAAGGAGAAGAGAGTCTTGGTTTTTTTCCTGCAGAGTGATTGTTACTTCAGAGGCTCAGATAAACTCTTGCATCAGATTATCTCCTAATTTACTCTGCACTGCATCATTATTAGGAGTTGCATGATGCAGCCAAATGCAGTATGTTTAGAAAAGACATCTGAAGAGCTAGGTATAAACTTTGTACACCTCCTTAAAGTCTGAGAAGTATTGTAATGTTTCCAGACAAATCATCTGCAACACTGAAACAAATATGACTGACTTTATTTCAAAAGTCACAAGGCAGTGATCATCTCACAGTTGATTTCTACATTAGTAACAATCAAATTCTTCTGTCAGTCATTGAAGATTTTGTTTGAGCTGTCAGCAATTCTTATTAAACATGTATGCCTGAAATGGTCATTATAACCAAACAGCACTTCTGTTGGCAGTTCAGTGGACAACTTTGGTGCTGTGCTTTCAGGCTGAAAGACTTGCTGCTGTCTCTTCAACCTGCCCCTCAACAGAGACTGCACTAACCTCTTATCACTAGACATAGCTTATACCTTCTCAGAAGAGCTGCAAGCTGAGATCTATTCTGTCACGAACTAAATTCTCAGTGATGACAACTGTGTTGCTGTGCTACAGTGATTACTGTGTTGATGCTACAAGACACTTACCTCCACAAGCTTCATCATAGGCACAGGATTGAAGAAATGGAGGCCACCAAACCGGTCCTGCCTGGTGGTTGAGTTAGCCATCTGTGTGATTTGCAAGGATGAAGTGTTGCTGGCAAATATTGTCCACCTGGAAAAAAGAAAGATAGGGACTGCATAAACAACAGATATTTTTCTGACAGTGGGAGATTGACTGACTAAGCACTAACAGACAGGCTAAACCAACACAAAAGTCTCAGAAACATCCCTGCATTTATCATGGTCTTTTTGCTGAGGTGTTAAGTATAGCAATGATGAAATGTAGAACCAAAGAATTGAATCAGTTGGAAGAGACCTCTAAGATCATCGAGTCTTATCACCAACCCAAGACCACCATGGCCATTAAACTTTGCCAAACAACCACTGGAAGGGCTGTGTGAGTTCTGACTTCCAAGTACGCTGAATACTTACATTAAATGATGGAAAGAACAACTCTGTAAAAAAAAATTTCATGAAGTCCTCAACTCTATTCAATTCTTTCAGCAAATGTGAAAACCTAACCGCATTTTTTTTATTGTTAACCCTTTACCCACCCATGGAAACCAAATCATTTGCCGTATCAAAAATGCACTTTGGAGCTTTAAGAAGAATTTAGAGTCTAATTTTTAAATAATGATCAGTGGTAGACATGATGAACAGACCTACCCCTAGAGCAAAGAGACAATGTGAAAAAAAAAAGAAAGGATAACAACTGCTATGCATAGGATACTGCAAAGGATACAGAAAATGACAAGAACCTTAAGAAAGACATATGAAGTCCTTTTCCAGACACAAACCAAATTTACTTATTTGGGGATTGTTACATTTTGGTTTTTTTTTTTCCTCCAGGAATATCTGAGAACCTCAGCAGCCCTGCAATATTGACATGACATGAGAGCAGTTTTGAAGAAAGACTTGAGGCTGTTGATTGATGAGCAGCTCAACATGAGCTGGCAGTGCGCACATGCAGCCTAGAAGGCAAATTGTAGTCTAGAGGGCAAATCGTACCCTCGACTGCATCAAGAGGCGTGTGGCAAATCCCCTCAAAGCTAAGTGCAGGAGCACCAATAATGAAAAGAGGTTAAGAGTCAAAGGCACTGCAGACCCCACCTCAAATACAGTGTCCAGATTATGCTGTCCCTATCATAAGAAGGGCACAGAACTGTGGGAGTGAGTCCAGAGGAGGAAGGCAACAAAAATGATCCAAAGGCTGCAGTACCTCTGCTATCAGGATAAGCTGAGGGAGCTAGAGTTGTTCAACCTAGAGAAGACTCTAGGGGAACCTTAGAGTTCCCTTCCAATACCTGAAGAGAATCTACAGGAAGGATGTAAAGACACTTTTCATTAGGATGTCTAGCAATAGAACAAGGGGGAATCTTTTGAAGCTATGGGAAAATAGGTTAGACTGGCTCGCAGGAAGAAGCTCTTCAGTACAAGAGTGGTAAGACTCTGGAATAGGCTGGAGGTGTTCAACACCAGGCTGGACGTGGACTTGAGCAGCAAGTCTAGTTGTGAGGTGTCCCTGTCCATATCAAAGAGGTTGGAGTAGATGACCTCTAAGGTCCCTTCCAACTTTAGCCATTCTATGATTCTTCAAACTATGAAAATCAGAAACTGAATTGGAGATGAAATCATACTTTCCATTGTGGGCTGTACCCTACTGATGTTTCAAAAAGTTGTTCTAATGGGCTTAACAAACGTTGATCTATACTGGCATTTTGGTTAGAGTTCACCAAAAGATAACTGAGCTTCACCACAGGGCTTTCAGAAAAGCTATGTCCAAGTCATGGGGACATCTGATAGTGGCATTAAAAGAAAACTTGAGGGAAAAAAAAAACCAACTCACAGTGATTTCTATTTTTTTATTTATATTTTCTCAGGTTTTGAGAATTTAAGAAGGAAATAAACCAAATCCTTAAAATTTCTGTTTACACTTCTTACAAACATTCTTTTGGCACAATTTTCCCACCAGAAAGTGGGCTTTATATTGTTCTGAAGTTGAGCACTATAAAGAGTATTCTGTTTCATTTTTGACTTTGCAATGTCAATGCATCTGAAAGACACTTATCTTCACTGAAAATCTGCTACTGCAAAGAATTTAAACACTGACATAAAATTTAACTATTTAATTATTGATTTGTGAGCTGTAATCACTGCTGGGTTTATATCTGGGTTCCCTTAAAGTAAAAGGTTTTACTTCAGTGGCAAGTGTGTAAATACTGTAGCCTCACAGAACATGAATCCTTGGAGGGAAAAGCATCAAATTTGTATTGCATACAAAGTCACTCTATTTACATTTTATGCTCTCATCATCGCATTTATTTTAGCTGAGTTTAAAATAGAATTTATACGTCTCTAACTTAGAACTATGTAATTCCTGCTTCAGGCGACAGCAGAGTTGGAAGGCTTTCGGCAGCAACAGAACTAGGCAATTGCGCCTGTGATGCTTTCCCAGGCACCAGTGTGCTTTCACTTACTGCCATCTAGTGGGTCAGAAGGTGTCAAAACCACGGTCTGACAGCAGAGAAAAACATCACTTCAGTAAAACTGACTCTGGCAGCATAGTTCCTTTCCACACTGAACGCTAAACACTTTTCCACCAGTCTTATAACACATTGATTCTAACACAGTGAACACCTGGAAACCACCGGCCAGTTTCTAGCTGAGCTTCCACATTCAGAGTACGTTCTAGACCAAGAGGTAAGAGATGCTGACAGACATTTTCCACTATTCAGAAATAAAACTGAAAGCAAGTAGGCAAGAGCTCTTAATGTGAGTAACCCAAAATTCTTTTTCCATATTCATTTTGATCCTGTTTTGGAAAGTGCTGCAGGGTTTGAACACCTATAAGCCACAAAGAACGTAGGGATACTCCCACAAAAGAAACTCAGCATGACCTTTCAAAATGGCAATCTGAAACAGACTCAGTTAAAAAAGAGGAAAGCAGAACTGAAGAGTTGGCAGCAGTGATTTCCTGCCTGCTCTGAAGATGACTGACCATGTAATACAGCCACAACTAACACACCAGGAGGACAAATTTAACACTGAGAGCAATACAACATACACGAGCAATTCTGCAAAGTTCCAAGAACACAAACTAGCATACCCTCAGACAGATGGCATGCAAGAAAAGCACTTGCTGTTTCACCTGGACAGTTATCCTGATGAAGAATACCCTGAGTTCCCAAAGCTCTCTGGGGCTCCCAAGGTCTCCTGGCTCATGACATTTTCTCTGAAAACTCCAGAGAAACTCGCTCCCCACCCTGACATAACACCTCTCTCAATAAAGAATAACTTTCCCACTCCACCACTTACAGATTCATTTCCACAGGAATTTTAGTTCTTTTAGGGACAAAAAGGAAGAAGAATTAAGTTGATTGTGCTTTGTTTTTTAATGGAACAATTTGGGTTTGTGCTGTCCACAGATGTATCTTCAATGGAGAGGTCATTCTAGTCGTCATGTCTAGGAGACAAGTAGCTGTGGCAGCTGAGATATGGGGGGCAGTACAGAAGGAGAAATACAGCAAAGTTTCTATCAGCTACCAGCCACCTTGGTGGTAAGGCCTGAAATTTGAATTAAGACAAGTCCTTCCTCTTCAGAAGCCTGGTCTTTCATGATCCCAGAACTTTTAACAGTCTTTAATGTAAAATTTGACATTCCAGTGCAGCTGTCCTTATGAACAGCTCAGTATTACAAAACAGAGCCTCGCAGATCCAAATGTACATATTATTAAATAAGGCTCCAAGTCCTTGTGCCTGCTTTTCCTTGCTGACTAGTTCCAGTTTGCCACTTAGCACACTCTAATTTGCTCATTAGCTTTCTCTAATGAAAAAGGACAAAGACACAGGCAACCAAGGGTCTGTTTTTCACAAAATTAGCACAATCTAATCATGTCCAGGTACCCTGTTAATTGCCAAAGGCAGCTACTTATATTTGTCTGTCAGACTAAAGCTAAGGGCAAACTACCCTGAGCTCACAGAGTCGCTGTTTGTCATCATTTGATGTTCTCAGAAGTGTATGAGACAGCTTGAAAACTTCCCCAGACTGAAGTCAACGAACAATAACACCTTGTCTAGACCACGCTTTTGCCAAGAAAAGTTAGACCAGATGATCCTTGAAGTCCCTTCCCACCATCTTTTCTCCCTTGACACTAAAGACAAGCTGTGGCTTGCCTAATTCTTTGGTTAAGACCGTCTAGAATACCTCTCACCCAACACCCCAGATTTCCCTGTACTAGCTAAAATCTCAACCTGCAAGCACTCAAGGTCCTGTGATCCTGAGTGATCTGTTACAGAGATTAAGCCTCTACGACTGTCAGCTTAATTTAACAGCATTTTTGTGTGTATAGGAATATTCTTAGGAGACTTTCACTTCCAAGCCCAGTACCAGCAGAGGAAGAGGAAAAGGATGATATCCAGAGTGCCAATAAGAGAGATCAGGGAAATGAGAAAGGAATACTCACAGGATAACAGGAGAAGCAATCCTAAACTAGCTAGGGAGATGTTGTGCTATTGGTGCCAATGTCCTACAGGTAGGAGACAAGTCTGGAAAGCAGATAGGGCATTTACAAAAGAAAGTGGAATTGACAAATACATAGCAAGCCCTCTTGGTAGTGTTACCATGTGGACACGCCTCTTGTTGGCTGTGGTAATGGGATATCCTTCCCGAGATGACTTGCTGCAGGCACCTAGGAAGTGGTCTACAATTGAGCAGGGAATTAAGCTTCTGAAGGAGTTTGCTGTGAAGGAAGTACTTTATGGAGACCACGGTACAAAAGATCCTGATGACATTTCTGTTGGAACAGGTCTTACAAAGAAGCTTATTAAACTTGCTCCTCCATCTTATGCTAATATCTTGGCTAGCAGATTTCTAGCAAAGAATGACAATGGAAGGCTTCCTACTGTTGGTGAATCCACTGACCAAATGAGGCAGACAGAGGACAGTTTGTCTCACCCTACCACAGTGGCTGCCATAAAAACTGTGACCGGGTGCAATTCAACAGTAACTTCCAACATCTATCAAATATAGTTCAAAGACAGTTCCATGGCCTCTGAGTAGGTGAATGAGTGCACACTAAGAAATTATTTGCATTTTTACCTGACACAGTAAACCAGCAATGAGCTGTTTCCAAACATTTGCAATATAAAGCACTTAGTTCACTTAAGCTGCTTGAGCTGACCGTGACTTACATCTGAGATTTCTTAAAACTCGATTCATGCCAAGTGCACTGACAACAACTATTTTATCATCCCAATTCCTTATTTAAATACAGGAACATGTATATTAACCACACCCTATGTGTTCCACGAGAAACTTACTCCACTCTTGTGCACTTAGATTTGGATTTAGATTTGAACTTGCCGAGCACATGACTAACCACACCCAGCAGCACATCAAATGAAGCAATGAAACAAGTACATAAACCCGGTGAATACACCTGGAACTGTTTGCAACATATGCACCTGGCACAGCCACTGCTCTGTATCACCTCACAGCCTGGAGTTAATGTTTTTTAAAAAAAAGAGGCAACTAAGGAAACACACAACTAAGAATGTAAGAAAAAAAACAGGAGATAGAAAGGTCTAAATTTCAAAATGTAATAGGAAAAATACACATACTCTGGAGCAAACTTGTCCAGCCTCTTGAAGAGTTCATTTTTGACTTCCAGGTTCTCCACAATGGCCTCTATCACCAGATCTGTGCTGTGGACCACTGCTCCTGCATCTGTGCTTGTCGTGATGTTCTTCAAGGTCTTCTCAATGAATTCAGCACCAGCCTGAAACAATTCCAAGAAGCTGCAACATCTATTTCCAAAATTCCAAATTTCGTTTTTACATTAATATTCCCTTATGTGCTCTGAAGTGATTCTGAGCCCTCAAAAATTCAACCTGCTACATTTCCAGATGAGTGAAGCAGTTTTAAGTACACACAGATAGGATGTTTTCACTGACAAAATTTTCCTAGCCACTCAAATATACTCTGAAGGAAATAGACCTCTGAATTCATTTTTTTAGGAAGACTATTTGCTGCAGTCCAACCTTCAGCATACGAAGCCGAGTGAACAACTGGTTGGGCAATCAGCAGTGTTTGAGACAAATATGGACAAATCCTTCATAAAGAGGATTTTTTTCCTATTTGAAACTTCTGCATTGTCTCCACTAAGCAGTTTTCTGGTTTCACTCCTATGTACAGATCTGTGCCAGTTCATGAATACTCAGGAAACTAAATGGCCTACACTCCTGATTTTAGTGCAAATGTGGGGGGAAATATTGTTCTCTGACTCATAAACCTGCTAATGACTGACATAGTTTGTGAGGCTAGACATCAAACAGAAATGTAAGACTCTGAACCAACAGCAAAGTGAGACACTGTACATGTGAAAAATATTCCTGCACACTAGAATGTAACATCATATATAAAGTATAAGCATCATATGAACCACTTTCTTTTGGATAAAGAGATTCTCCACACTTCTGTTTGTACACTCTGGTTATCCTGGTATGTGATAGTTTGGGAGTTAGTTACCTGCTCCCTCCTCTCCTATGGCATGGTATTACCATAATTTTTAATCTGTACTCCTTCATGCAAAGAGCCCTTTTTCATTTCCCCTGTCTGTTGCATCACTCATGCTGGTAATCATCAATATCAGTACGCATTATGTATGTTAATACACATCAAAAGAAGAATTCAATCTGTTGTGGAATACAGAGCAAGAAGCACGGCAACAAATAACCCTTAAGGTATAAATTTAAGACACAGCAACTGCTCCACAGTCACTTGCTATATGTTAAGTCTTATTTACTTAAATAGCAAATATTTTATACATCTAATCTACATTACTTCAGTGTGGTTAAACTTGCATAACTTACATTCTCATTTCCATTGCAGAAACTCTATACCTAAGTCTTCAGGGGTTCGGGAAAACGCAGACTCCTCACTAAGCTATTAAAGACAATTTTGTTGCTAATTGCTTTTGGACAAAATGACTGCATTCCCAGGTAAGTGCTCAAGGATCAGTTGTCATTAAGTTAAGATAGTTTGACAACATTCCACATTTAGTGTCTGTTTTAAAAAGTCACCAAGTTGTTTTTATCTCAAAGCTGAAGGAAAGAAAGTAAAGTAATGCACTTTTCAACCACCTTGATGGAAAAAGGGAAAATCCAAAAAGTTTTCTTTTTAAGATATTACATTAACATGTTCCATCATGTCTAATTGTAAACCATATCGGAACATCATCATGACAGGTTTTATTCTCCTAAATTTTCCTAGAGGAATAAAGCAGATGTCAACCTCAGGCTTGTCCGCAAATTTCTTCTTTGTGACTCTCTTCAAACTCTCTTCAATCCCTTTTGTAGACTTCTTAAGGATTTCTTCTGACTGGTCTACTAACACCACAGTGTGACCACTGGCTGCTGCAACCTGAAAGTTTAAAAAAAAAAAAGACTGAACACCAGTATCATGAAACAAGCAACCTTACTGATCTGTGTTGGGGCAGGTAAGACACCAGGCAAAGAATAGGCAAAAGAGAGAGAAAAAAAGACTGAATGAAGACCTGCACTGAAATGCTGGCAGGTTGAGCAAGCAGCATAAAGGATGGCTAACCCTGTGTTCCTGGGACAGAGTGCAACACAACTCTGTTGTTAAGTCATGAGCATGTCCCTGCAACAACAGGAAGGTAACAGTAGAGTCGGGAGTGGCAGAGAAACATTTGCCACTCAAGGACTTCACACAGGCCTGAATGGCCCACAAATCCTCCTTACTACTTACACTGGTATAAACACTGGCTCCACTACAGACAGCACTACTAGATTGTCTTTCTGGTTGGTATTCAATTATTTTCAAACATTTAAGGTTGCCCTCTCGTATTGAAACAGCCTATGAAAAAAAATCAGCTGTTCATTATCTGTTACTTCATTATGGCTTCATTTATGTTCCTCTTGTTAGTTAGAAAAAGCCAATCTTCATTTTCAGAATTCTTGAAATAACACAGTTGTAACATAACTGTGGAAGAGAGATGTTTAAAACCAGTCAGTGAGACTGTATTTTAAGTCACACAACTGAGGAGATTCCCTCCTGCAAACTTGCACTTTACATCAGACCATGCACCTGGAGACTAGGTCCTGCCCACAGGACCTACTCCAACAAAGCTAGCTGAAATGACAAACACAGAGAAATGTCCTAAGAAAAGCACAGTGCTATTCTCATCCAAGCTGTCTCACTAATCCAGCAAAAAAAGAAAAGCCAGGCTGCCTCTGGACAGCAGCAGTACGGCTTTAACAAGGTATCAGTCCGCAGCTCACGTTCTTTTCACTACAGCCATTTCATAAAACCAATGGTTCATAAATAACGTTTAAACAAAGCTTGGACTTGGACTCCTCATACTTCATCTGTTGTTGATAATCTGCAATGGTAAAGCGAGACCCTGCACTTTTCAGAACAGAAATCAATACCAAGCCCATTTGTAAGAGATGGTTCACTGGCTATCCACTTACAATCAAAATCTATCTCCA
Source organism: Tricholaema leucomelas (assembly GCA_013400475.1). NCBI lineage: Eukaryota > Metazoa > Chordata > Aves > Piciformes > Lybiidae > Tricholaema lacrymosa > Tricholaema leucomelas. The sequence continues at coordinate 289,392 of WAAF01019610.1, forward strand.
GTTACAACCACGGGCCAGCTGGCAAAAATAACCAAGAAAACAGTAACATCTCCCCTTTGCCACCTCATTCTTACCACATTTACAAGAGCAAGAAAGAAGAAAAGTGGCAAAAGATCGTACTGTCTCCCTGCAACTCAAACATCCTTGCTCAGACTCTACTATCCAATGAACTTTGATACTAGAAACAAGACTGCTGAAGAGTCAGTTAATGCTTTTCTCACACAGAAGTGTTTTTAACCTGTCGGAATCAGAAATTACAAACTCCTGGCCTTCACATTTTAGCAGAGGTTAGCTTCCCCTAATAGTATGACAGAAAGCAAGAAAAGAGGAGAGACAGCTCATGTTTTAAAAGATAAGAAAAGCTTTACTAACAAGGCACAGAGGAGGCTCCACTCAGTGTTATAATATTTCTGTTTTAGTTTTGGATTGATAAACTGGAGACGGACAGTCAGCAAAACAATCCTTGGTCCCTAACAGTGGTAGAAGACTGCAACCCCTGTTATTGCCAAACACCAGACATGTTTTTCATAACCAGCCACTCTCTGAAAACATGCAGTCTGACATTATATGCCAATCACAGTATCACCAAGGTTGGAAGAGACCTCA